>BLYF01000135.1:87035-196712 GCA_014905255.1 Herpotrichia juniperi
TGTCTGATGGAATACCTTTCTTGGAGTTTATATCTTTGAGCCACTGCGCAACCTGTGACAGATACTCCTGGGGGTAGAAGCTATCATCAGCGAGCGCAGAGATTTTGACGGGATTACCATTGTTCGACCAGCATTGAACTGGCGGGCTTAGGAGGTCAACTTTATCCAGTTCCGTGCTGTTGAATAGCAGCTGATCATTCCCTTCCTCGACATTGAGTATACCAATCGATTCATCCAACGATATGATAGGGGGGCCATCGATTCTAACCCCGTGGATTTGAGGTAGAAAAGGGTATCTATATAAGACATTAGTTGAATTGCGCACAACCTTAACGCAGAGGTTATACTTACGTCCCTATCTGCCCTTGAACATATCTTGCAAGCGCAAATTGTGCCAAATTATCTGCGTTGCGCTGGACGTACCATCCCGTTGTGGAAGTCTCATCCGGGTTATCCGGCTTGAACTTCGCAAGTATCTTTGTCCTCATAGGACCGTAGGCTCCATCTCGGCGATAGATGCCATTCGAATCAAAATACGTAATCTCAAGGTCGATAACGGCAGGGTTCGGCGTATTGAGTCGACTTGAGTCTGCACCCAAGTACAAGTGAGAAATCTCATGGAACATTACCTCCGCTTGGTTCTTGTAATTTACCAAGTCATTCGGGCCGTAGCCGGGACTACCCTTCCCATAATTTATTGCGTTTTTGAGATTTCTTAATTTGAAGAAAGCGGGACAGAAATTTATGTATGGATAATCTACGCCGCTGAAAGGTTCAGGATTGACGGCGTAGGCAAGATACTCGGATTGAATGTTTGGATTCGGTCGGCGACACGGGTCGTTCTTAGGTGGTGTACATTTGAGCTCGGGATCGTCGCATCGAGCCTATTGATTGTCAACTTTTATCGCCACCTCAACGGGATATCTGCGTCTAATATCTCGAAACTTGAGCAAAAACAACTTACATGAATCCAGTGAATGAACGGCCATGTGAACCAACCGAGAGAGACAGTAGCCAGATTTGCAAAGACAGCTAGTAATAGTTGTTAGATGAGGCAATTTTCGGATAGCTATATTAAGGCTTAGAATATTGGAGTCGAACCTTGTATTTGCGACTGTTGATTCTTGTTTAATGCATCCGGTCCTAAAAATTCCAAGGCTGCTGCTGTGTCCCATTGGATGTCTTTGTATACGCCTTCCGTGTTCGCAATGACGTTGAAATCGCTGTACGCCTGCTGAATTACCCGTCTCGAGCCAGGAAATCTCTTCTGACATTCACTGCGATGATCAACATCAAACAACATAAGCTATGCATAGGAGGTTCTGATTTGACTTACGTCCAGCCAATTAACTTAGTCCCCAATGCATTCTGGGTGGTCACTTCCGGAAAGGCATCTGTCAGGTCGGAAGGAGATGGATCGGGCGGCTTCACAGAAACTTGCGCAACCGTTATACCAAAAGCGAGACAGATTCCAAGGGTATACACTACAATAGAATGCATCATGAAGGACTGAGCTCTAGAAGAATTGGTCAGAGCAATCCACTAGAGTGGGTTGAGCTTGAGAAGTAAGTTTCAAAGAAAGAAAGCCTAATGTTAAGTATTCTACGTGGTAGTCCCTCTTCGAAAAAAGCATCCTAAGATTAGCTTACAGCATGGGCTAGAACATACGAGCTCGAAAGGAGTGAGGAGTTCTTCGCCTACCCGAACTAGTAGGCGCATTCCACATCGAAGCGTCCAGTCTCGTAACCTGACCAATAGCCTAACATTGTCTCCACATTTTTGGCGAATATCTCCCAAATAGTCTGATATAAAGCTCACCGGTTGCCTTGGTATGCCTTGTATTATGCACCTCACGCATCAATAACTTCACCGGATGCGGAGAACCTCGTTCATGGCGGCCGCGGAGCAGCGCCCTATTAGCCCCACGCCATCGTAAATGGTCAAGATTTGTTATAAACAGCCCCCAACTATGAGTAAGCTTGGTAGTCGACAAGACCTATGCATAGATTGGCGTTTTTAGACGGTTCTCGCGATTTTGTTGCACATCAAGTTAGCCGCTACCTTAGCTCTCTGAGGTTGTTAATGCTGGATTGTTTGAGAGAGATGCATAGAGCGTCGATCCAGAAGGGTTGCGTATGGAACCTCCGCTCAGCTGTCCGCAAGAGTTCGTAAAGATTTTGGCGGATAGCCACCTCTTAGTCATTGACTAAAATGAGGAAGTCCACAGTTTTTATCTTCCCAGATGTAGGAAAGGCATCGATACTTAGTCAGCCTCGACTCCATCGGCATCCGAGAATGCCTCGTTTGAACTTGAACGCGACCATCTGGTGATGCTAGAAGGACTTTGAGAAGTCTAAAATGAGTGTGTGAATCGTCTAGGGGCTGGTAGATGCACCTTTCAGGTGCATGTGTATATTGCGCGGGCTGGTTGTCGGTTGTGAGTTTATCTCTGCAGAAGGCCTTTCGCTCATATGATTCACAGATTTCCAGATTCATAAATGGGGTTTACTCTCTGGTACTTTAAAAGCTCTGATAGCTCAGACGAAAAGAAGTAATGCATGCTAGGATAGAAGAAGAGTTTCAAAGATGATGGACAGGTGTGCGGACAAGGCTGAAGAACGGGTGAATAAGCAATGTGACTGTACAAAAATCATATCGATCAATGATAGCCAATCAATAAACGGGACCTTAATGATACGCGAATAAAACCAAGGAGTGACAATGCCTCTTATGGTCACCTGACTATGAGTAAAAAGGAATTTGTTTCTGAGATTGAAACAAGACGCTTGCTGTGGCACATACAAATATGCACACGCCTTTAGTTCGTTTTCAAGGTGTGCGTAGATCTCACGGACTCTCGGAGCCTCGTCAATGGTAAGTCTCTCTAGCTAGATTAACATGCAAGGTAGTGCGTTCACAGACACCTGCCTTCGAGAGTAGAGCGTCACTGTTCAGGAAGGAAGAAGCGATAACCGCAGTGGATAAAAGATAAAAGTGTCACTCGCATGGACTATATCGTAAAAGTGATAAGGGGCGGAGAAGATTAAATGGAAATGCATGATGACTGACAAAGCCACTAGTTGGCTCAAATTTAATAGCACTAGCGACCTAGAAAATAGAGGGGTGCATGGTGTTGTACTCACATCGATTGAGATAGATTGAGTCTTCCGCTGGGAGTCGGGATTACACCTCCGAAATGAAAAGCCTTGAATCGGCCTGGGAAGTGCTTTCGTCAAAAATGCTTGTTGGAAGGACAGAAATTCCGAGCAGGGATGAAGTTCTTTTTGCTTGGAGCAAAGTGGTAGAAAAATGGTTCTTCTGTGAGGAAAGAAAGCGCTTGACGGATAGAGTAGAGAATTGGACGGAAGTTAGAATGACATGGAAAAGGGAAGATAGCCGCTAGTAGCACGGCTAATAATACCGGAAGATTTGAAGGCATTCAGACAGCCCCAGACAGCAATAAGTTGATGTTGGTGCCAAAACGAATATTCTAGCAAATAATCCAGAAAAACGGAGCCTAATAGTAGGTTGACGTGATCGAGAGGATGTTGTTAAGTTGGCTGCATCAATAGTGCCAGGGCGTTTTTGCTTGGGGCATCAATTTACCACTTTCCAGTTCAGTATGGCCTTGCGGAACGTCCTACTGGGAATAATAGAATTTGTTGACGATCTGCAACTCTGACACTCCCGGTAGTTGCACCATGTCCGTCTAGATAGTGTTCCAATGCGAGCAAACACCAGCTTCTATCTCGGAGCACACATAATGGGTTAAGTGTCGGAGGGTTGGAGATAATGTCTTGCTCAGCGTTACCAAGGCGGTACTCAGAGGATCCTCTGAGTGTGAGAGACCGTGCCGGGTATAGCCAACTGGCGTCGTGTCCGTGAGATCTAGGCGTATTAGTTGCTTGAAGTGGCAAAGACTGGGCATAGAATCCATGTCTTGAAGGACTTGTAAGACTTGTGGATCGCAGCATTCCTTCGTGAAAACTCCAAGGAACTCAAGCGAGTGGCTTTGGGTGTTCAAAGCAAGGAAATATAGTGATGGGACATTACTAAGTGTAATATGATGCGGAGTCTAGGTCATGTCTAGGCTTTTCAACTTCATGGAAGAGCATAGGAGGGTGATAGTGTCTGCCGGACTCAAGTTTGGGTTGAAGCCGTCCAGCCCAGAGATAAATTGGTAACCGATGAGGTGTATGTGAGGTAGGGCCAAGGTGTTGTGCCTATATCCGAGTCGACGTTTCTCAGCCGCACCTTCTCCAAGGATGTTGCCGTGAAATGGGCTCCTGAGACAGTCATGCAGGCAGGTTCGTGAAAAGCAATACAGACATGCTTCAACGTTCTAAATCCATGGGAATCTCCCACAGGGCGGAGAGGGGATATTCTCCCCAGTGGCTCGGAGTAGCTCAGCGGGTAGCTTGAGAATCGAGCATATCTGTTTGGCTCCTATCAACGACTCGGAATCAAGGGTGTTGACGACCAAGCCAGACGCTCGGAGTGGTACTATCGGCTGTTTTATATTAGTGATCATGCTCAAACAATGGGCTAGCGATCCTCGGTCGAGGACAAGAAGATCGGTTGAGCGTTTCTGAGTCCTACTCTTTCTGCTACAGGCCTGACCTTTCTTAATGTCGGTGACAGGCTCTGACTGGTACGTACCTAGGCTTAGTATTAATATTTTCCGCATGTAAGGGCCCACTCGACCCCAGATGCCGGGGAAAGGGTTGTGCTTTGTTGATCCCGTAGCTGGGCCATACTGAGTGAAATTTTAGCTGAAGTGTATCGTGTGTGCTAACGCGGGAGTTGAGCCGGAATCGTCGGGCCAAGTTGTCGCAGTAGTTAAAGTGGTTGTTCTGATCTAGTGAGGAAGCTGTGATATAGTTTCCGAGAAAGCAAGTATGCGCGCCGTTGACTACGGGACCCCAAGGGGCTAATTGTGAACAAGATCTGTTGCGATCTGGATATTTGCTAAGCTATATTTGCGATTTCTCGCAACTGAGAGACTTCAGTCTTCCTCTCTCCACCGCAGTAAGCATTTCCCGTGGCCATCTCCTTCTCAATATGTACGCGTGCCATTCATGAACCATGCTCATTTGTCCATCATATCCGCATGCTCCGCGGCTGCCTCACAACGCCTGATGCTAGAACGTATCAAAATAGTGTACAAACAAAAGATATCAATATAATCATCGCAGAAATAAAAAAAGATAGGCTATGTGCAGAAACAAAAGCCTGTGCGGGTGACATAAACCATGAGCAGAAGAAGAAAGGGCAATCGCGAGACAGCTCACTCTAGGCCTTTAGAGTCTGGGAGGGAGCTTCAGCTTGCGTGTAGTGTATCATCAATCCAGGGCTGGAGTTGATGTTCATCTTTGCGACGTTAGTCTCAGTTCGACAAACTTGCATTGCCCATGTACTCACCGATAGCTCCCACCACTCCTCCGCGGACCTCTCCTTGTGCGGTACTCGTCATGCTCCTCAATCACCTCCACCACATCATCACCTGGCACCCTCCTGTCTTCTACCACAATACTGCGAGCTCTTGATGGTGGAACTGCTGTGCGCCTCCTCTCCTCAACAATGACCGATCTTCTCGGACTCCTACTGTATTCGCGGACCTCGGTGTGAGTACTACGTCGCGAGCGACCCGACTGAGCTTGTGATCCGCGCCGCCGCCGCACAACTATCTCCTCCTCCCCTGCAATGACTGCGTTGCCTCCGCCACCGTTTATTTGTGTGAGGGAATACAGTAGCCATACGATGATCAGGAAGCCTACGACGCTGCCGAGCACGATGCCGACTACGGTGCCTGAGGAAGGGCCACTGTAGTCGTAGTATGTGGGGATGATGCCGGGCTGTATGGCGACCACGGCTTGCCTTGCGGTAAGAGCTTTAGGTGCGATTGCGTCAATTAAGGTATCGACTTCGAGCTGTCGCGCGGCGAGGCTGTCGAGCTGCGGTGTTTTCGCATCGGTCGCAATGGACGCAATGGAGAATGCAGGCATGGTGAATGTTTTCCAGAGGCGAGTGAAATGCTCCGGCTTCGATTCGAGGTATGAGTGATGCGGTGGTGGTTGTTATGGGACCAGGAGGTCGAGGAAAGCGCGTCGCTGGGGGCCACTGCTTGCTTTGCGACAATGTTTATGGCGGTACCTGGCGGGGAGCTTGGCCGGAGGTGCCGGCACTAAGTAATTGGTCGAAGGCGGACGTGACCGATTTGGTGACAACGAGCGATGGGATGGATTCGAGAATGGAGAGAAGATTGGGAGAGAGGATTGGGGGAAAAGAAAAGGGCTGGGCTGAAAAATTGACGGCGACTACATGCACAGTGTCTAACGACGACGGAATGACGAAGGCAATGCGCGTTCCCCAGATCGTCCTTGGAAGGAGGTTGGGCCCATAATTCGGGGGCTTGTGCGCAGCCAACACCATCTCTCCACATCACACCTCGGCATCAGCACGAGCATCATCACGAACATCAAAACATCGCCAACTGTCTAGCTCTGTTTATCATCAGCGATGCTTTTATGCACAGCTATGTAACGATAAAGCAGCTTTGCTGCAGCGCAGCCTCGAGTCGTATCCACATTAGACGGTAAACTGCCCGGACGAAGATCAGGATCACGGTCGTATTTACTCTCGACGTCACGAAACTGCAAATCGGTATCCTAGCAACGACTCCAGCCTCAATATCTATCCCTACGAGCGTTGCACACCTTCAAAAGCATAGCATTCACATCTCCGTTGAACAGTTACTTGTTCGTTGCTTAGCATCCTCGAACATGTGCAGCGAACCACACCAGAAGCCTTGCGACCATGTCTATATGCTCCTATCCAGTCTTTAAATATGCAAATGCTCTCCCAGAGTCTTGTTTCCACAAACTAACCCAAATGGCTACCCAAGATGTCAATCGAAGGTATTATGTGTGCCACAAAGATATTTGTAAAAACTTCGATGCGGCAAAGCCCCTTTTTATACGGATAACGTGGAGTTAGCCATACACCTCTGCTGTTATTCTTCTCTACGTGTCCTTACCTTTGGTTGGCCTTCGCAGCATACATGCTCCATCACCTTATAGCATCCCGGCTCTAGGTGAACAGCAGTGCTATTCTCCATATCCAAATCTTTGCCAACTAATGCGCTCACTAGGGAGACCACGACTACAATATGGCTACCCATAACTTAATCGGCCCCAAAGAAGTCACTAGTTTTTTAAACTTCTCTTCGAACCGAACTCGAATATTCTTGGGCATTTCTTCATTTATTACGACTGTGTCGATTCACGCGTCTTCTTCAACCGCAGTGGCGGAACATGCAGCGCTCTATTTTATACTTCATCCATTTATCGAAGCTTTGAGCGGAATTGCGTACTCACTTTTAATGTCAAGTCGCTAAAGCCCAAAAACGGCGCTACCTATTCCTCTTCTTTAAAATCCACGGTGCAGGTGAGTAGAATGATTGATCCCCGTGAAGGCTTTTCTTGCACACTTCTATTCTACAGCACCGGCATCCTGACTTCTCAGCCTGCGCCTTTCTCTTTATCAAGCATATATTCTACCGCCACGATCCCGTCAAGTACGACCTTACCGCTCGCACCACGGTAACTGCATCAGACGACTCTCCTAAGATTTTTACCATCACGGTTTCAGCATTTACAATTTCTGGTCTTCCAACAGTTTCAGAGAGTTTCCTCTTTGGACCATCAGATCAGCCCACGCGATCCATCCCTGCAACAACTCAAAATAGCAACCCACTTCTCTACAAGTAAACTCCACAGCACCTCTTTGATGTCGTTATTGATGGTGGAACGTATTTCATTCCATCCTCACAGTAGAGCGACACCTAACTCCTTCGTTTGGATGGTACATTCGCTCAACTCTTCCGAATAGAGCCATCATGCGGGGTCAGATCTTGGATATCCCTGCCAATATAACCACCTCACTAGCAGCCGCCAGTCTGCCATAGCCCAACCAAGTGAAGCAAATGAGCCAAAGTCTGGCGACAAAGAGGGTGGTGGTGGCGGGGGATTCTTCGGTGCTTTAAAAGGCCTCACGGATGTAGACGTCTACAATGGAAAATCGCCGCACCAATGTCGCCAGATTCGATGATCCTAAAACCGAAAACCACAGCAACTTGATGTACGGTCTGAACATACATCCCGCCAGTAAAAGACGCTCTCTCTCTCAGGGCGTAGCTATCAGCTTCGGCGGTGCACACCAAACCGAACACATTGGAGACGACAATAAGTGCCTACCCTTTCGCTACTGTCTGCTCAGAATGTTAAATCTCGGACGCGATCCTGACGACGTGTCAAAATTTATTCGGGGAGAGCAAATATGGATTACGGTGAATAAGCGGCATAAATTAGTGAAAAATTGGCACCCAAGTCTTTTTCTTCGGTAAGTTGTTCACGTGATATAATAGAAGATAAGAGTACTAAGAGTTATATATATGGCTTGTCCTGAATCTAAAATTACGGACCTTTTGAGGCCATTGGTTTAGAGGAGCTCATTAAAAATTTATGAGAGATGTGCATAACTATTTCATTTCCTTCATATGCCATTCATTTCAGCTTTCAACATGGCCTCTACTTAGCTAACATTTGACTCATGGGACTCAAGCTATACTATCAACCCGTTCGTTGCTGCCTTTTTCAAAGACACCCTCCTTTTCAGGACGTGATTTCTGATGTATTGGACAACCTTGTGCCAATGATACCAACACAGTATGGTGATGCAAGTCAATGGAATAGTGATAAGAATATAGGCCCATGCGTTTTTCCATATCACGAGTTTGTTAGTTTCAGGATCGAATTCTAACACCTGCATACCAAATAGCCCCTATAGTTTTGAGAAATTAATATTAGCGCGAGTTAGTCACATACTCGAAAGGTAAGCAACTCACAGCAACGAAACTTCCAGGCAAATATACCATTGTAAGCCCTGCAATAGTTTTCATAGAGCTACTGTCTCTCTTCATGCTTGCTGCCATGATAATGTTGGCTTGGCTGTCTTGTTGCGTCACGAGATTGAACACCTGTTACTGTCAATGCTGGTGTCATCCATTTGATGCGTTCGGAGGGCTCAAAAACGCTCACCAGGTTCATGGCGGTATCCTTGCGGCTTTTCCAGCTTTGCAGATACTTGACGTATGTCTCCATAGAGCCAAGAAGTCTCATCATAGAATCATGGACTCTTGTATGGTATGTCTTCAAGAACATCCCTTGGTGAGTTCCCAGCAACGCTATATGCACTTGCTGCATCTGTTTCAAGAGAAATATGGCTGCATCCGTGCTTGCAACAAGTGAATCTGCATTCTGGGAAACAAAATGTAATTCCTTTGTGATAGCCCGAAGTTCATCTTTTCCAGTATTTTCGGTGGAGTTGGAGAAGGAGTCGACTTTGTCGAGCTATACAGTGCGTTAGTGAGTAACAAGCGTTCAAATCACGAGATCGATGATCTTACCTGGTCATATAAATGCCTCTTTAGCGAGACCGAAGCGATCTTTCCGTCCTCGAAGATCTCATGCGCAATCAAACAATGGAGGAAAAACGGTGTTTGCAAGTGTTCTTGGGACATGACGTTTGCCTGGCACATTTCTAGCACATGCTGTATGCGATTCTGGATCTTCTGGCTGGTAATATGCCCTTCATCAAACGTGATTAAATAGGTCGTGCAGTTCGTTGAAGCTGAAAATTTCATGTACACACTAACTGGGACAGGTTGAACATGTACACCGTACCGCGGGTGCTGACAGAAGAATTCTGCAAGCTATTAGCTGCTGGTCACTCGAAATTTTGAAATCTTCCTTATACCGATGGCCTGTAAACTTGAATCCTCGTTATAATGTGTGAAGGATCCAGGACAGCCGTAATCTGGCTCACCAAAAAAGAGTGGGACGAAGGGTGGCGCTATTGCCAAATGGCTGAACAACTTATTGGCGAATTCTTGAGTACAGGAAACTTTACAGGGTCCAGTCTTTCTTCTAAGAAGGTTGAACATCCTGAACAGGTTAGTTAACAGTCAGCTTTCGCTCGTTGAAGGCTATTACGAACATAACTCGGACAGACGCTAGCTTCACTCTTGCATAATTACCCTTGAAGTGGAGATTCAGCCTTTGGACATGCTCCGTGAAGGAAAGGGTAATACCTCAATCTCTGGGTTAAATAAATCGTGTTTTACCCCATCAACAACCACGCGATCGTGAAGTTTGCCTGCTAGAGGAACGAGGTACTAGTTAGTCTCCTTTCAGCCACATATCTTGATTTCACTTACCAGATCCATATTTCGGAAAGTCTAGCACGCGTACGTGGGTCTTATTCTGGAATCGCGAGGATCCTTTGAAGTATGCTTGTATGGCAGCCGGATTATGCTCTTCAATCCCAACGCTAGTCACTCCGACTGGATACATATCCGCCATAATCCCATCACCACCGTGATTCCGAACAATTCCAAGGTCGGGCTTTTTTTGCCGTGCATGGGCATGTCGTTGTATCGGGCGTTGTTCTTGTCGAGTAGCCATGGTGCTTACGCTATATCTGCCTTGTTCACCATTTGATAGTGGTGTGACAATAGCAAGGATGGGAGCAGAGGTTGCCTTTTCACCCTGCAGCAACTATCAAGAATATCAGGCTTCAAATGAGGCAGCGGGGTGGTAAGTAAAGTAGATATGTGGTCGCAAGGCTGAGTTCTCCACGAGGCTGAGTTTTCCACGAGGCTTGAATTTCCGCGGCTGATTGGCTGTTTACGACAATCAAGTGCACTTATACGAGCCCATGCCTTCTTGGTAGAGATCGTCAAGTTCCGGTCAAAGCTGTGTGCCTTCTTTCACCACACGTATTCTCAGTAAGCAAACCGGTGAGAATGGTTCTTAAAGGACACAGCTCTCGGATATTTAGACACGACCATTTTTTTTCTTTTCAAGTTATGGTAATCTCCTTCGTGTACGTATCTCCACAATGATGAACCGCGCTATCCCCGAAGCCTCGACAGAACCGTGCCCGTTCGGGCTCGATCAAACGAAATGGACCGTATTACGGCAGCCATGGAGAGCCTGGTGGCCTGACTCTGAAAAACGCGAACCTTTTGGGGATGAGCCAGTGCCATTGTGGGTTTCTTGGAAGTTTCAGGAAGCTCGACTATTTGACAAACCATGGTTGACTTGGCAAAGACAAATTGATGTAGAAAAGATTGCGAAGAGTAAGCCGAGGGTTAGATGTGGTTCATTAACTAGTTCTAAATAATGTAATAGTGAGAGCTTCGGAGCCAATATACGACATCGATATTGGTCCCTTGCGGACTAATGATTGCAGCCAATCCACTTCAGTGACAGCTCTTGTTCAGTACTTTCTAGAACAGGACCACGCGAGCAATGAGAAACCGTACGTTTCCAAGATTCCACCGCCTCTGAGGCTTCAGCCGATCAATTTTTCCGGGAAGTTTCAGGCAACTACCATAGAGGATGTCAGGCCGAAAGAACAAAAGTACGAATTGGATGTTCAAGGTTTCGCTTTCAAGAAGCACGTGTCAAGATCCTTGAATTCAAATGTCACACATGACAGCATTCGCTCAAAGTATCTTCCAGAAATGGCGGACTGGCTGAAGAGTATCACCAAAGCAAACGAAGTATTCATCTTCGATTACGTAGTAAGCTTAAATAGTCATGAATTGCTTGGAAAGGTTTAATTTTAACACTACGCAGTATCGGTCTCAAGTTATCTCCAAAGAGGATGTCGGGAAGCAACAAGAGATTGCCCGAAGAATGCATTGTGGTAGGCTCAAGAACAAACTATAATGAATGTGGAATAACAACATACTAGATCAAACACCGCGATCAGCCATTGGAAGAATTCGATTTCACCTTGGAGACCGTGCAAACCATCTTCTAAAAGGGCATTGTCGATTCATCTAGCAAGTCAAACTGTGCCCACGTGCTGTTTATTAGCTAACCTAGTGAAAGTATGTGGAGAGCACTTAATGATCCGGTAGAAGATTGGCCACTTGCTATGTGCGATTTCCAAACCGTGGACACGAAGGAAGACCTTGTACCTATTGACGTTGTCTATCCACACTACATTGAGGAAGCCTTCGAAGTGAAACCGTCGTCCAAGCAAAAGTGGTATTATCTCTCAAAATGTAGACCAGATGACGTAGTGCTGTTGAAAGTGTTTGATAATGCAACCGACGGGAGAGCATTTTGTAAGTGTATCTGTTACGAAGTCTCTTCGAACAAACAGGAACTGACAGACTTCCACCAAAGGTGTAGCCCATGGAGCTTTTAAAGACCCAAACGCACCCGAAAACGCCATTCCGAGGCGAAGTGTTGAAATTCGAGCGATGGTATTCGGTTGAAGACGAGGATGTTTATCCGACAATGAGGAAGATCAAGAGTAGTCTGAGGCTTTGAATCTTGATTCATATATGATACCGATAACTAGTACAACGTACAATTGTATAGGGAATGAATGATAAGCAAACCATCGTACCAAAGTACAGAGAAGTGAGAACAGGAGTATTTACCAATACATTTGCATGAATGCCTTATAGGAGCGCTGGAAGTATGTCAACGCATTCCCAAACAACCCCGAAAACAGCCACGAATCTCTCATAATAAATTCCACATTCGCATCGTTTAAAAGAGTGCTATGCTCAAAAAGAAATGTCCTTTGACATTTGTTTCGTGGAGTTTAATTTGTTTTGCTGAGAAATCATTTACTATTTGGACGGCGTCTAGTAGGGGCTGCCGCTCTGGCCGGTTATGTTCTATGGCGAGTCAAATTACATTTGTAAAGAAAGTGGGAGTCATGATGACGTATCCTTCAGCTGTGTCAATGATTTCTGGACATAGGCGGGACGCAGTGTTGAAAAAGCGCTGCTGCTGCCTAAGGCGCTCCAGCTGACTGACAAGACAGCGAACGGGGCGGTATTGACAAGCCTGAGAAGCCATGTATGAGCGCACCATTGGATGCTAGAGCTGCAAGCGCGGCATCAACACCATGTATGGGCATCTCCAAGAATTCCAACACGCTGCGCTGAACTCTGTCAAGGCTGAAAACTGCTCTCCGGCAGTTGGACCAACTCCACAGCATTACTGCAATACAAAAAATGGCAAGCAACTCATCATGTATTAGTCGCTGAACTATAAGCCAAGGGTGACGCTGAGAGTGCTAGTGGCTACCTCTTGGCAGCCGCCGACACCATCAATACAAAAGCTAAGGGTGAGACGGTGACTAGGGTTTTCCATTACTCTCACTCTAGTCTTGAATCTTTGCTCATGCAAGGAGACTCAACAAATATGCATTCCCTGAAACAGTCTGTACTTAGAGTTGGCAGTAAGCAAGCCAAGCAAGCCGCAGCTAGCGAGTTGGCTTGCTTACCTAGCTCATCCATAGTGAATTGATTTGTTTGGCTTGAGGCACCAAAATCGATGAGTTGGCTTGGAATTAGCTTGATGGCTTGACTTGATGATGTAATACATAGGAGATCGAGTAGCTATCAAATTACTATAAGAGTTCCACCTAGTTTTAATCCCACTGAGATATATAGTATTGCGATTGGATAGAGTCGTCTTCAGTAGTAGAGAGTGGTCAGAAGCTTCCATTCACCTTAAGCCTGCTCTATGCCAAGAGCGTACACATTAAATTGCCTGTAGTAATTAAGCTCCTATCTTTCTACGCTTTGGCTCTAGTGGGTCCCCTATCTCAGAGAACATACGCTTAAAATCGCAGGAGGATGCGGGGATAGATAGTACATCAAGAGTCAATTGTAATAGATGTGGGTAGGTAGGTTTCAGAGAGAGCCAATAGGCGATTAGGTTGAGTAAATAGGGGTAGTCTCTGTTTAGCCTAGCTTCTAATAGCTATAGATCGTACTTATCCATATCCTCAGGGTCAATAGTAGGAGAAATAGTAGGCGAATAAGTGTACTAATTAATTGTTTAAATAACTCCAGTAGGCCATAGGTACAATAGTGAATGGTGGTTTGCAGGCTAGATAGTGACGCGGATAGTAGCAGTGAAGATGCGCAAATAGGAGATGCTATAGACTAGTAAAAACAGGTGGTAGGAGCATACTCCCGAGGAAGGGCCTTCCTCAGCACTACTTCTTAAGCACGAAAATTTGTCTTTGTTCTGACTACAATAATGGGGTTCCCATGTCGCACTGAACATCACAAACACCTGAACTTCTCCTCCCAGCCAGAATTCCGCTACTCGCCACTCAAACAATTCGATATTTCTAATCTTTAACAACCACTCTCTAAACAGCACATTCAATTCTTTTTACCTATCCAACACTTCAAAACGTGCTCTCAAAAATGGGGCCTATTCTGCGACTGTGGCAATAAAGGAGAGGCAAGAGGGATTGAAACTTGTCAACTAGTCGAGGATTAAAAGCCTTGTCCAGATCGCGACCAAAATGTCAGATATTGAAGTTGAAGGCTTATGTTATCGTCGCGAAGCTGATAAAAATGACCTGGGTGTGAATATTAATCTAAGGTGTTCTAGTGAGAAGGAATTCTATGAACAGTAGTTTTTAGAAAGGCACAATTAAGTTGCTGTATCTATAATAGGTAATTGGAAATAGTAGTAAGTTCGTGTTGCCACAATCTACTTATAAGATTTAGGCAATCTACTTCTTCCCTTTGATCCTATCAAATTCACGTAGATCTACTTAGGCGAAACCTGGTAAAATATGTCCTACATCGCCGTATGCAAGCGGTATCCGCTGTACTTGATTAGGATAGAAGATACCCGAAAGTTGAAAAGCAAGTTACAGACCAAATTGCTTCGTGGTTCGATGAACAATATTCAAAATAAGTGCACGCCCTGTATATTCGATCAACCAGAAGCGTAGTTGTCGAGCAGGAATGTAAATGCATTATAGGCTGTACGAATTTTAATAGCCTATTGTAGCCTAGTTTTATCGTTCTTTGGGTAGTTGGCACCTGCCCAAAAAGGTTACACAACGTAATCTGTAGAGTGGGGTACTTGTCACGTCAATAATCCGGTACCTGCATCTAACTTTCACCTCACATTTTTGCAGATTGCGATAATGAAGCTATACACTTCATTCACGCTGTTCCTCGCGATTTCGCTCGCGACGGCACTGCCGAATGCTCAACCAAAACCAAAACCTCAACACTTAACCTGGACTATCAAGCCAACGAACACCACCAAACAATTCCGTGGCCTCTCGCCAGTCTCCAGCAAAGTTGCTTGGGTTTCAGGAACCGATGGTACTGTTCTACGTACGATCAATGGCGGCAGCACCTGGCTCAACGTCTCGCCTACTTTAGATAACTCAACAGGCGTCGAATTTCGCGACATTCAAGCCTGGTCATCTGAAGTTGCCATCATTTTGTCTATTGGTACTGGAAATGCGTCTCAAATACATCTTACACGCAATGGCGGGAAGAACTGGAAACAAACCTTCGTCAACGATGAGCCATCCGCATTCTATGATTGCATGGCATTCGAAAACACGAAACACGGACTGGCTTTGAGCGACCCTGTGGATGGAAAATTCAGATTGATCGAAACATGGAATGGCGGATTGACCTGGGCAATCGTCGACTCTTCGGGTCTTCCGCAAGCGCTGGAAGGTGAATTCGGCTTCGCTGCTTCTGGAACCTGCATTGAGGCAGCAGCTGGTCGATGGTATATCGCTTCAGGTGGAGTGGATCCAGGACGTGTTTATCGAAGCGGCGATGGCCATCACTGGAAAGTCACAAACGTTTCGATCGCAGGAGGGGCAGCAGCTGGTGTTTTCTCGGTGCGCTTTCGCGATGCCAAGCATGGAATAGCCGTTGGAGGAGATTACGAGAAACCGACTGGCAATGTGAACAACGCTGCAACTTCGAAAGATGGTGGAGCGTCTTGGCAGAAGGCAGCGAGTTTTCCAGGTGGATATCGCTCTGGCCTATCTTGGGTTCCTGGTACGGATCGTGTCGCGGTCGCTGTTGGAACTACAGGGTCGGATTTCACTGTGGATGGAGGCAAGAATTGGAGGGGGTTCGATAATGGGACGTTCGATGCTGTGGAGTGTGTGAGCAAGCAGGTGTGTTGGGCATCTGGGGCTAAGGGCCGAGTTGCTCGCTTGGACTGGGGCTCGTTGTGAATACTCCATAAAATCAAAGTTTTAGTTGTGTAATTCATTTTATTGCGATGCAACCGCGTCTCTCGCTTGAACTTAAAGTATATTGTAACCCAGAAGATTTACCCATTTTGCAGCGCAATATACGGGCGTTAGCTCGTATTCATCAGCTGTCTTTGCCAGCTTCCACAGTTGACATACTCCTCTCAGGTTTGTAAGTCCTTGAAGAACACGTTGACGCTATATATGTAGCATAGAGAGCGTCGCTATGTAATCTAGGCAATATCTTGCGCTCTTCTTCCACTTCTCGAAAGCTGTGGAACTATCTATATATTTAATAATCTTGCTCTGTTTATAATTACACCTACTAAACACCTTAAATCCAATTATTACTAAAGCTGTCTGCACCCCCATTGTTACAGATCTACACATTACACTCAACGTTGATAGGCAACAATATTTGCGAGAAGGGAAGATATTTTGGAATTGCGGCAAAATTTCAGCGGTAGAGGAAGTATTAAGTCAATAACCAAGCAAAGGAAAGGGTGGAACCAGTGCAGGAGTGAGTTGGGCGCCTACCTTTACCAGAGCTGGGAGCTGCTTGAGATGTACAGTGATCAAGGTTGATTAGGGTAAGGAAATTGAGGATTGTGTGTATCAAATCACGGGTGTTTGCATTACACTCTTTCAATTTCTATTTCTTTGTCTCTGTATATGATATGCCATCAGGGCTTCCCAATTGATAAATTTTACTTTCAATGATTTCTTCTGTGAATTGCTCAATCATTGGATCTACTAACGATCCATCCGCCTAATGAACCACTCTATATAGTGTTAAGCAGACTAGACCAGCATTCTAATATACCTGGGATCCGCCTGAGAAATCGAAAATTCGCTTTTGCGTATCGATTCACATGTTTAGGGCTTGAAGAGGCCACAGAAAGGCTCAAATTCAAGGGCAGGTGTCGGAGATAAGGTTCATAGACAAGGGCCAAGCCCTGAAGATAGCTACCGGAAGCCCACTGGGTACCAAGAGCGTGTACCATGAATTACCACTACCTATCTATTCCATAAACTATTCAGACCGCTCCTTAGCAGACTGCTATCGAGTCTCTGTCTAACCGTTCCAAGGATATGCATAAATCGATCGGCGTTTCAATGACCATTTTGGTCTTCCGTACCCCATGAACCTGCCTCTCCAGTAAGCCTTCCATCCCGACGTCAACTCCCCTTTCATTACTTCAGCTTGATGCATCTCAAAATCGGTTTTTTCTTGACCATGAGGATCTCCCTCCTTCCGCCTGTGAACAACACCCCGAATCCTAATCATTTCATCCTTTCCGGATTTACATTCCTTGAATATCCGTCTGACCATCATCCACATCTCAACTGTAATCGTAATTCTCCCTCCAAACCGTCTTCTCAATTGTTTCACATACCAAATCTCCTTCCATTTCTCCTCAGGTGTAAACCCTATCTTTACGGTACGGAGCTTGGAAATCGGCTGTCGTGTTGAGATAGCGATACTCTGGAGATTCGGCAGAGCGTCCGCCCCTTTGCAGAGAAAACGAATGGCGTCGTGCAGATGATATTCAGTGTCTGTATAATGCATATGTGATATCTTCCGATAATATCCATCATTGCTTGGTGTCATTGTAAGGCTTGTTAAAGGTAGAAAAGGTCCATTGAAAGTTACATAGCGAAGGAAAAGTGAAGCATTTCCAATCGGCATGGAGAAACGGGTGGAATGCTGGAAGTCGGTCATCCCGTAAGTCTCTTGACGAATGAGTCTGCATATCTGCGTTACGGGGTGTGCGCGAATTGTCGCGGGAGTATCGTCATTGCAATGCTCGTGAGGTTGACAAAAGCCGGAGTAAACAGGATTCAAACAAAGTTGCGGGTGATTGGTATCAGGACATCGGCAGGGTCGCCGAATTAACGAAAGACTCCATTTGTCAAACCCATCTTGGTGCGCACCTTTATAGGCAACATGGACGAGGTTGGTGCCAAAGAGGTGACGGTATATCTCGAGACGGAGTTCAGAAGGGAGTTCCAAGAGATATGTGTGTGAGTCGCCAGTGAGCTGACTTGGGCGAAGTGACGATGCGGTACTCGATAACATTTTTCAGAGTCGATCCGGTATTGGCGTTAGGGAAACGGTCTAGGGTCAAGGTACAACTTTGTACTTAGAGATGTAGGAGTGATACTATAGAGTGCTTAGAAGTCTGCGAGTCACGTCTTGTTTCAGCCAATCAGCACCCAAACGGCGTTTTATCTAGGCAGCGTGCACGTGACTTAGGAACTCCTAAGCAGTTTTTTGTACTGATTAGAGCTTCCAACGCTTCCTTGATTTAGCGTCCCTGCAATCTAGCAATGGTGCAAAACATTGAAATAATAACTAACAGCTATCAAGGACGGCCTCAACAATTTTAAGTGATGATTTCGTCTTGACTTCCAAGTCTTGCAATGCTCTTTGCCCGACAGAAGGAAGTTTATTCAATTTCAAAATAATGATTTGTGCTATCTCCAGTCCTCATGAGAATATCACATCAAAGATCACATCAAAGATCACAGGATTAGTTCTAGCAGAAAAAAAATCAAAAAAAGCATGCAAGGTATCATAATCTTATCTAACTAATTAGCTAATTTATGTAACATGTTACTACTAGTCTGCAGCAGAGCTATCGAATTCCTCACATACAGTCCCTACCTACTCCAGTCGCAGCCTTTGTGCGGCGACGTTCTTCCCATCTGCCCCCAGCGGGATCATGTGACAGGTCGTCGAGGTAGGCTTGATAACTATATGAATCAAACTTTTGTCAGTCTTCGAAAGGCAAACCAATTAGATTGAATTTCATGTCCACGACGCCATATAGTGAAACTTGAACGACCTATTTTGTACTATGTGTAGCACTGACTGCATTGGACATGCTAATATGGTACGTATGGAGGTCATTCATTCTGGTTAGTGGAAATATCACGGGGCATGACGTGACTGAAATTCGTTCCCTTGCTGTTAATTACAAGTAGGTTGAGAAGTAGTTGATGAACTCTGTGCACCAAGAAGCTTTCGTTTTAGTATTTCGGCAGTGTTAGAAAGTGAGTGTTGATGTTTTGATTTATATAGTAATTTATATCTTCTACAGGAGGCTGCGAAGGAGTATCCATATACCCATAGAGCTATTGAATGTCTCAATCAGAAGTATTTTATGCTATGAATTCCGGTAGACATCTCTAAATCAACGGTGAAGAAGACCTAAAAATTCCATCATTCAGAATCAATCGTCAATGGGAGTTTTATCAGCTCCTATATGCAGGACTCAGAACACCGTTTACGACACTTGGTGTTGTCTGTCATGCTTAGAGGCTCACCTCACGGCCTCAGCAAAGAGAGACATGTCACGCAGATGTCAAATGTTGGATTCGCCTTGGATAACCCAGTAGATTTGACTCAGTGGTAATTATCTAAGATCTTCCACCTTCCGCAGCCTAGCAAGCTTTTATTTTACATATTTTAATGATGTCAAAGATCATGGACTGAGATTCAATGAGTCTCGACAACGAGTTTCGCCTCAAGAATAGATGTTCATGTTGTCCTCAAGCCACCAAGTCCTCCAGGGTGCACTATTCTTCCATTCAACCGGATATGACCTCTGCACCTCGACCATGACGTCCCCATCATTCCAGCCACTGCCCTTAATCTCCGCAGTCTTGCTCTCTCGCACGATCTTGAAGCGAGTTTGATGTTCCTTGTTTGAAGGTATGTGTCGGTATCGTGGCTCCCAGGTGTACGCATCGATGGCCACAAACATGCTATTCGGTAAGGAACGCGTCCATCTTGCCACCATCAGCGACTCATCTCCACGTCCATCAGCACGCCGCGTTCTCCATTGGTTTGCTTGGCCTTGCCATGCTACGGCTTGCAAATTGGGCAGACGTTTGAGTGGTCCTTCCAGCAAAGGAAGAAGGTCTTGGTCTACGCAGCTGAGATTCATTCTTTTCAAACTCTGGACTTGTGGCGTCGAGAGGCAGTCAATCCATTCTAAAAGGTACCGAGGATGGATTGAGATTACGGCGTTCCGAACCAATGATTCTCGACTCTCTTCGTAGACGAATTTGCAGCTTCTCATGAGAGCGAAGATGCCTTTCGTAAACAACGGGTGGTTGCTCATGGAAGTGCATCGATTCTCGTCCTTGCACAGACCAGACCACTTTGGGTTCGCGCAGAATAACGGACAACTCGGGTCAGATGCTAGGCAGGGTGTCCAGGTAAACCGAGCACGAGTCTCGATTCCTCTAGCATTTTTGAAGCCAGCGTTGTAATGAATATGAATGAGCGTTGAATGGAAGCCATACTCGTATATGCGTAAGCGCAACTCAGCTGGCAGACCCAGCAGCGTAGCTTGCGGGTTTTTTGGTTGAGGCCGTGATGGCGCTCTCTGTCTCACAAAAGTCTTCTTCTTTAGTGTCGACGCAGGCTCGGAAATGCTAGAGCTGGAATCTGGCGTAGGACTCGTTGGGACAGACTTGGGAATTGCGGGACGAATCCGAAGGCTAAGGACGGGTGCCATCGTGTCGCAATTGTTAAGGATTGACCAGATAGAACAGAGGCTGAATTCAGATGGGTGGTAAAGGGAGGTTTATCATTGAGTCAGAGCTGGAGGATCAGGTGTGGTGGCAACCCAAGTAGGATTGTGGCTAGTGCGGAGCTAAATTACTATAGGTCTAGAGCCTTGGCCATTCACCGACCTCCAGCAAACACCGCAACTACTTTCGCCAATGCTGCAACCCGCTTTCATCAATCCATTCACCAACATGATAAAATATAGCGTTGCTCAATACCACTTCTTTTTAGTGACTGCGCCCTACCTATATAGGTCGCGTCTGCACTCTTAACGACATCGTAACTCCCGCATACACCCCGCCCTTGCTCAACCCCAAACGGCACAACTCACTCTCCATCATCATGGACTCTAAGCACCTCAAATCTTCCAAGTATGCGCCTCGCACACCAGCAGAGAACCTTGCCGTCTCCCGCGCCGACCGAGTCAAGAAAGAGAGGGAGAAAACGACGCGTCTCCTCAGCAGGCTTAGATGGAAGGCCGAATCCTTGGCAGCATCCTACATTAGGGCCATCGAGATCCTGCGCACAGAGGTAGATACCAATGGCTTCAGGAACAGGCGAGGAGAGACGCGTTATCCTTTCCTGTTAGGCATGGAAAGCGTAAGTACTAGCTCTGGCGCAATGACACCTGCTATGCGTAGAAAGGAGACTAATACAAGGAAGAAGCAAGCCGAGTCTATGTTCAAGGTTGACTTCTTTGAATTCTATACCCTTTTGGAGCGCTATATTGAACTCTGCCTGTCCATTCTCGGTGTCTCAGTGTCTGCCAATGTTCCGCGGCAGAACTTCAATGCTCTAAGATACATTACCAATCCTGACCTCCAGAGGACACGCCCGGAAGCATCTCACGCCTTTCATGCCAATTTGCTAGAGGCACTGGACTCTGAGACCTGTCCACTGCATGTTTCACTTGGAAACCAGGCCGTCCGCATCCAACTCGGTCTCGCCAAGGAGTACCGCAATCGATGGAAAGATGCCGATGAGAACCTTACCACGCAAAAGTGGGGCTCTGAGGACGAGGAGGTTAAGAGGAATATCAAGCTCGAAGATCTAGACCTTAACAGGATGCTCGTGACTCTTCTAGTAGGGTGCGAGCATGCTCACGGCGTGGTACATGACCGCGCAGATGCTCCTCTCACCAGTAAAGATTTTGAGCCGCGAGACTACGAAACCATGGATACAGATGACGCACCGATGGAGTACATTGATGACGCCATGGATCTCGATTAGACATTTATTCCTGTGATCTCTTGTTTACCAAAAAGGGGACTATCGCAAGAGGCAACATATGCAATTAGATCATCTCTAGCGATTTCATATATGGAACGCGACTATTGTACACATTCAAAAGGAAATGCTAAGTCTATGTTTTGGGATATATACAAAGAAGAATGTAGACTTGCCTACCAGAGGACATCTCAAATACCAGTACTCTTCAACTTTACTCTATTCTCCTTACTATTTCCTAACCATCCGTGATGCTCAATCTCTCTGCAATCCCACTCATCGCTTCAATGGGACTCCTTGGGTCAGCTTCAATCCCCACTTTTTCCATCAGCTCCTTCTCTCCTATTTCTTGTCCTTGTAGTACGCTATCTGCTCGTTCTCTATTCGCTTCATTTCTCTCTTCAGCCTTCACCACATCTTCTTCCAGGTTCTTCTCCGCATTTTTTACATTATCCGCGCTGTCCAAAGGATTCTCAACCTCCCACCGACACCTCTCCCTACATTCCCAACAAATCCCCCTCCTGCAAACCTGCACATCATACTTCCACTCGCTCCTTCTCAACATATCTTGACAATGCTCACATTCCAGCGGTATTACCACACTCTCTGTATCCCCTCTCCTCCTCGCAATCGACAGCCCCTTCGAGCTCCGTGTGCGGAACTTCATGCCGCCATGCTCTGGATCTTCAGTTACACCGTCGATCACCCCGTCGAAGACGACGAGTTTGTCGAACTTACACCACCACGCCGGTCTGCCGTCTTTTTCCGTCCGCGCGCGAACGTTCGAGCCGAGGAAAGCAGCCATCTGTGCGGCGGGACCGGGGAGTATACATCCGTTGAGCATAGGCTGGGGTGGAGTGAAGACGCGCATTTTCTCGTGTTTCTCTTTGCTAGGTGTGAGGTTCAAACGGTCCCTTAGGAGCTGGGTAGGCGATTTCAGCGCGGCTTTAGATTGGGTCTGTGAGTTCCGGATCAGAGCGTAGCGTTGCTCGAGCTCGGATTTGGGCTTTGCGGATGCCGGGCCAGAGATGGAGAGATCAAGTTCTGCGGGACGGCGGAGGCGGCGTACGCTGGCGTCAGAATCTGTACGGGAGAGACTTGGGGATGAGGTGTGGGTGGGTGTAGAAGGGAAGGAGATAGAGGCGGAGCGGGAATGTGGTAGTGTGGCTAACGAAGGAGATGAAGCGACAGATGTCGGACGGGATATTGGTGGTATGGATGCGGATGGTAGTATGTCCTCGGTGTCATCGAGGAAGACACCAGAGTCTCGATCTCGAGAATTGTGCTCATGGTCCTCGATCTTGAGGTTCGAGGGCGGCGAGGCTGGTAACCCTGTGGTCATGTCGATATGTAAACCGGAGTCCTGGTCATAAACTATGAACGCGAGTGCATCGGCTACTTCGGCCATGGGGGCGGTATTGGGAAGTGAGAATATCCGTTCCTCGAGTAGTGAATGTATGTGTATGCCTTCAAGCATATATATGGATCGACAAAGGAAGGAATAATGCCAAAAGAAGGTTTCTAGAAGTGTGATCCGGAGAAGAAAACGAAAGACATGAAGGCAATCTAAGACCCAATGTACCTAGAGAGCAGCACCTAAAATACACAACTTACCCTTGCCCTTCCCTCACTCTTCAGGAAATTATCATCTATCCGTCACGATCATTCTGGCCACCGTCCCAATTTAGCCCAGCAACGACGCCGCATGAAGACGTAGTCCCATCTGCGACACCACCCGTCAGGGTCACTTTACCCAACCAACTGTATCCCTGCAAACATGTTTCAACCTCACCACACCCATTCAGCATTCTCAATTCGCAATCACAATGCTAGCACCATCCTCCCAGCACATGACGACCCGAATCTGCAGCCGTCGGCAATAAGTGCGAAACGGCTGTCTGGGACCCATAAGACAGCGGATCTGGGTCGTCGTTGGAATAATGCCAGGTTCAGCCGGCGCAACATGGTGGGTGGAAGTTGCAGAATCTTAGATGATAGGTTGTTTTGCATCCGAATGGGTCGTAGAGAGCGGCTTCAAAGATTTGCTTTGGTAAAGGAGTAAATCTTGACTCCGTGGTGTCAACATAAAAGGCAAGTGTGAAAAACCGCAGAGAGAGAGAGGAAAGCATTCCCAAGGCTGTCGGCGGGAAGCCGCGCGTTTGGTCGCGAGGATCTAGGATGCGTCGTCGTGTATGGAAGGTACTCTGTTCTCTAGACTTCTAGTCTGCGGATCAATGGTCGGGCCACATGACCATTCATGCGTTTCGAGATGACACTTTGACAGCCGGTTGAGGCTGAGTTGTCAACGATCGTACTTCATCTCCGGTCTTTGTTAGGAGTTGATTGCCAGTTGAAATAGTAAAAGCCGGATCATGCCATGCGTTGCTATTTCGGTAGGGGTCCGGGATTGGTGGAGGTCTCTTTCGCGGCGGCTCTAGTCATTATATGGATAACAAATATATTTTGAAGCCACAATCCCCAAGTCCGTTCTTGCTTGAAATAGTATTTATTCTTACGTTCTCGATAGCGGGATCAGTTGTAGTTTAAGAGCAAGGGGGACGTTTATCTGTCGACTGCGGGGTGGTGGAAATCCGTAGGAAGCAGACCAGCAGGCAATACTAGACCTGCGGAGTACCACTACACTCGTTAGAGAACTCTTTGGCTTTTTTTGGGTATCATTTGTCCAATGTTCCTTAATAATTCCTTGTTCTCTCGTATCCCGAAGTTGTCGAGCTTGTCGCCAGCCTTTGACCCACGGGCGTCACCATCATCTTCACTCTCATTTGCTGTGCAGCTTCCCGCATGCCAACCATATGCGGAACCTCAGCAACCCTATGTCGATCGTTCTCATCAAGGCCGTGAAATAAGAGCGGTAGAGGCGATGTCTTCCATGGGTGATCAGACCTCGTGAGATAGATCGTAAAGCCAAGAAATAGGATAGTTGCACCAACAACAAAATGCGTCGCTCCTAGATACGAGAACTCAATCTTGTAGAAGGTCTCATATGCGTACACGGTTCCATTCGTAGGGTACGTTGTCCTGTTCTCCCCAGGCAATTGGCGGACGCCTTGGGTCATCATGATAGTGGTGTTGCTAATGACTCGTTCCATAATATTGTACGATTCGTTCTTGGGTGCTTCAATCATAGCGTCGTATACAGCATTTGCGAACAGAGTGTCAACATAAAGACCGCCATCTTCTGGTAAATCCCATCCTGTGTAGTTTGAATGGTACTCCGCTCTGCCAGACATCCCGAGGTTCGAGCTTGTCATGAAGTTCTGAAGTCCAGTCTGGGCCGTTGGATGAACCCAGTACTCACATCTTTCATCTGTGGCATTCTTGATTTCCGTTCCATTTACCCAGCACTCGGGAGGATGTATTAAAATATACTCTCCTGACCCGTATTCTGTTTCAGCTTCTTTAGTAGTGTTCGTCCAAATTTCTGTAATGGGATCGTCCAGCACGTAATTCGACACCTTTGTCTGTGCAAACTTGGCTACTGCCCAATACACAACGCACTGGATAGCAGTCGGTTGTTCAAAGAATGGGTTCGCAATGGCCTGGAAGTGGACAATGAGTGGACCAATATGACCAAAGCGGTTCGTTGAAGGGTAGGTGGTTGTGGTGGAAATATTGAGCATGCCATCTGCCTTCCGCAGATATGGGCCTCCAGGAAGGTAGTAAACGTCGGGGTAACTGCTCCAGTCAAGTCTTTCCGTGATGTTGTGACATTGGCTTTCTACAACCAACGACTGGTATGTCCCATACGTACAATTCCCAGTCTGGCAAGCTGGTGGCAAACTACTGCCGGCCCAGAACAGACTTCCAGTGTAAGACATTCCGTAGTTGATAGCAGAGACCATGGACGGCCAAGGAAGCGGATCTGCTAGGTCTTCCCCTGTCCTATAGTTCAGAAAGGTGTTGTATTGCGTGCTTCGAGGAAGGGTTGCAATTCCATCCGTAATCTCCAATCTTTGAGTCGTGCCTATCACATTTTGGGCGAGAGTATCCATGGATAATGCTACAAGCGTTATAAGCGCACCCGCAGATGCAAAATGATGGAATCGAAGGCGGAAGAGTAACTTGACTGATCCAAATACACCTCTCGACGCTTCATCAAAAACTTCCATATCTGAAAGCGGTTTGGGTCCCCAAAATCTTCTCCATTTCAACTGTCCCAAACATGAGGCGACCGGACTCAGGCAAGCACCTTTGATGATCGTGATAAAGAACGCCACATTGGAATTGAAGGTCCATGGCGCTGTCCATGCAGAAACTTTCGCATCGTGATAAACAATCAAGAGCGCAATCATAGTGACATGACTAGCCATAGCCAGCCAGCACGCTCCTATCTCCCAAAGCCACAAACGTTGCACTTTATGCGCCAAATTTTCGGTACAAGTTCGAGCTGGCTGCTGTCGAATGACCGGTGCATTTTGCACGAGTGCTTGTTGTGACACCTTATCCTGGGAGCTTTGCGCATATTGGGGTTGGCCATATTGCGAATATTGTGGATCCGCATGACGTGGAAACTCGGGCTGTCCATATGGCGAAAGCGCTGCTTGTGAATATGGCGAGGGTTCTGGCTGTGAATATGGCGCAGGTTCTGGCTGTGGATGTGGCAAAGGTCCTGGCTGTCCATATGGCGAAGGAATGGGTGTTGGCGCGTACGACTGAGCTTCGGGGTGGTAGGGCTCCGCTGTTTGTGGTCTATAGACCGAGTACGGGATGATGACTGGTGTGATAACAGACGAGAACACACCATCAGACAGCGGCACACTCTCGTAGTATGCCATCACCAACTCGCGAACAAATTACCAAGATTGAAAGAGAAGGGGTGCAATGCGTGGAGACTTGAAGTCGACGCGGACATAATTTACCTTAGGCTTTGGAGGATTCAAGCCTAGCGACAGTCTAAAAAGCTTATCGTTACTACAAAACCAGTAAACACCTGTCGCTTACCATTTATAGAAATCTAAAGCAGTTAAAGGTCGTCATCAAAGCTAAAGGGGGGCTGAACGCTAGGAGCTGAAGGCCTGGAGCTGATTACCAAACTGCTGAATGCCAAGGTGCGCTAACCGCAACTCGCTAGACAAAAGGATTGTGTCCTTCAAATGTTGAATTGCGATTGCCTTTCCACCAATAAAGTTGAGGAGTAGTCCGGCTAGAGGAGAAGGAAGAACTTGGCAAGGCTGGGTCGCGGTGAGAGATTGCTTGCTGGACAAAAGACGGCTGGGTTGGCAAGAGATTCTATGCCGTGGGGGCTACAAGGTAACAGTGTGGCGTGCACTTGTGCGCTGCATGTGTAGCACGAGAAGGTAGTGCATATAGGTTGAACAAGAATAGAAGCAGATAAGCAGTGCAGAACGTCGAAGAGCTAAGATTTTTGGTGATCAAGTTAGCGTGTGGGGCCGTACCAATCAGACGAGCCAAGATAGTTTCACATCACTTACACAAGCGAGATACATCTCCTAATGGAAATGTTGCTGTTCACGACATCAATATGAAAGTCCCGGTTATAACTGGCAGCCGTTCGCTGAATCCAGGTTCGATGTATCACAGTCCTTCTATACCTTCTTCCACGAAACCTTTCATGCGAACAGGGTTACTATATACATCTACGTTATTCCAAGACCAGATTAAACGGACATCAGCAAATGGGAAGCTATCAAAAAGCCCGTGACGGAGGTTTCGCCACATCGCAGTTGCTGAGGGGCAAACCTACATACTAAGGTATGTCTCAGCCTCGACCAGGTATTTAAGGCAAGTCGCTTCGCTTTCACATGTGTGAGCGGCTCTCCTCGATCTCCGCGAAATCTTCATTATCCCTTTCAAGGTCGTGTAATCAGTTCATATTTTCTATCTTCGTTCATTCCAATGCACCGTCAAGCTTTTTGTATAAGCATCAAGTTCGCATATCCAATTACATCATCAGCCTCGTCAGCCTCATCGTCAGCCAAGTCCCCAAAAAGCCCTCGTCAATCGTTGCGTATAGCATGCCGAAATCCGAAATGCCATAACCAAATATGCTGTTCCCGAAACAAGCTACTTCTTCGCATTCGCAAGGTTCAGCCTTACCCGCGAAACAGCCACAACAATCCACGTGTTCTAGGTCGAGACACGTCTATCAAGGACCGAAACACTGGGTTGGGTGTCAATCGCCAAACCTTCCAACCATCGCGCCAAGCAGTCCCCGACTTTAGTTCTGGCTTTACGTGTCCGTGATCTGCTTGCTGGATCAGGCAATACAGCAATGCACGGCGTCGGGGCGGCAGGGATGGCGTAGAATAAACTTGGTTTTCTCGACAGCAGTGACGGGGAGAACCATAGCGTCGACAACTTGATCGAAGCACTTCACACACACCGTCTCTCGATTGACAGCAACCTCTCGACGCCGGCGTTTGGACGCACGCATGATGCTGGTTCCTAGTGGCCCAGAAGATCCGACAGTATGAACGTCAGCGATCGGTACTGCATTTGGGCCCGCGTAGACGCACTTTTGGGGCGTCTACCAAGAATTGGAGGTTCTTCGAGACGTGTAAGGACACGAATTTCGTGTACGTGGTCTTTGGTCTTGTATATAAGTCGAATCAGTGGTCCTGGAAGGGAAAGACATCCACAGCCAGAGTTTCCCTCGTTCATCAACCCTCAGCAGCTTTCCAGCAATTCTCAAAAGCTTCCAGTTTTCCAGTGTCAGTTTTCGATAACCGCCCATCACGGAGACCGTAATTCGCCAGTACAGCAGGCTTTGCCAATTTCTTTTCCGCTCCGTCTCTAGCCTATTCGTCAACTTCTCTAAGCTCTCTCCGCCTGCAAACATGGTCTCTTCCGGCATTATTCGTACCTTGCTCGCTGCCTGCCACTTCCTTACCTGGGCATCGTCTGGTATTGTTGTCGGAATCACTGCCTACTTCCTCAACAACTTTGCCCATGATCAGCACCTAACTTTCCAGATCGTCATCGTACGTCCTAACACAACCCCCTCGTTCAGTACTTGTTCGCTAATACTTCTCAGGCGGCCCTAACCCTCGGCCTCTGGCTCCCCTCCTTCATCCTGCCCTTCGTCACGCCCGCCAAATCCTACTACCTGCCCCTCAACCTCATCTTCTCCTACCTCTGGCTCACATCCTTTATCTTCGCAGCTCAGGACTACAACGAGTCTGAGTGCGTGGCCAATGCTCCTACCGGTGGCAGCTGCACGCTGAAGCTAACCAGCGAGGCATTTATCTTCATCGCATTGTAAGTCTTTTGATCTCACACTCCGGTGACCTTTTCCTTGAAGCCCTTTCCACAACTCCCGCCGTTCGCATCTCATACCTGTCCCCAATCTTCTATACGCCGCCAAATATCCATCTCAAATTTTCCATCTCACCCTAACTCCTCTCCCCTTTCCTCACTTGCCGCCCGCCCATCCCCAAATGTTCCCATACTTCCATCACACACAATCCACTCCCTTCGTACAGCTCGATAGCTCGATACTAACTCCAGCCAGCTTCTTCACCCTCGCAGCAACCGTCGTCGACGTCCTAGCCTGGAAGGGCAAGAACGCCGGCACCGATAGCGGGAAAAGCGATAATGAGATCCGGGCCGAGCCCGAGGTTGCGCGCGTGGATTGACTCGGGGACGTATATAGATATATGGATGGGCGGTAGTGGGGTATCAGATACAAGAACATAGGAATCGATGGTGCGGAAACAGCAATACACATTTTTCTTGTTAAATGACGTTTTGGGTGCTGGTGGTCAGTGTATGTGCGTGCGGGCTACGTGAAGTCATACATGGCCAACGCAGTCCAGAAACGGCCAACGAGATTCGAGGGAACAGACGTGAGTATTAGACGTTTTCTGTCAGAATCCTCCGAGTGGGAGTAAGTCGTTTGATCGCGTTCTCCTTATTCGCCAGATCTCCTTAGTAGGTTACAAAAGAAACATCAATGTACATTGTATAAGAACTGTTCCTCCCAAGCCCATATATACTTTCTTCGCCCACGGCCGCTTCCTGGGTTATTAGCCCGTCCAGCGGGTGAACAGTACGTCCAGCACCCGCACCCGCACCCGCAAATACCAATTCATCACGTCCCACTCCTCGCTCCATCGCGCTTCCAATAAAGTCACCCATCCGTACCAGCCGCCTAGAACAAGCAATCCAAGCAACAACAACACGCCAAACCCGCCATCAACCCAGCCATCAATCCGCCACTCCCGCCACCACCCTGCCGTCTATCATCCTGATAATACCCTCCCTGCGGCGGCGGGCCACCCTGCTGATACTGCATGCCGGGCTGCTGACCATATCCCTGCTGCGGATACTGCTGACCGTACTGGCCCTGCGGCGGACCGTACTGGCCTTGGGGAGGGCCGTAGCCCTGCTGCTGCGCGTACGGGTTGGGAGAGCCTCCGTAGTCTGGGTTCCCGGGCGGCGCGGGCGAGCCGTTGTTGTAATAGGGTTGGGGAGGCCCGTAGGGGCCCGCGTCGGTGTGCGCAGGGGTGGGGTACGAGGGAGGTGCGCCTTGGGGAGCGTCCTAATAGCGGTCAGTGTATGCGATGGAGGTGCGTGGACAAAATGGGAAGCAGTAGGAGCGCTGGCGCATAGTTGTAGATGCCCGCGAGAGTGGAGACGTACGAATTTCTGAGATGCCATTGCGACGGATGTGAGAGATGTTCAAGTTATGGCTGTAGGAGTGAGGGTTCGTGGCCGAACGAGGATTTATGAGGTACGTAGAAAAGTCGCCTTCTGTCGTAGTCGATCTTTCGATTGACGGTGTCGTACGGCAAAGCTGGGCAAATGGTCGTCGCTCAAAGTCTTTGCGCCTCGGTGATCTACTTCGGCTTTTGGCTTGCGCGAGGACTGTTTGCGCCGGTTTCAGTTGTCGGTGATTAAAGAGAAGTGATTGTTTGTGTGAAGGAGAGAGAATAGAAACTTAAGAACTGTTGAAGGAGTGTGCGAGTATTGTGGCTTATGATGGATTCCGTAACTCCCGGAGTCAACTAGAGACACGAACAGTGTCGTCGCGGCATTGCGGCAAAGGTGGCGATCGTGTGGCTATGCTGGGCTAGGCTTCATTGGGAAGGGTTCTCGAAGACTCAACGGCTTCAAGGCGAGAACACGGGGAGCAAGGTGGTCAGCGCGCCGTGCAGAGAACGTTACGATCTTGACGCTTTCTGTTATATTGCATCCTTGAGCATGCGTCTAAAGGATGCACGTGGGACTTCATACTCGTTGCATACAGGAGAACAAGTCACGGATATATCACGCCGAAATAACATTTGCAGAGTCGGAGGTTCATCTCACGTATGGATCGGATTCATTCTTGTATTATCACATGTGGTAGCACTTGAAGTAAGAAACGCAAATCGTACAAACCTATTCACTCGAGTGAAGATTGTCGCATCGCGGAAATGGCATCGGGAGGTAGGTAGGGTGTAAGGTTTTCTACGGGCTTCGTTCGTAAAGTACAGGATGGTAAATCGCAAGACCGCATCGATCGACCGACCGACAGCGAAGACATGATCTTCGACCGAACCGTAAGGGATATCGCATCGTGCTCGCCAAAGACAAGGTTCCGTATCGAGTTCGACTGCTTGATGAATTAAATTAGAAAGCCTTCACCCAAAAAGCCGCCTCGAAACCACCGCCGAAGAAGGAGAGAATGAAAATCCCAAAACCCTGTTGTTGTAAATATCCGAAGCCCCTTACTTTTCGTAATCCCAGAAGATATGCGGATGCTGAGCATCACGTCGAAGGTGTGAAAATGAAAGGTAAAAGCCGTGACACAGGCGATGATATCAGGTGCAGTGCAGGCCTGACCGCTGTAGTTACAGGATCAATGGACTACTCTGCAATGTCGAAGTCTGCGTCTTCGGGGGCGGCTTTCGTGCCCGTTGGTGATTCGACTGGCTAGGTCAGAGGAGCTCTTCGTCTGCTGGAGCAGTGTCGGTGTCGACGGGGGGCTCACTGGCTTTGCGTTCATCACCGTTGGCGCCATTTTCGCGCTCGCGCTCCCGATCACGTCCGCTCTCACGATCAACACGATCGTCATCACGGTCGCGAACATCCTTCATCTCGCGGTCTCGGTCAGCATCGGGGCTCCTGGAGCGGTCGCGATCACGACGGTCGTAGTCGCGCTCGCGGCGATCATCCTTTCGGGGCGAGCGATCGCCTCCTCTACGCGGGGATGTGCTACGGCGGGAAGGACGAGGAGAACGTTCACGTCGAGGGCCGCGCTCAGAGCGCTCGCCACGACCACCGCGCTCACTGCCGCGCTCGGCACCGCCCTCGCGCTGGGCGCCAGAGTCGAATCGCCAAGAAGCTGAGGGAGGAGTACGGGCCCACTGTTTTCTGTCAACTTGGATTCAGGCGTCGAGGTCAGTAGACGCCAGACGTACCTCGATCTTCAGCAAGTCATCGCGACCAATTCTCTTGTTGTGCATCTCATGATACGCGTCGTCGGCATCGCGGCGAGACTCGTACTCGACGAATGCGAAGCTGTGCCGTTAGCCTTGGCTGGCTGAGAGATGCGTCTGGGGAGAACTTACAGTCTGCTCGAGGCGGAGCGCGGGGCTGGAATATCGCAGCGGACGAGACGTCCATACCTTGGGTGGACGTTAGAGATGGCCTGGATGCGGAAAGGACGAGGGAGGGAGGGAGGAGCTTCGGTCGCGTAAACGGAAGGAGGCGGGCCTTCGTTGCGCGACAGGCGGCTGGGGGGTGGGTCGGGGGAGGAAGGTATGCGGGATCGAGGCAGGCGATGCAGGCGACGGTCGGGGAGAGGGTCGGCGCTGGTTAGAGGACATACCGTTCGAATTCGTAGGCCAGGTCGCGAGCGCGGGTGCCGTGGCCAAAGCCAGTGACGTAGAGCGTGGTTCCGCCGCGAGACATTTCCCTGGTATCCCGTTCCCTGGGGGCTGATTGAGACAGAGCTGCGGATAGGGTGTGGTATGGCAAGCGTTGCTTGAGGTGTGTGGGCGGGGGGTGGTGGATGGGGGGTGGTGTGGAGCGGTCGTGGTTGGGTGAGGGAGACGGAGAGGAGGACGAGGACGGAGAGGGAGACGGAGCGAAGAAAGAAATGTCAGCCTTGAGACCTTGAGAGACCAACCAAGCTCCGATGGGCCCGTGCCCGGGCTAAGGAAACTCAGACTCCAAGTTGCAGGTGCGACCTGCTGCGAACGCCAGACGCACTTTCTCCATCGTCGCTTCCCCATCCACCACCCTTGCACCCAACGCGCACTCACAACCCCACGCCCGCCATCAGCTTTCCGTCCGCCGTCCTGCAGGCACGCGAGCGACACCTCTACGCGGCTCCAGGCGCCCCCATCGCCACTCCCTTCGTCCCCTCACGCACGAACACCTCCCCCAAGTCGGCGCGCCCTACCCAGCCAGGCACAGCACGGCATCGCAAGGCTCCATCCACCCTCCTGGCCCTTGACCCGAATCGCCCATCCCTCCCTCACCATGGCCGTCGACTTCTCAAACGAGTCGCCGCTCGCCCTGGCGCTGCAGGAGCTGGTGCAGCCGAAGCTCGTCGAGTTTGGATGGACCACGGGCGGCGACGACACCCAGATCTTCGAGTACATCCTCCTGATGCTTGCCAACGAGAAAAACGAGGCCCAGCTCGCCTCGGAGCTCTCCAACGACCTGCTGGATCTGGGGCCCGAAAATCTCGAGACACAGCAGTTCGCGCGCTGGCTGTTCGAGCAGATCGATGTCGTGAGTCGCCAGCTCAACGGCGAGCCTGCTGGCAGCATCGAGACTTCAAACGACATCTCAAATCAGATGGAAGGCGCTTCCCACGATGCTGGCACAACAGCGCAGGATACCGAAATGGACGGCTCTGCAGAGCCTGCCGCTGGCAGTACCATGTATGCCACCTCTTTCCATTCGCCCCCTTCTATTATGCCCACGCGACCTTTCCCCCAAGGTTGCAGGGGCAACCATCATTCACATCAACTAACAACCTGCAGACCCACAGGACCCAAAGCCATGCGCAACGGAAGCGGGCCAAGCACAAACGCTGCTCGAGGAGGTGGCCGCATGCTAAACAATCTCAACAAGCAAATGACCAACGACGACCCACTACGGCGCGTTCGAGGCGCCCAAGGTAGCGGCAGGATCAACTCTCACTCACGCGAGCCTCCAAAGGGTCCCCGCGGCAACAGCAACAACCTTGGTCGAGGGGTCGCCGCAATGGCCAGCGGCAGAGGCGGACCAGGTGCTATGGGAAACATCAATATGGGACCCGGACCTGGCGCTATGAACGGTATGAACGGCATGAACATGGGCGCGATGGGAGCTGGTGGCATGCCTGGCATGGCTATGCCACCCATGGGAGCGAACGGAATGCCTGGAATGTTGAACGCACAGCAGCAGATGGCCCTCATGCAAATGTACGAGCAACAAGCGCAGATGATGCAGCAAATTTTCTCTGGCGGCGGCGCTGCCCCTACCCCGTTTGTCAATCCCAATTTCAACCAGAACAACCGAAACGGACACAATAAGAAGCCTCTCCACGAACGCATCGATAGGTCATCAAGACAGGGAAGCAAGCAGGGCCTACCACCATCAGCAAAGTTTGCCAAGAAAGGAAGCCAAGACGCGACTATGAGCGATGGTCCCGCACCGGAGAACGGCGACGACACGGCCATGGAGATCGAAGGCGGCCGATCAGATCCCTTTACCGTCATGTGCAAATTCAACCTCCGGTGCAGCAAGGCCGATTGCCAATTCGTCCATCAGTCACCTGCCGCCCCTGAAGGAACCCCCGTAGACATGAAGGACTCGTGTACCTACGGCGCGGCGTGCACAAACAAGAAGTGCGTTGGAAGGCATCCATCACCCGCTCAACGGCATCAGTTTCAGGCCGAACAAGAGTGCGCGTTCTACCCTAACTGCCGCGATATGGCCAATTGCCCGTACAAGCACCCGACTATGCCACCATGCAGGAATGGAGCCGATTGCGCGACTCCTGGATGTAAGTTCTGGCACAACACTACCATGTGTAAATTCACCCCCTGTACCAACTTCAGGTGCCCGTACAAGCACGTCGAGGGGCAAAAGAAGACTTTCAAGGATAAAGTGTGGGTCGCTGGCAAAGACGATCCGTCCAAAGAGCACGTTAGCGAGCGGAAATTCGTGGATGAGGAGGGAGAGGAGGAGCTCATACTCCCCGGCAAGATCAACGAGGATATTGAGATTTAAAGGAAAGGTCGGAAGGAAAAAGGGCCTCTGCCAGATGCGTTTGGGGGTTTCAAGGGCCAGCTGATCCGTTCGTCTCGTACCTGGCTTGGGATATCTGGCAAGGCATTGGAGGATGAAAGGGCTGATGATAGCATTTGTATTATAGTTCAAGATGTTTGGAAAGCGGCGTTGCTTGGCTCTGGGAGACATGACATGGGAATGGGCTGTCTGCAAATGGATTGATCCGGTTTCTGGCGGCCTTGGGCTGCTTCTTCTTGTAAAAATCTCTCTATGCTGTGACTCGCCGTGAGATGTGGAATGTTGAATTTAAGGATCGAACAAGCCGCTAAAGTTATCAGACACATGTTTGCTAGATTTATTCAATCCTTCGGACTCTTCACGAGATATCCGTATCCCACTTATGTGCCCTATAAACTCAACTTCTTCGTGTCTTGCCGTTGTACCTTTCGTAATTCAATGACGATGCTGGCTGCGGCCCGAGCGCCAATATTTCATGAACCACACGTGAACTCCCACCTTCAACATGGCTACACTCTCCAAGCTTCAATTCTGCCACTACCCGCGCAATGCGGCTTCAGAGACATGTCCCGCTTCTTAAATCGACCTTGAAGCGTGTCCTGGTCCGATCTTACCTCTCCCCACTTCCCTCACAATGGAACCACCGCCACTACGCGTCCTCCTCCGCGGCATACCCTGAGCGCATCGCAATTCTCGGTGGGGGCATATCCGGTCTTTCGGCTGCGCACTTCGTAGGGAAAGAGTTCCCAAATAGCAAGATCACTATATATGAGGGGCAGAAAGAGGCAGGTGGATGGTTGAGAAGTAGAAGGGTGGAGGTGCCGGGTGGAGATGTGGTGTTTGAGTATGGGCCGAGGAGTCTGAGACCGGGGATTTACAGCTATCCTACCGCGCAGATGGTCAGTTTACACATCCCAATTCTATGCTGCGTCGCTAATTGGAACAGATTGTAGACCTGGGTCTTGTCGACGATGTGGTCTTCACATCGAGGGACTCCGCCGCCGCGAAGAACAGATTCATATACTATCCCGACCGCCTCAATCGAATGCCGAGTGGAGGCATCCTTGCCGATTTCTGGAACACCCTGAGTCTTGTACAGAGCGGAGTCTTAGATGGCGCACAAAACATTGTTGCCGAGCCATGGCAGCCACGGCGGCCTTCAAACATGAAGGATGAATCGATCGGCGACTTCGTGTCAAGACGGATAGACAAACGGATAGCACAGAACATGCTGAGCGCGCTTATGCACGGGATCTATGCGGGGGACATCTGGAAGTTGAGTGCGAGAAGCTTGCTGCCGCTGTTGTGGCAGCTCGAGGGACAGTACGGCAGTGTGCTGGGGGGCATACTGCAGCTCAACATGAACGACCAGAGGGGATCGATGGTGGTCCCTTCGCATCCGCATGATTACGCCGACGCAAAGGCCATGCAGGCAGAGTTCAGTGGAGATTGGGCGCAAAAGTTCATGGATGGGTTGAGTGATTGTAGTACCTTTTCTTTCAAAAATGGTCTACAACAGCTATCCCAGACGCTACATAATTCGCTGGAAAAGAACGAGCAGGTGGACATCAAGATGGGGACCCCAGTGCAATCCTTCACAATGTCAAAAGACAGCCCAGAGCAGGTCCAGGTCATCGCCGGTGTACGTCTTCGCTTTCTACTCCTTCACATCCCCATACTAACATAACTTCAGGAAGATGCATCACAAACTACAGAAACCTATGACCTCGTCATCTCAACTCTCCGCCAGCCTTCCCTAACACCCTACGTCACAGTCCAAACCGTCAACCTCTTTTACTCCACACCAAATCTCATCCCCGTAACAGGTTTCGGCTACCTTATCCCACAATCAGTTCCTTTTGAGCAAAATCCAGAGCGCGCGCTTGGCGTCATATTCGACTCTGACACTATCACTGGTCAGGACACGGTGGAGGGAACGAAGATCACTGTTATGTTAGGAGGCCATTGGTGGGACGGCTGGCAGGGATATCCCGATAGCGATGAGGGCGCCGAACTCGCGAAGAGTGTGATTCAACGACATCTAGGAATCACGGAAGAGCCAGTCGCTTGTCATGTGCAGTTGCACCGGGATTGTATTCCGCAGTACACTGTTGGCTACGAAGAACGGCTAAAGCAGTATGGGGAGAAGCTGCAGCAAGAGTTTAGGGGCAAGGTCAGGGTTGTGGGGAATCAGTATAACGGGGTGGGTGTAAATGACTGCGTGAGGGGCGCGTGGAGTCTTGCGAGGGCGCTAAGAGGGAGCGGGTGGAAGAGTGGGGATTGCGGGTTGGGGAAGGTTATGGACTCGAGTCCGTGGGTGGTTGAGCCGGTGCCGAAGTTGCTGCTGCCCGCGAAGTTAGAGAAGGACCTGTGATCAGAGGCGAAGAAGACTAAGGGAAAGTTGGAAATATGTAAAAATATGTGCAAAGCTTAGATGTAGGAACTGTAAATGCTAAAGATCACATGACATCCTCGGTACCTGTGTGCAGGTGACCAATATCTTAATGCAACAACGCATCTCGACCAAACGCCGCGCTTTAGCAACTTCCTTCCGAGCACTCCCATCGCCACCCAAAACGAAGCACACAGCCGCCTCGACCCGAGAAAACTACTGCTACCTCACGAACTGGACTTCCGGGCACCAATTCCCTCCCAAGCACTACCCTCGCCTCATCTCCACCACCACAGAGGCATTATCGTTCATGGATCTCACATGAGGAGAACCCCGTCCGCTCTCCAATTTCCCACGAGTTGAAGCCTGCGCTTTTCTTTGTCCGACGGTGCACCGCATTCAGACGCGAGTTGTTCGGGCCGCGAACTACCGGTTGCAAACGTCGAGGCGCAGAGCTAGAAGGGTGGCGAGTATAAATATTGGAGCTGTTGAGGACGTTTTGGTTGTTGGTGTACGCACGAATAGACTCTTTTGTCCAGGACAATAGCGAATCGAATACGCTCTACGATCGGGTTGCAGGATGAAGCTTTCTGTGGCGTTGGTTGCGGTTCTGGTGGCTGGGGTTCCGGGGGTGTGTGCTTTTGTGGTGCCGAGTTGTGGTGCTGTATGTCTTTTCTTGTCTTTTATCTTTGTTCATACCCTCCTCGCTCTTTCTAACTCACTTCTCCCTTCTTCGTTCGACCTACATTTATGTTCGTGTCTAATACGCTTGATAGTCTAATTGCCTCACGGACGGCGTCTTCTACACCTGCGCACCCTCAGACCTCACATGTCTGTGCGACAAGGAGCAGGCGTTGGTGGATCAGTATGTCGAGGCTGTTACGCCATGCCTCGAGAGCCCGGAGAGGGCGGAGGAGTGTACTGATGGGGCACTATACCGTAAGTGATTATTTTGGCGTCCTTGTTTGTATTTAATACTGATAAGTGGACAGAGTACAAGGACCTTTTGGTGCAGGTTTGCGGGGGACAGGGGAAGAGCGTTGTTTGGCAGATTGTATGATCACGATGGATATGACATGGTAGAGGAAGATTAAATTGAAGTTTGGTAAAGGCAGCGAGTAGTGGCAGATAACGAATTGAGACGAACAAATTACGTTGATATGTTGGCTGGGTAGGCAGAAGGAGAAAATAAATTGCAAGCACGTATTTTTACAATCAGTGATTTATCTATGAAAAATTTACGTCCTATTCCATACGTGCGTTGCCTCAATCTCTACAAACGCATCGTAAATGTATCATCTCGTCAACCGCGAATTTTTGGCATGCAGACTGCGTTTGAATTCTTAGCGTATCGTCTCTAATCTATGCATCTCAATTCTCCTCTCAATTCAATAGATTGACTCTTCAGAAATGCTATGGCTGTGGAGGACGTATGAATAAAAGACCACAAATACACCTTTTACTGCAAAGAGATTCAGAGCTAGGTTATCAACAAGACGACACTGTTCGTTCCTCCCCTCACCCAGTCCGTGTTTACAAAATTCAACCCACGTTTTGGCATTTCAAACGACTCTAGACACGCAAGCTGGTATCTGTTTTCCTGAGTCGTGGTTCAAGCTGTCTGCACTTATGATGCGTCATCTGTTCATGATCTTAACCTTTGATTATCAAGGATCTTGATATTTCTTTTACAATGTCTGGAGCCTTACTTGGCCAATCTAGCGCCGCACCCTTATATCCTTGTATATCGCTTTACGTTGCTCATGATAGAAAACCCATCGGATCGCACCATTTTCTTTGTCATGATCCTTATAACATTCTTGATAGGCTTTGTGTTTCTTATAATAAACGATCAAGTGTTTAGACTCAATATCGAATATTTGGGATGGAGAAGGACGCGCGAAGTTCGGAGAGAGACTGAGGTGGAGAATCAGAAGAGGGTTGAGCGTTTGTTGTTAGTGTGAGGAAATAGGTGCTTGCTTCTGGGCATGGTGAATATTGGCAGCTGAACACGAAATAGCGATTATTCGATCACTTTCTGATTGCAAGCAGAAGGCAACAGCTCAGCCCACTATCGTTATGAATCAACACATATCAGCGGCCTCAACGAACACTTTGATCTACTCTGTATCTAACTCTCCTCCTCCCAACTTGTTTATATTTCCTTGTTCCTCGCTGCACCTTATCACAGTCTTTCTTCCGCGTGTAATGCACAGGATGAAAATATTAAAACCTACTTCCCAATATCGACCATTGTATACCTCGTCCCCAATAGCAAGAGCAGTGTCTGTACACAAACCGCGGCTTTCACGCAGTGAGATTGCAGTGATTTGTATTGCGGCTGCGTGTGTTGTTTGTGCCGCTGTGGCTCTTCTTGCAAGATTGTTGATGGGGAGAAATGTGAGGAAACATAGTGTTACGGCATAATAGGACAAGATATGAGACCTTCCAGGAGGGTCTGTTAGGGATTAATATAGAATTCTTCTAGCTCCAAGTTGTGATTAACGCAAAAGGTTTACGTTTACTACAGCGAATTATGCTCAAGTTGTAATATGACTACGGGTTAACCTTGGCATGGTAACGGAGAACAAGAGTGACTGCCGTTGATGTTTCCGTACGTCGAATTTTGTACGCCCAAATCAAAATCTAGTTACGCCCGTTAGCGGTATTCGCTATGTTGTTCAAACAGCGTTTACTGTTACACTATGACGCGGAAAAGTTTGCCACCATTTAATGAACTCTACGTTTGTCGATGACGAAGTCTGTCGCTTGCCATTCCTAGCGAACTTTCATTTTAAAGGTATTTTAAATCGAGAATTGTCTTTGATGGCGTGCATCCATTTCATACTCAACACTTTCCACATGCTGTTTTTGCTTCTTCTCCTGTTCAAGGGCAGTCTGGCGTTTGATAGTGAGAGAAACTGTGAAGAGGCAAACCCTCCGTTAGACCTACCGAAATGCACAGTAAGTCGGTCGCTTTGTCCGCTTAGCCTCAATTATCTTTAACAGAACTCTAGGACCAATGCCTCAAATCTGTCAAAGGGAATGATATATGTGCAGATAATTTACGAGGCTTTTGTAATTTGACCGAAAGTTGGTTTCAAAAGTTCTCGGGTTGCCTTTTAGACAGTTGTGATGATGAATCAGATCAAAGGAGTACATGTTACATCTTTCTATAACTAGAATTCACTGCTAATGTTCGAAGGGCTCATCGACACGTTCAAAGAACAGTGCGAACAAACCAAATGGCCCATCACCAGCATATCTGGAGAATTCGGACGATATCTGACTTCTACTCTCATTGGAGGGCCAACCGTACTTCCGAGTACAAGTAGCAGTGGGGAAGACACTGTCGCAACAGGTGCTCCTACAGAGTCTCCAAAGCCAGCGATGACAAGCGATGTACCGCCATCTCCCCCGTCTTTTGTACCTCCGGGCATTATCGTCAAACCTTCAACTTCGATATCTGTGTTTCCAGTCACTACAAGTATACAGCCACCAGCTTCAACATTTGGACCGCCAGTTTTCACGAGCTCACTATCATCTGGGCAGGGTGCTGCCCCTCCGTCGTCTTCCCATAGCACGATCCCTATCACGACCTTTACTGTGGCTGAACCGACACTTTACTCGCCCACGTCTACTTCGAATTCTTCCAATCACAATAAACCCTCTATGACCACCACAAAACTCGCTTTGACTGCAACTGGAGGCACAGTGCTTATAATCGCATGTTTTGGAGTAGCCTTGTTTATGCTACGGAGACGAAAACGAAGGCAACGCAGCACACTAAATCCTGCTAGCTACGTAGCGGAACAACGGCGGGATGAGAAGCCCGAACTAGATGGGAGGAACCTACCAAGCTATAATCCGCAGATACCTACCAGAGTGGTGGAGATGGATGCGGGACTACCTGAGTACTCAGGGCGCTGATACTGTGTGAATCATCATTGGAAGAAATCTTGATAGCCGTAGGCGCCTTTGATGAGACAATGGAAGCACCAGGGGTAATTAATCAAGGTTCGTTTGTGCCCAGCAATTTATTTTCACTTACACAAGGCGGAGCTTGCGTACATGTTACAACGAAGCGTTTTGTGTGACCTTATTTCTCTGAAGATGTGATGTTCGGATCGTCTATCTTTATTTTACCGTTTTGTTCCAGCCGCTCAGATTGCAAGACAGATTATGGGCTTCAATTTGGAAGATTGTTATAGCAATTATTATAGCGATCGATGTCCAGAAATTGTTTTCGGGTGCGATAGTTCATATGGCGAACATAGATGGGTGTCTTATAGGATGATACATACTCGACTCCGAAGATTACGATGATCACGTAGGCCCTTAGGATCACACACACAGAATCTTTGAGTTGCCAATCCTGTACCCTCTCCGCAACTCAATTAAGTTTCCCGACCTTAGCAGCCAACGACAGTGCCGTACTACATGTCACTAGTAGCTAGTGTTACTTTGTGACCCGCACCAGTCAGAGGGTCGTGAGCATAGCCCTATGATATGTATTAGCAATCACAAACTTTACACCACTGACCAGAAGTAATCTAACCCCTTTCAACGTTGCACTGACGATTGGCATTATATTAAGGCAAATAGGCGAGAAACAACCAAGGTGCAGATCTCATAACGTTCGATTAGTTCATACCGTCCGCACACGCATTAGGCCCATTAATCAACATATACCCGCTATCAGAACATCATGTCGTTGGGATATAATGGTTGTATGGTAATAAAGATCTCAATTCAAATCGCAATAAGAGAAGGTAGATCACTAATTCCTCTATTACAGGACCAATGCTATAGAGCCTGGAGTCCTTGGGACGGCTCAAAATTCCAAACAACAAGTTCAATAACCACGTCAAGATATCTCTGCGGTCCAATTCAGTATGATTGCATGTGTAAAGCTACCAATTATGCAGCATTTTTGACGTGGGTGTTGAACGGGGCTGTTCCCTGCATAACGTCCCGCTGCATCGGCAATGCTCAAGCTCGCAAGTCTCCTATTCCTATAAACGATTTTCGGTTGGCTTATAATCCTCTAGAGTTTGTTTCCGAGCTGTCATCGACTTGTGCTTACCGTAGTGTCAATATCCGGTCATACTTCGACCCGAGGAATCCCTTACGCACGCTACTTGACATAGGGGTTATAAGTAGCCCTTCTACAACCTCAGCCACAACTACGACATCAGCTTCGACGTCACTCAATATTCCAACTACTATCTTCACATCAGGAGTGCCTTCCAACTCCCTAGTTACGCCCTCTAGAACGCCTGCCGAAACAGTCGATCCGAGTTCATCACTTCTCAGTGATAGAGAAAAAGGAGGACTTGCAGCTGGCGTGATAATTGGAGTACTTGTACTCACAATACTTATCGGCTGGATGTACCAAATTCGAAAATGCTTATTTCCTTGCCTTGACCCCAAGAATAGCCCTATGGATGAGATTTCTGAGGTAACTGTGGATGAGAAGACAGGACACAACAGCATTCCTCTGAAGTATATAGGCAGTATTGAAGCGAGAGACAGCCAACCATGCGAGCTAGCATCACCCGATGGGATCCAACCCAACCACCTGCCGTCTCAAAGCGGCTGTAGCGCACTGGTAGAGCTGGATTCGATACAACCTATGCGTACACTGGAGCTCGATTGCAATATCAGATCTAAGGTATCTACAGCACATACCCAGACCTGGAGCACCTTTCTCTCCAACAACAACCAGATAATCCTAGTTCCGGAGCACGACGAAGTTCGCAACAAGCCTGGTTCAGACACAAATTATTTACCGGAGTCACAAGTTTCATTTGACAAAAAAGCCATACATGATAAATCTGGAGCAGATACGGCTCTATTGCCAGTGTTGAAAGCCGCTATCACGGAAGGCGATGAAGGTTCATGAACGGTTGACAGACCGGACATGGAAGGAAACCAAAACGAGGAAGCGAGGAAAGGCGATGAAGAAGAAGTAAAGAATGGAGACTGAGGGTAGAAGCGGTGAGGCTGATGAAGGCATGGGTAAAGACTGATAATTGTAAGTTATAGAGCAAACAAGGTAGCGGGGCAGCCTGATCGCACAGGGGTTCCCATTAGTGATGGAAATATAGGCATTCATATGTAACGACTCACCTGTAGTTCGCAGTATTAATCAGATTTACCCATATTGTGATTTAAAGTCTTTATTGTCCTTTCCCAAGTAGACAGTCGAATTTTTTGCCATCAATTGATGTAATCATGAGTGAACAACTTACGCACCACAATTATGGAGGCGGTCATTGCCGTTTTAATTAAATTGAAATTGAAGCACAGAATAGCGATTAGCATTCTATGGCCCAATCCGTTACGGAACAACCATGCTACAAGGACTTTCACGAATGCGCTGTACTGCCGAAAACCTGTTGGTACTAGACCATTTTGAAGTAGCCAAATCACACAGGAACGTTGGATGCAACGGGACACTAACGATTGACTTCCCTTTTGAGAGCTCTTCTCGTAACTGAGGTTCCACGTTGGTCCTTCTGGTGATTAGATATCCTATTAGTTTGTAGTCCCCGCTATTTCCTTCGGTCCTCGTTTTCTACTTCATCACTGTTGTTCGCCATGACAAAAGACTACAACGCTTTCACAATATGTAAGCTTATATTCATTAGTATAGGTTGCCAAAGCCCCGGAAACCTGAACTGGCTTTAATGTCGACCTCAAGCTTGTTGGACGAATGGGCCAAAATGTACGCTTACATGGGTTCAAAAGGATTGAGAACAGAGAGTGAAGATTGGTACAACAAGGTGTCTAATTTTGATTCTGCTTAATACATGTGACACATTGGGAATGCCTTTTAGGAGGAAAACAGACCGAACAATTGGATTGATAGCAGTCTCACGGGGAAGCCACCCCAATCTTGAATCCATTAGTCCACGTTGGTCTAAGTCCAACGCTATATCGAAATCAACCACTGTCATAGTTTCAAACACTCTTCAGACAGAAAAATGCAGCGAAGCAACAAATTTGCACTTGTAACTCTACTGGTATCGTTGGCGGTACACCGCATGAACTAGTGGGTAGCCACAGGCACGCCACGGGTTCAAGGCATCCTGATTTGAACGCACGCACGACTGGCCACGACATAATCTTTTTCGAATGACAGCTATTTTAAAAAGTTTTGAGTATTCTTAGCTGCAGCTGGCTACTAGTAATACCTAGAATCTGGAATGAACACAACAGAAGGCATCAAATAGCTCATTTCACCACTGAAGCCATTTACAGATGCTTACAGTCAACAGTATTGGAAATGAGCGCCCTTGGACCTCCAGAGTACGTGGTACGTTCCTCTTCTGTCCACTTTCCTTCCCTCTCCTCTTCCTCCGTCTCATTCTCCTTCTCTACCGCTCCTCCTACCCATCCAACTAACTAAACCCAGAACTCATGCATTCACAGCGCCACCGCCATATGGCAAGGGTGTCCCACCTACTCGTATATCTGCGCCTACAAACTCCCCATCCACGCCTCTATGTTCCTAAATTTCCCTACCCCTTACATCACTCATTGCAACACTGCAGAACAAAATGGATATGTTGAGCAAGTGAAGACACTTGAAACGGAGTGTATAGCAGAAGTGGATTGAACTTATGAAAATATATCACGCCGAACAATCCTTTGAGTCAGGCTTTTTTTTAGAAGGAAGAGTACCCATGACAACTGCAAATGTAATAACGGTCACACTCACACATACGATTACAGTGATAGCTCCAGGCGCGACAGTGCACAGCACTTCGGGGTCAACAAAGCTCAGCGACATCAACCTTCTTACCCATATCCAAAACCAGGGCTCCAACGAGCAGCGAACCACTTCCCCGTTCCGCAACTGATAGCATGCCTTTAGAAGTTAGGATAATGATTGGATCTTCAGCTGTAGTTTGGATTTTCGTTGTGCTGGGAGTTTTTGTACCCCTAATCTACGCTGTAACTGTGTGATATTTGAATGGAAGGAGAGCAAAGAAGGTTGCAAACTAATGTGCATACGCAAGTATGGGCGAGATAATTGTTGAGCAGCAAAGGTTTTGGGAGAGGAAATCGACCAGTTAAAGAGAGTCTAGGAAATAGGATCAAATTCAGGATCCGAGTTCAGCGCGTTTTAAAAGGCCCAGTGTAGTAGAGTATAGGAGTGTTGAGCTTCCCTCCTTCATTGCTATACCCATATCTCAGCCATCCTGCCTCGAACAATCGCTTATTCATCGAGCTTTAATCATGTTTGTTTCTTCACATGACCTCATCTCATGTCTAGTGCCCTCAGTTCCCATACTTCGGAATAGATTCGGTTGGCTCGATCAGCACGATCAGACTATCAGCCTGACGATCCTTGCACACTAGCCCCTGCTTCTCTCCATACCCTGTAAACGAGTCCTGGAAGACATCATTCTGGATCTCCTGATACTGGTTCCTGATCATATCATACGCAGGCTCTAGACGTCTAAAGTCGAGCGAGGCAAGCTTCTCGTAGAGCGCGATGGCGGTCATCTGAGCGAGGTTCTCTTGTTGATTGAGCGAGGCGAGGGAGTTAGGAACTGCGAGGTCTCGGTCGAAGGCGGTTTGCCACTTGGGCGACTCTGTGTTACCGAAATGTCAGTTTCTGTGGGTGGCGGTAGGAGAACGAGAGGAGTTCACGTACTGCTGAACGGACCAACCGTGCGGTCAAATCCGTGAGAGTCCATGCTCTTCGTAACGCCGACAACGAATTCATGATAAGTAGGATCGCCCATGACAATGACGTTGTCCATCTGATTGCTAATAGACTTGCCATTGTGGTTCGTCGGCGGGAGCAGGATGATATGGCGGATATGAGAGCGCATGAGGACAGGTAGACGGGCGAAGTTGACAGCGGCAGCCTGGATATCGTAGGAGGCACCTTTGTGGCGGCAGAAAACCCATGGGCGGTCACACTGTCCTTTTGTTAGCATCTTTCTTCCCTCTTTCACTCTCAAAGCGAACTTACATCGGAGAAGGTCACATTGTACATTTCGACATCGTTCTTGAGATTCACACCGCCGAAATCAGTCATCCACTTCTTGCAGTCCTCATTGGTGGATCCATGGTCCCATAGCTCGATCTTATTCAAGCTGCCGCTATCGAGGTTGGCAACGAAGCCAGCACTCAGATCTGGTAGAGCAGGCTGGAGAACGGGCTTGTCGAGGCGTGCTGCATCGCGAGCGCGGTGAGGAGTGGCGTGGGCGCCGGCGCTGGCAGTAGCGATAAGCGCAATGAGGGTGATCTTGAGGTGCACCATTGTGGACGAAGAAAAATTGTCTCAAGGTGATTGTGAGATTTGGTTCTGATATGGTGGAGAGGTGGAGGTTTCGGAGTGGGCCAAAGTTTGCGCTTGGGATCAAGGTTAGATTAACTACAGAGCGCAGGGTCAAATACTCTGTCGGTGAGGTGAGGCTAGCTGTATGAAGTGAAGGAATTCAGCAGGCCGAGGAAGTTATATCTGGAGAAGCTAGAGCACGTGATTAAGTGAGATAGGAAGCTGCGAAGGACTGATCTGATCGCTTTCGTAAGTTCTAAGTTCGATTAAGGCGACTGGAACAACATTTAGAGAATCAAGAAGGATATTTTGAGAGGAACAAACCTGGATCAGCAATACTCGAGTGCACAAGAGAGGAGTTGAGGCGGATGTATAGAATAAGTCTAATCATCTGACAAGCAAACTAAAGTCACATGTACTTTTCCTATCCAAATTCTCAATCCTAGCATACTCTTTTACTTGAGCATAATCCGTCAACCAATTGCCTTGATCTCCTAACCGTAATTGAACGGGTTCCTGCAAAGCGGACAAGAACTCGAACTCGAGCTCTTAAACCATTTGAACAAACAACTTCCATGGAATAGATTCTTGCAAGTCTGGCACCTCTTGTCCGGCAACTTCCTATCGCTCCCCACAATAGAGTAGCAAATTGCACACTCCGTCTGTCCTTTCATTGCACCATCCACATTTCGCTTAAACGTCGTCAGGGCATCAATCAACGATCCGTTGAAAATGGTGATAGCGCCGAGTGAGATTCGCAGCCAGGATTGCCACTTTTGCTCGTTGACGGCAACGCGGTTGATTCCTTCTATATGTGCATTTGCCAAGGGGAAAGCGGCGGGGAGCGTGACTCGCATGGACATCGTCTGTTCGTCAATAACATAAGATGCAGTGATCTCGCGAGCTCGAGGCGCAATTTTGACTGTGAAAGGCGTCTCGGGATCTGATGCGAGGTTCGAGTCGGACCAATCTGAGACAGATTGGAGAGCAGCTGTGATTACTGGAGGTGAGATCTAATGGCAAGGTTAGATTTTTCGGTAGCGCAGTGGGTGAAGGCTAACATACGAATTTTTCTGTCCAAGGCTCGAGCGAAACAACGATGGGCCGGGACTTGCAGTCAATGTACCACGATTTTGCAAGAGAGGGAACGTGGCGCAGACATTGGAAATAGAGGTGGGTTAGCATCCACTGAGCATCTTTTCTCGGTGGCTCAAGGTCAGGGGTATAAGTCGTAACATCGAATTTGGAGACATCGACGGGTTTGCCATGTGCATGTCCCAGGAAGTCAAACATGAAGTTGAGAAGTCCCGGGAGATAATCGCCTTCCTTGATATGCTCGACATAGTCGTTCTTGACCTTGAAAGACTGCGTGGTCTATTAGCTCTGATAATCTAAGATATCCAAATGGGCACTTACTGCATGTTGGAGATGGTCGAACACCAGCATCCAGCTGAGCAAGTAGCCTCTCAATGGCAACGGCACATTTCGTTCGAAAGTTGCTTCTCCTAGTGCTGCAACGGTCGGTGCTTCCAGTATCAATGAGAGTAATTCTTCCGGGAGGCGTGCCGTCACCTTTTCTAGTGCAGCGTCAATAGAAATCTGCTCCTGTGCTGCGGGAATTTGCTTGTGCAGAATATCGAATGCTGTTTGCTGCACTGGCTGTGACTCCACGTAAAGAAGTGGGAATAGCTCTTCGCTAGAGTCGAGATGTTCTAGTGAAATTTTGCTAATCTGCCGAGCAAGAACATCGTTGACAATCTTCAGTGGCTGATGGAACTCGTCGGCAAAATGCTGAGAGCCTTTTAAAAGGTTGATTAGACCGTTCGCAATATCCTGTTCTGTCTCCTTCCACACATCAAGGAGATCGTCGTTGGGTTCGTCCACTTGTGTAAGAGTGCGTAATAGAGCATATAGCTTTAGTGATGCATGGGCGAAGGGCAATCGGCTATCAAGTTGTTAAGGCGGGATTCATGGAGCAGGTGAAACCAAGATAATGGAAGATACGTACCCATCTACTGCAGATTCGCTTTCTCCAAGATCGCTCGTATCTCTCCAAGTCACTGCTAGTGCGTTGAGGATACCGCCCCAGTGTTCGCCATAAATATCGCTCATGATGGGAAGCAAGGCGGTGAGAACGCGACAAACTTCGGCACGAATGAGCAAGACTCTCTCGCTACTGTCCAGCCACGGTATAAGGTGCTTGACGAAGAAGACAAGCCGCTGCTTGGCAATACTTCGTTTTATGTCCTCCTGGCTGTAGAGAAGGGTGTTAAGAAGGATCAGTTGTTGGAGACCTACAAGTATGATTAGCAGATGATTAGACACGAAGATTCTTCACGATAATGGAATAACTCACCTTCCTGGGGCTTTGCCTCGATGTCGAGGCCGGTGAGATCCGCCACAAGCTCATTACACATCCTCTCACATGAACGGGATGCAGCGAGCGGCTCTTTGAAAGCATTCAAGAAGCCGATAAGACGAAAACTGTCTACTACGGAGGTCAGCGGCGTTTTAACAGATAATTGTCCTGAGTTACATACCTTTGACTTTTCTGATGGCTTTCAAGCTCTCCTGCAAATCAGGTGTTTGCGACGCATTCCAGCCGCACAGCTCAATTGCATCCGACACAAGGACACTATAGGCCCGAGTGGTGTAATATGCTGTAGCAGATGTACCGGACCCATGGTTTGACAACAAGTCAGTAGCCCAAGCAAGCAGCGACGAAGTGGCATCGGGACCACTCCAAGACGCACCTTGCCGCTTCAGTTCTTTCGAAATGAACATTGACGCATCCGACAAGAACAGGCTGGCTTCGGCTTCAACTTCAATGTTGTATGCAACCCACAGATGATTCGCACCAGCAAGTCCAAGATTGTCGTTGGCCAATTGCACCGTAAGTATAATGTTGCGGAGGAGAGCACTTCGTACCTCCGATGGAATCATCTGCGGTTGGAACAAATCATCATGTTTGAAAAGCCTTGTGACATACTGGGCGGTGCGGAAGGCAGGTGAATATCCATCCGCATCCCGAGGCGTCTTCTTGATGCCTGAATCAGATGTTGCTGGCTGCACTAGATAGACCGCTGATCCGAGTGGGTTAGTGATGGCCAGGGAAGCTTTCGGGGGGGTGTTAAGGAACGGCAGCAACGCTGCGTCCCAGTCCTCCACATTCGGGAAGATGCCTACAATATTCTCCCAACCGCTTGCGGGTTTCACAAGTTGCTTCGCTAAATCAACCAAAGTCTCGACCGAGACTGATGCTTGCGACGCGTCTCTGAGCCCATGTTGGATGACTTTATAGATTGATTGCTTGGATTCTGAGCCGGCTGAAAGAAGTGTCTGAATAGAAGCATTGACCGCAGTGGCTTCTTGAGAGACAACTTCGTTTGGTGATTCCGATGCTTGAAGAAGGCTCTGGAGAAGACTAGATCCCTGCGAAGTCGAAAGAAACGACTTCAGCAGTGAGGGGTTTTGCTTGACGATCTGACGAAAGCCCTGCAATGCATATGGAGCTTGCTGCGATAGTGACAATGAATTGGCCATGGATGATAGGATTTCGTCGGTTGTCGCAGGCGATAAGATCTTTAGCGGCGATTGCAGTATACGATTGAATGAATCCCACTCCAAGTCACCCTGGAGTGCCGCTTGTACGTTTTTTTGCACATAATTTTGGAGCTCGACATCTGAGGACGCGAGATCTAGTGAGGATGGAATTTTGGGGGATGTGAGAAGAGCTTCGAGCGCAGTGGCCTTCGCAGGCGAGTCTTCTCCGTTCAAAGCGAATTTCAGTGTTGCCCTCCAAGCATCCTCGAAATATGAAGATTCCGAAGATGAGTACAAGATGTGAGCTAGTTGAGAAGAGGAAGGCGAAAGAATGAGACCTGGAAGGTCGTTCTGAATGAAGGAATCCAGTTCCTGCTCTGTTGTCTTATTAGAGATAACTAGAGCTTTGTTCTTTTGCAGAAGCTCAGCAATAGCACCTGTAGCGCCAAAAGGTTTCCCATTTCGGTTCTTCACTACTGCAAGCGCTTCAGTGACGATGGAGGAGGACGCCTGAACAAACAAATTTCGCAATGAGATGGACGTTCCATCTTTTAACGCAAGCTCGTGAAGGGATGCAATTCTAGTTGCTTGCTGGATCAATGCGCTCTGTGACTTTTCGTAATCTTTTGACTGTTCTGGTGCAGATGTCTTAATGTCATCGATGAACTTCTGAGCATAGCGGGGCCACTCTTCTTGAAGTACATAAGACACGCCCTGAAGGTTCATGGCTTTTGCGACAATCTTAACAGAGTTGCGAGGCACTGTCCATTGCGATTGCTCAGGTGTCGGGCGCAGATACTGTGAGATGATAGGAAATACAAGCTCGGTCGTGAGCTTGCGCTGGTCGTCTTCGGGGAGCAACTCGCATACAGTGGTTGTAATGTCAAGGTAAGCATTGAAAGCGGTTTCCAGACTTAGTCTCGACTCATCCTTTCGAATGATCCCACTGTGGAGAGCACCCAGCAGCTCTGCAGCATCTGCTCCATTACTAGGCAGGACCTCTTTCGGCATAGCTTTAAAGACGTCTGTTAAGCGACTCCAGAACTCGCGAGGGCCTGATTGAGAGCCTCTTTTCAAGAATTGTCGCAATCGCCTGTCGACCGCGGTTTTGCTTTTGTAGTTATGTGTCCACACTGTCGGGAAAGCTGATGTGAGTAACGCTATTGCATCCACATAGTCGTAAGCAGAGCTAGTCTGATCCGAATTCAACGCAATAGATAGATACGATTTACTGATGGTGTCTAAATTGTTCTGGACAGCCTCTGTATTCGGTCAGCACGTGTACCTTACACTCCTTAAACTGAATGCATGAGCTACTTACCAGGCTCCTTGGATAAACAAGTCTTCAAAAGTCGATGCAGTGACCGCCGAATAGAAGCATCGTTATATGAGGCAAAGGTCCAAAGTTTCTCGTCTGCTAGGATGCCCTCGTATCCGGACTGAAATTTGGCGAGTTCTTCAGGCTGCAAATTGGACAGCAGGCTGCCAACGAGACTAATACACGCAGATATGACTCGACTGTATTTGGCCTCTGCATCGTCCGGAGTGACAGTGCGCTCATCACTTAATGTGAGAGCGGTCTCCTTATCAATGGCGTTGCGACAGTACTCGAGTATGGGCTGCTGGTACGCTTTTCGGATATTCTGAACCTTCTCGGGTGTGTTGAACACTTGTCGTAGTGAGTTCTGTGTTGCCTCTGCTACGGATTTGTCACTGTCATAGAGACCGCACAGCCATGCGCCGACAGTCTTCGGCATATGTTTGGCAATCCTCTTCCCCGCGGACACAGCCATCAGGCCATGCAAGGTATGCGCACTCTGACGGACAGCTTTCGCATTATCTATTGAGGCGCGAGGGTACATTTTGATCTGCGCATAACCTTTTATTACTACATGTAGCATATATACATCCATGGGTTGAACGCACCCATGCTTCCAGAACACCCTCCTCCACCGGCTCCTTTAACGACGCAATGTATGCTTGGATGTCCTCCAGCGCCTTTGCCTTAGTTGTACTGTCCTTCTTCGACAGGTTCCTGAAGTAAACAACGACATTTGGATCAGATATCGCAGAAAGATCCGGGGGCTCCGTAACGTAGGACAATGGCGAAGTACTGGCTCCAAAGGCGGAGGAGGCACCGAAGGGAGAGTTGAATGCGCCAGTGGCAGCCCGTGCACTGCTAGCTTGCGATTTGAGCTGTCGTTTGCTCATGATGATTTTTGTAGAGGTTGCGGCAGAAGAAAAAGAAAGGGAAGAAGAAGGAGGGCGGAGTAATATGTGCGCATGGAAAGGCAAAGTTTGTCAAGGGCAACTTCCATGATGACGAAAGCGAAAGGGCGGCGTTCGCGGGGCAGTCACCGAAGATCACCCGCACACCTTGCCTGACACGGCCTTAGCGGATATAGCTTAACTTCAACTGAAGGCAACTGAAAGACATCATCAGGTTTCAACAACTCCACCACCACATCCCAAGTAGTAATTATCCTGCTAGTCGAGCAGGCTAGGACTGTGGCAACCGATTCACTCCGCTTTGCACCTAAGGCCAGTCGGCAGGCGACTGCGGCTCTTTCATTCTAGAGCTAGAAAGTTGCAAAAGCATATACAGCTGGTATTAGAGTTACCGCCGGCGGTGATACCAAGATGAAGTTCTTCATAGAGTATGTGAACTGTCTAGCTGCCATCGACGCGTAGAAATCCATTGAACTTACGCGTTTTAGTGAGCTACCGATCCTCTTCCCCTACCCTAGGGTATATCCAGAGCAATATGCCTACATGTGCGATCTCAAACGCACGCTGGACGCCGGCGGCCACTGCGTCCTTGAGATGCCATCTGGCACAGGTAAAACTGTGTCTCTCCTCTCTCTCATCGTAGCATACCAGCAATTCTATCCGGAAAAGCGGAAACTCATCTACTGCTCACGTACCATGTCCGAGATCGAAAAGGCCTTGGCCGAACTGAAAGCCTTAATGAAGTACCGGACCGAGCAGCTTGGGTATGAGGAAGAATTTCGAGGTCTGGGATTGACGTCGAGAAAGAATCTGTGTCTGCATCCTTCTGTCAAGAGAGAGAAGAGCGGGTCGGTAGTCGATGCGCGGTGTCGGAGTCTGACGGCAGGTTTTGTGAAAGAGAAGAAGGAGAGGGGCGAGGATGTGGAGTTGTGCACTTATCATGACAATCTGGATCTTCTAGAGCCGCACAACCTCATACCACCGGGTGTCTGGACGTTCGACGGCATGCTCAAGTATGGAGAACAGCAAAAGCAATGTCCTTATTTTACGGCACGAAGAATGATGCCGTACTGCAATGTCATCATCTACTCTTATCATTACCTACTCGACCCCAAAATCGCTGAGCGCGTCTCTAAAGAGCTATCAAAAGACTGCATAGTTGTCTTCGACGAAGCCCACAACATCGACAACGTCTGTATCGAATCCCTCAGTATCGATATAACAGAGGATTCATTACGAAAGGCCACACGAGGAGTCAACAACCTTGACCGCAAAATCACAGAAATGAAGTCCACCGATGCCGAGAAGCTACAAAATGAATATGCAAAGCTCGTTGAAGGGCTACGAGCGGCAGATGAAGCGAGAGACGAAAATGCTTTCATGGCAAACCCTGCCCTCCCCGACGATCTCCTCAAAGAAGCCGTACCAGGCAACATCCGGCGAGCAGAACACTTTGTTGCGTTCTTAAAGCGCTTTATCGAGTACCTCAAAACTCGCATGAAGGTCCTGCACGTAATATCGGAAACGCCTCCCTCCTTCCTGAACCACCTTCGCGAACTCACATTCATCGAGCGCAAGCCCCTCCGCTTCTGTGCAGAACGGCTCACATCACTCGTCCGTACGCTCGAACTCACAAATATCGAAGATTACCAGCCTTTGCAAGAAGTTGCCACCTTCGCTACCCTCATCGCAACATACGAGACGGGTTTCCTATTGATCCTCGAACCTTTCGAGTCCGCTACAGCTACGGTGCCGAACCCAGTACTGCATTTCACGTGCCTAGATGCTGCGATAGCAATAAAACCCGTCTTCGAGCGCTTCAGCTCCGTCATTGTCACCTCCGGCACCATGTCGCCCCTGGACATGTACCCACGGATGCTAAACTTCCAAACCGTAGTGCAAGAATCCTTCACCATGACACTGACGCGGAAATCCTTCCTGCCTATGATCGTCGAGCGCGGCTCTGATCAGAATCAGATAACGTCTGAGTTCGCACACAGGAACGACATGCCCGTAATTAGAAATTTCGGCAACCTCTTAATCGAGTTCTGCAAGTTAACACCGGACGGAGTCGTCGTCTTCTTCCCGTCTTACCTATATATGGAGAGCATTATCAGTATGTGGCAGGGCATGGACGTCCTAGACCAAGTCTGGAAATACAAACTCATTCTCGTCGAAACGCCCGACGCACAAGAAACCTCTCTCGCGCTCGAGACTTTCCGCACCGCATGCAACAATGGTCGCGGGGCGGTGTTGCTCTGCGTCGCGCGTGGGAAAGTGAGTGAAGGGATCGATTTCGACCACCACTATGGACGTAGTGTGCTGTGCATGGGGGTTCCGTACCAGTACACCGAGTCGAGGATTTTGAAAGCTAGGCTAGAGTTTTTAAGGGAGACGTATAGGATCAAGGAGTCAGATTTCCTGTCTTTCGACGCTATGCGCCACGCCGCGCAATGCCTGGGACGGGTCATCAGAGGGAAGGACGATTACGGGATCATGGTTCTCGCCGACAAGAGATTCGGAAAGAAGATCACGCAGCTGCCGAAGTGGATCCAGCAAGGCCTAGACACCAAGTCTACAAAGTTGACAGTCGACCAGGCGGTGGGAAGGGCGAAGGCGTTCCTGAAAGAGATGAGCGTGCCCTTCTCGAGGGCGGAGCAGGAGGGCTATTCTTCTTGGAGCTTGGAGGAGCTGGAGGCGCATCAGCACAAAAAGAAAATTGAGGCCATTTCAGGCACTGATAGTGCCGCCATGAGACTGTTGGAGGGCAGGGCGGAGAAGATAGTCGACGATGACGAAGATGAGTTTGGAGGTGCTGGGATGGATACGGTGATGGCTGATCTGGGGTGAGCATGGTAAGAAGAGCTTAGACTGCATGGAAATGGACGAATAGCTAGGTGAGGTTATTTGGATATGGTTTGAGTATATTCAGCGCACTGCATGAAACCGAGCTGATGCACACTGCAAGATTGAAGCCATCGTAGGCATGTATGAGTATGAGTTATGCGCACAAAATCTAATAGGTCCACGTCACTTGTCATGCAAGAATTGGCTGCTTCAAGATAATGGGTGCCTATAGCGTGGTTGTCTAATATTGGCATATCAAAGCATGTGGGGATCCGCCTAGATACCGAAGGCCGCTTAAGTGAAAAAGTCGAATCGCTTGAACGCTGCATGCAGTAGGGCGAGCATGAGTGGGAAAGGAAAAGTATTCCATTGAACGGCATTAAACTAAGTACCCGCAGGACGCCTTATCGAAAGATGCTCAAAGTTTTTGACGCCATTTTCTTGGCCTAGGAGTGGCACGAAGCAAAAGAGATCCCCATGCCGCATATGAAGTGCAAACGTAAGACATTCTGAAAAGACAAGTCAAGGAAAAGAACATGATCTTCAAACTTCCATGTCCATAAAGAGCCATTTGTCGCTAGTAATCTCATCTCCGTGTGTGAAGCCATTGAGGGTCGTAAGCTGGAATCCGATCCAACCAAGGTCTTTGGTCAGGGCTTCCATAGCTCGGGAGTCGATGTGTCGGTCGAGGCAGACGATAAGGCGGGAGCAGTCGAATTCGGGGACTTCGCAGAGTTCGAGGAGGGCCATCAGTCTGCATGTGGTTAGTGACGCGAAATGGCACTAGAAACGAAGGACTTACCCAGCCTTGAGGTCGCCCACAACCACTGACTGATCGAAGAAGACACACATAGTCTTCTCGCCCTCACTGTCCGTCACGAAACCCCGGAACCGGTTCCCACCCACATAATCCCAGATCTCGAGCCAATCACTGATCTTCCCAGACCCCATCTGATCAACATGCCTATCATCCATTTCAGGCGATGGCGTATCTCTATCCGTATATCTTTGAACCTCGACACCGTAGTCGTTGATACCGGCAGATGATTGATGGTGATGATTTTGCGTACCCATTACCAGCGAGTCCTGACGATCCGAAGTCCCCTCACCCAGGAAAACAGTTCGCAGTGTATCGCAGAAGAGTCTCTCACACTCTTCCGTAATGGTGTAGGCAGCCCCCCCTCTGCGCGCCCGTCCACCAAGGCTCTGGTTAGAGAGCTTGGTGGACGTGTGTCTGGCGGCGAGGGGGGGACTCAGCGGTGGAGAAGGCATTCCCCTGTAGTATAGGTAAGTACTGCTGTTTGAACAGAATATTTCAGGGTGGCGGGGCGAGTGTCGTTATGAGTGCTCTATTCCAGAAAGAGGGTAAACGGATCCTCCAGCCCTACGGACCACCATTGTAGGTGCCAGAGATCCCTTTGCCCTCCCTTCTGGATAACAGAGTGCCCCTCAGAAGACCCTTGCCCGTCCATATCTCCTGCGCACATTGGGATATACACTTACGAGCTCGCCTCAGGAACGCCAATCGACCCCGCCGGCGCCCGTAGTAGAGTAGTGATAGCCACGGAGTTCCGTAGTGTAAGCGTTCACCGCATAGCACGTCGCGCGGACATTGTTGCTGGCGCTGGCGCTGCCGTAGTAGTTGTCGTCACAATTACTACTACTACTACTGTTACGTTTGGAATTGATCGCCATTGCACTGGTTTGCCACGGTTGCTGAGGGTGGTTTTGTTGGTGGTGGTAGGTAGTCTGTAGACGTAGACGTAGGTAGTCGAGGTTGTATTGAGGGAATGGAGCGAGCTGAGCTGGTGCGGATGTGAGCGTGGTGGACGACGAGGATGAAACGAGGTTGAGGAAGAGGAGGTGAGGAGAGGAAAGCGGAGAATAAATTGCCGCTGGAAGCCCCGCTTTTCTGATTGGGTGGCGGTTGCCGGAGGAGCTAGCTCCAATGGCTGCAGTGCGAAGGTTCCAGGGCCATCACGTCAAATGCCCGTCAACCTCACCTCAGAAGTGCATCACAAGTAAGAAGTCATAACACGCAAGACGCATCTATTTACTACAAAGCTTCAGATCCAGCTAACGCCTTCAAACTTTTTGAAGTAGCATCCTCAGCAATGCCTTCCGTTTTGGCAATATCGCCTCGCTATATCAACCTTGCCAGAAATTCCATCAAACAATGAAACAGAGAAACGCGGCAAGGGAAACGATAGAAACACGTTGAGGCATTAGTGAGAAATCCTTCCTCCCTGCACAAATCTAATAGACAGTTGAAGATTATGCAAGTCGGATATCTCGAAACGCTATGCAGTGAAATCAGAGACAAGAAAATAGATGACAGACGCACCGGCGCATCGCAAGTGAGAACCTGCGTGAGCCAAGTCTGTTGGACGAGGGAGTGCAACTGGGGAATCGACTATGAGACGGAAATGCACTTGATGTCGAAGATCAACTCAGAGTTGGCGGGAATGTCGGGCAGCGCCTTGTTGCCGTAGGCGTGCTTTGCGGGAATGCTAAGACGACGCTCGCTGCCAGCAGTCATGCCCATGACACCGATATCCCAGCCCTTGATGACCTCGCCAACGCCGAGCTTGAAGGAGAAAGGCTTGCCCTTCTTGTTTGCTGAAGCTCATGTCAGTACCGCGTTTGTAGAAATAGAGGTGAAATACTTACAATCGAACTGCTTGCCGTTCTTCAGCTTGCCAATGTAGCGCATCTCGATCTTGTCGCCCTTCTTTGCGGCGCGGCCCTTGCCCTCCTTCTTGTCCTCGATGGTCACACCCTGAACGACCCTAGGGCCCTTGGGGGCCTCCTTCTTTGCGTCCTTCTTCTCCTCGACTTTGGGGGATCCAGTAGGACCGAGCTCGAGGTTCTTGGCGAACTGAACCTTCTTCTTGTCGCTGCTGGCAGCCTCAGCCTTCTCCTTCTTCGTGGGCTCTTGAGCAGCTGCGACAGCCTGTCCGTCGTTTTTCTTGAGCTTCTTGGCTTGCTTTTTGCTCAGCTTCTGCTCGCCGTTGGTCGCGGGAGCTTCGGTCTTGGCGTCCTTGCTCATGAGCGCATCAAGAGAGGGTTCCTCGACATCAGAGGACTCGGCAGGGCGCTTGTTCTTGCCCTTCTTGGTGACGAGTTTGGGGGCCTCCTCGTCATCTGAGCCAACCTCAGTGATTCTGGGGTCCTGGAGTCCATCGAGCGCATCATCCTCAGACTCAGAAATCTCATCGAGCTCGTCCTCATCAGGAGACAGGTCGTACTCAAGTTGCTCGCCCTCGTAGCCCTCATCGTCGCTCTCTGAATCCGAGTCCAAGTCATCTGGAGCAAGGACATAGTTTCCAGTGAGGAAGATGTCGTGGGTGCCGTTGGCAGAGAAATAGACGGTCTCGTGTTCGCCGATGGTGATATCGAGTGTCTGCTGGTAATTCTGCGCAGCTGGTTAGTGGGGTGAATAGATTGAAGTGCATAACATTGTTTACCTTCTCGGGGTCGAGAGTGCAGAGAACAAACTCCTCGACCTCTTCACCGTCCTCGCTGTCCTCCTCATCATCGTCGTCGCTACTGAGCTCACCGTCGACAGCTTTAGCCTTTCCCTTGGATGATTTGCCGTTTACGCCATTGGGAATGCTGTCAATGTCCATCTCGGCGTCAAGCTCCTCTTGCAACTTCTTGGTGAGCGCGGCTTGCTTCGCCTTCTTAGCCTTGACAGGGTCGCTGGGTCCACCGTTCTTCTCTTCCTCGCTGTCATCATCCTCAGACATTTCTGAGTCGTCTTCTGAGATAATGCCCGCAAGACGAGCCTTGATCGCAGCAATGTCATCGAACTCATCATCCTCATCGTCGTCGGAGCCGAAATCCATACCAGGATCCCGACGCTCACGGATGAGCTTCAGTGTCGCACGTGGGGTCTTGTTGTCAGCATCGAGGAGGGGCACTGCGCTAGGGTCAAGGGCAGCCATTGTGATGCGAAACTATGGCTGTTAGTTCACATGCGCTGCGAAAGGTGAGGCGATTTGAAAAAGCAGCAACACAGCTTCATGCGACAACAGAAACTGCTTGCGAATGTTGCGAATAAGATTGAAAAGCTGCTTACACTCGCTGGGAAGTCGATTGCAGCGGGGATTGGGCCGACACCCGCTGGGACTCGAAGCCCATAGACATGGGCCGGAAGCATGCCAGACATATCGCAAATGTGAGGCGTAGAAGATGTGGGTATTAGTGTGTAGAGAAGCGCTGTGCGAGGGTAGTACGGGTGCACAAATGGCTGGGTGCGGTGTAAGGCGGGTGTGGTGGAGTTGCCTGGAGCGCAGAGAGAGGGTGAGAAAGAAAGGTGCTGCAGAGATGGTAAAAGTAGTACCCGACTTTTCATGCCAAGGGAAAAGTTGCCGTCCGAGCTTGAATAAATAAAAGCGGGCCTAGTGTGTTGGGCCTGTGCGTACGCGTGCATCCGGCGCGCGACCCATTCACATCTTCATTCACCACCACCACCATGCTGCAGCCTGCCACCGCCCACGCATCATGACAACACCACCCACAAACCTGCCGGACCCTCCTTGAATGAACGCAATCTCTACTCACAAAAATGGGATCGCGCCTGGAGAGCAACTCGAGCTCGGTGAGGAAGCGCATCGCGCAGCATTCGTTCGATGACGAAGATGGCGAGGAGTACGACGGGTCCAACTTTGGCGGCTTCACCGACTACTTCCGTCGCAAAAAGATCAAGCTGCAAAATCTTGACGCGGATCTGCGAGCTCAGTCTGGAGAGAACCCAGCCATTTTCAGAGGAGTGGTAGCTCACGTGAACGGCTATACCCAGCCATCCCTGAACGACCTGCACACACTCATTGTTCAGTACGGCGGGGGTTTTATGCAGTACCTGGACGGGAAAACGACCGTGACGCACATCATTGCTAGTAATCTGACACCCAAAAAGGCCGTTGAATTCAAGAAATATCGTATTGTGAAGCCGGCATGGGTAGTCGATAGTATCCAGGCGGGTAAACTCTTGCCATGGAACGACTATCGAGTGGTCGATGAAGGAGAAAAACAGAAAGTCCTCGCTTTCGACAAAGGCCAGGTCTCCATGCAGTCAAATGTCAAAGCACGAGGCTATCGGGATCAGACAGACCGCAGTTGGTACACTGATCAGCTCAAGAGCAGCCAGGCTGGAACGCCTGCAGGCACGCCAACTCCAAGTAGTACAATCCGTTCTCGGTTCTCACGCCAACGACTACCTACGCCCGATGAAGATATCGAAGCGTTGCCACCTTCGCATCAGCCGGAGGCCTTTGCACAGGAGTCCGCACTGTTTGTCCATGGGAGAGAAACGGCCTCCAAGATAGAAGAACTAGTGACTCCTCCAAAGTCCAGCCCTCTACTTGGCCCACAAACGGACGAAACAAGTCTTGAAAATCCTGTTGAAGAACTTGAGGACAACCACGATAGCCTCTACGCCGACCCGACTCCTCCAGATGCATTCCAGCTAAAAGCACGGCCAGCTCGGCGATCTAATCCGCTTGAACATGTTAGAGATGATGAAGAAGCCTTGTTACCTACAAAGAGTTCGCATCTCACTGCTGAAGAACACAATGCCATCTTACTTCGGAATCCCAAGGTTCGCAAATCAACTGTCGTCGACCCGAACTTCCTCGAGCAATACTACCGCGAATCCCGGCTACATCATCTGTCCACCTGGAAGGCAGATCTAAAGTCTCAGCTACAGGCTTTAGCCGCCGAGAAAAGCTCATCACAAAAGGCTAAGCAGAAGAGGCAACCAGGTGCACGAAGATACATTCTTCACGTCGATTTCGACAGCTTCTTCGCTGCTGTGAGCTTGAAGAAGAACCCCGAGTACAAGCATAAGCCAGCTGTTGTTGCACACGGAACTGGAAGCGGGTCTGAAATTGCAAGCTGCAACTACCCAGCGCGAACATTCGGCATCAAGAACGGCATGTGGATGAAGAAAGCTCAAGAGCTTTGTCCTGATCTCAAGATCTTGCCGTACGATTTTCCAGGTTACGAGGAAGCGAGCCGAGCGTTCTACGATGTGATCATGGGCACTGGAGGAATCGTTCAGAGTGTCAGCATTGATGAGGCATTGATTGATATCTCTGTTATGTGTGTAACTGCTGGAGGTAGTGACGGTAGACAAATGACTGAAGGAGCCATAGACCGTGAACAAGCCAAAGCAGACGAAATCGCACAGTCCATTCGAGATCAAGTACAGGAAAGGACCGGGTGCAATGTTTCGGTCGGTGCTGGTGGCAACATCCTGCTAGCCAAGGTTGCTTTAAGGAAAGCGAAACCCGCAGGGCAGCATCAAATTAGACCCGAAGAAGTTCTCGACTTCATTGGTCCGCTACAAGTTCAAGATCTGCCTGGTGTTGCCTGGTCGATTGGTGGTAAACTCAAAGATATCGGCATCAAGTTCGTGAAAGACATTCGTGAAATTACGAAAGAGAGGCTTGTCCAAACCCTGGGACCAAAGACAGGCGAGAAGCTTTGGGATTACTCTCGCGGGATCGACCAAACAGAAGTCGGAGAGCAAGTTGTGCGGAAGTCTGTTTCGGCAGAAGTGAACTGGGGTGTTCGCTTTGAGAATCAGGAGCAAGCTAATGAATTCATCGGAAGCCTTTGTGGAGAGCTGCAGAAACGTTTATTGAAAGAGAAGGTCAAGGGAAAACAGTTCACTATGAAAATCATGCGCCGCTCGCCAGATGCTCCTTTAGACCCACCAAAGCACCTAGGGCACGGGAGGTGTGACACTTTCAACAAGAGCCTGATCCTTGGAGTGGCAACGAATTCTAAAGAGGTCCTGACGAAGGAAGCTCTCAGCATCCTCAAAGGCTTTGGCTTTACCCCAGGAGAGTTGCGTGGCATTGGCCTCCAATTGACGAAGCTCGAGCCCATGAAAAATGCAACAGACGGCAGTCTCGAGGGCTCCCAGCGACGCCTTCAGTTCAAAACTAATAACACAGAACCACCCAGCGTCCGCAAGCCCTCCAAGCTAGCCGAGACCATAGACCCAGATCCTATTCAGGATGACCCCGAGACTCCCAAGAAACCCAAGTCAACTGATCCCTCACACGTTGCCTTTGGCGCACAGCAGCTAAATCAGTCGACTCCATCTCGTCGACCCCTGAACACTCTTGGAACCCAGTTTCTAATGCCCACACAAGTCGACCCCAAAGTTCTCGCTGAGCTTCCTGAAGATATTCGTTCTAAGCTGCTGCGTCAGGCTCGCCAGTCCTCGCCCACGCCCGCCGCTCGTAACGCTCGCAGACCAGCTGAACGAGATGAGATACCTGCGAAGGAGCCTCCTTTGCCTTTTGCCATGACTGCGCTCCCAGCACAGTCTCAACTTGATCCAGATATCCTCGCAGCTCTTCCTCCAGACGTCCGCGCCGAAGTACTTGCTCAGTATGCAGCGAGCGCAACCCCTTCATCACCATCCGGTCGCCGTAGACACGCAGACCAGACCATCCTCCCTCAATCGCCACGCAAGAAAAGGATCATCGGCATCCCAGCCAAAAAGCCCATCGCTGCTCCCGTCAAACGCCCACGAGGTCGACCACCTAGGTCAGCAATGCTTGCCGCCGCCGCCAAGGTAACAGCAATAGACAAAACCGGCAAAACCCTCAAACAAGCGAGCTTCATCTCTTTCAAGAACCCAGCTCGAGAACCTCGCTCGGCACGAGAATCGCGCTCAGCGTCCGCAGAACCCCACAACGCGCTCAACCGCGAGAACAGCGCAGACGCAATAGTAGACAAAGACGTAACAATAGGCAAAGACGACGCACTCGCAATAGCAGCAGCAGAAGCCGAGCTCAACAACCCCTTCATCGCGAAACCGCAGCGAAACCCCCCAGCCGCAGACGACGACCTCGACCCGGCCTTCCTTTCCGCGCTCCCCCCAGACCTCCGAAAGGAGATCACCGCAGAGCACAAACGCGCCAAGCTCTCCGCCTCGCGTCTCGCCCTCGCCCGCAAACAGAAAGTCACGCTCCCCGCCCCCTTACCACCTCCCCGCGCCCCCACGCTCAAAATCCCCCGCACCCCCCGTCCCACATTCACGACGCAGAAACTCCACGACGCGCCGGATCTGAGGACGGCGATCAAGGAGTGGATCACGGAGTTTGCGGACGAGGGCCCCTACACGGAGGATGTGGTGGCGCTGGGACGCTATCTGGGGAAGGTGGTGGGCGAGGAGAGGGACTTGGCGAAGGCGGTCGCGGTTGTGAGGTGGATTGAGTGGGTTGTTGGGGATCTTCAAGAGAGGCGTGTTGAGGTGGAGGATTTGAAGTGGGAGCGGGCGGTTGCGATGGTTAGGGGGAGTGTGAGGGTTGCGGCGGAGGAGAGGGGGATGGGGAGGGTGAGGTTTAATTAGGATTCGGGCGGGATGTGTGAGCATTTTTTGGAGCGGGCGTGGCGTTTAGCATGCATGCATTTTGGGGGCATTGGTGTCATTACTATTACGACTGTCTATTGGTATGCTATGTATGCTATGTATGCTACGAAACTCAGATTATGAGGAGAGATTTGGCAGAAAAACAAACGCCGTTATTTCCAAATGTGAAAGGTGAGCTGGTTGCTGGGTATCGGTATGTATATGCGTATGCATGATCGTGTGTCCATGTCGTGGGTATTCCGGTTTCTTGTTCCTGTCCGGTAAATCAAATGCTCAAAACGCCTAAGTCTGCCCTTCTCTCCCCAACCCACAGAGATATCCCACCCACAACAACCCCACCATGATAAGTAGTCATTCGTCCTGATCGAACATCCTCTGTCTCCTTCTCCTGCGAGCGAGGCCTTGCGACCAGATGCCCGAGAAGAGGTCTTCACATTCATCCTCATCCTGCGAATCAAACTGTGCATCCTCTGACTCCCCTCCCGCGCCCCCTTCCTCCACCAAATCTCGAGTCGCAGCATCCCGATCCTCCCAATCGGTCCCCTTGACCACGCGGTTGGTCTCGAGTATGAATTTCCCGACTTTGTATCGCTGCGATTCTTCCTCGGCCTCGACGTACTTCCACCCCAACACGCTCCCGCAGATTCTACAACTGATGTCGCTCACCGTGTGCGCGCCGGTGACCAGCTGTCTCGGGACCGCCTTGTGCGTGTGCACGTTTGGCAGGTCGCCGTGGCCCAGATCCCTTCGCGTGATGTCTGATAGGGAGGATGGTGGTGGCGGAGCGACGAGGTACGCGCGCCCGTGTCGGCCTGTAAAGCCTTTGCTGATTATGGAGGATGTGGGGAGGAGGTCCGTGAGGCACTTTTGGCATTGCAAGTACGAGGTTGAGCCAGCGCTGAGATATGAGGGGCGGGGCGCAGGGGGCGAGCTGGAGGGGGAAGACGAAGGGGAGGCGGTGGAGATGGAGGATTGGCGGCGCCGGCGGAAGGGGATGCTGGGGAGAAGGTAGAGGGGGAAAGGGGTTGTGTAGGTGGGGTTGTTGGTTGACGACATAGTGGTGTTGGGTTCGAGGATTGGTACTATGCGGTGCAGATGTGGTGTTATATTCGTATAGGTGTGTTCTGAGCGATGAGTATCGAGATCGGATGGCGGCGCAAACGAGGACAAAGCGGGGTATCTTGTAGTTTTGTATTAGGTGTTGAAGAGCAAGAAATTGCACTCAGCCAGGAGCGCACAGGAGGTCGTGGATGATCGAAGAGAGTGAGCTCTGCTCTTTGCGCGCGAGGCCGCCTTCTTGAAGCGTGACCGTGAGACGGAAACCGCGAGGTGTGGTAGGCGTGACGCGATCGTCCTCCACAAAACTGACGCTAGAACAATCGATAAGGTGATAACGGCGCCACAACCGAGGGACAGGAGCGGGGCAATAATTACTGTGGATTCAACACAAAGGTCGGTGATGGAGAATGATGCTCGTGAAGAGACGGGGCTTGTGAGGGGAAGGAGGGTTGAAAAGAAAGAACGCGCTGCAAGAGAGACAACGTGGTGTTTCACATTACATTCCCCCGTCATAAAATTATCATCGATCTGCTAGAGCATGCGTGACACGTCCATTTCGGTGTGCTGGCCATCACGAGATGCAAGGCTGGCTAGTACCAAATGAGCAGAACTGACCCTCGACAATCATCTGACTGGCTGGACAGAGGGTATTGGAAACAGGTCTAGAGTCTATTGAGTCATCCAAATTGAGGATATAAAGGTTTGCAATCTAAGACAACACGTGAATGACAACTACCGGTAGAAATTAGGGAGATGAGAAGTAGAGAGGGGCACATGTGTGATCGGATATACAGTGCACTTCGGCAATCTCCATCAACTCCCAACAAGTCTTTCTACACGACGAGAGCAGTCACGAGCAAATGAGCCACAAACAGATGATGGTAAACGTCTAAGGTGTCCTTTCTAAACTTCGAAACGTGTCCCTGTCATCATCAAACCTACATCTCTACACCAGATTACCTCAACAGATTTCCTTCTCGTCTCATTGCTTCTGCTAGTGGAATCCCCACTTCCCCAACCACTCATTCAACCAAGTATACCAATTATCGCTCACATACACCGTCTTATTTTGCACCTCGGGACACCTACCCTCGTTCTTCACATCCTTGTTCGCCTGATAGCAAGCCACATACTGCTGCTGGCACTGGCCTTTGACCTGCTCATACATCTTCATGTTACTCTTCTTGAACGTGTCAGCGTAGTTCAAGCACCAAGAGTACTGCGTCATGCACGCATCTTCGCAGGCACTCTTGGGTTGGGAATGCTCATAGGTCGGGCATCTGGTGGTGTCTTTGTGGTTGTAGAGTTTGTACGGATACGAGCTGCGTTGCTTCTGATTGTCGTTGCAGCCTACGCAGGGTCTGGGAACATGTTAGTACGGGTGTATATGGAGATTGGAGAAGGGGTGGGCTTACAGAGGAATGCTTCCAACGGACTTGTCACCACTAAATGCCGCAGGTGTTGCGCACACGCATGAGGCCGTAGGTGCTGGTGGCGGCTTGTTAGACTGGGTGGGGGTGTAGGGTGGAGCCGTATAATAGTGAGTCGATACGCTGAGAGTCGATGTCTTTGTATTCAAGGTGGAAGATGGCTCGACTGGTGTCGCTGGCACCTTCGATGTCGTTAACTTCGTCGACGTTATGACCTTTGTCGTCGATGTCGGTTTCTTCGTCGACGATGGTGAAGATGATGGAGGAAGGGGAGGAGGAGGATTGGAGCTGCTCTTTGGTGGTGGAGGCGGAGGAGGAGGCGGTGGAGGTGGAGGGGGAACTTGACTTGACGACTGAGCTGCCGGAGTGGAACTACTCTTTATCGTCTTGGACCCAGTATGAGATGGGTGTGAAGGCCCGCTACTATGTGGAGTATGGCTACTCTTTGGTGGTTTGCTTGAAGACGGGAGCGGAGGTGCTTGAGTCGATGAGGGTGAAGTATTGATCGATGACGAAGGTGCAGCACTTGATGAAGGAGGTGCAACGTTCGAAGAGGGAGCTACCTGGCTTGAAGATGCAGGAGCGACGCTCGACGGTGGAAGTGGCGCTTGGCTTGATGATGGTTGAGCAGCACTCGAAGAAGGGGATACGACATTTGATGAAGGAATCGGCTCCGGATTGGGATTTGATCCGCAAGGCTCGCTCGAGATCCTGCCACGCCTATTAGAGCTTCCCTTCAAAGCATAACACGTACACGACTTACAAGTTGCTAGCACGGTAAAGGCTGAGCCTGTCAGGGCCACCGCACTTCTCCATTTGATTTCCAGAGCAATTCATCGAGCAGTCGCCTGCAGGGGCACTGTTTTCATGTTAGCAGAACGTAAAGTGAGGAAGCATGAGAATATCACTTACCTAGTAGGATTCAGATCAAGCTGAACTCCACAGAAGCACTCTTGGCTATACTCGGTCCCTGCGTATGGGTACCCCTTTGCTCCGCATTCGTTTTGACAGTACTCTGCTGTCATTTTGCTTTTATCCAAGTATTGGCCCTGATTCCAGGCTAAGGCACGACCGCCGTTACCTTCGGTCCAGCACCCCAGAGTCTCGTAGTCGTCAGCAGTAGCAACACTTGCCTTAAACGTCGGATCGTGGTAGACAGAGAGCCTGTTGAAGCCACCGCAAGTCTCCGTCTGGTCACCATTGCATGTGTAGTTGCAGTCGCTCGCAGGCGCAAGATTGGCGATAATGCCCGTGCCGCAGTAGCACTCGCCGAAATATTCGAGACCGGCATATTGAAAGCCGTTGGCCTATTTGGCTGTTAGCAATGACAAGTGCGTGAAGAGTAAAGATAATTTACCTTGCAGGTAGCAGTGCACAGCTCGACCGTCGTGTTCGAAAATTCCAGGCCGGAAGAATACCCAAGCGAGCGGTTAGATCGATCGTCCTCATAACACCCTGCGTATTTGAACTTTTTGTACGGATAGGTGCATGCTGGATGGTTGACCTGGGTTGCAGAAGTGATGGACGATACCAAGATCGCACCTACAACGGCGCACATAATCTCATTTGAAGGCATCTTGAAGTGCCCAAATTGTAAGAAGATAGGGAAAGTAAATGGCAGAATGAAAACAGAGGCATAGTTACTGTCAATATATATTTAAACACTATCCTGTCAGAGATGTTGAAAACTTCTTTCGTGGTAGTGCGGGGGGGTATCGATTTCCAGTCCCGTGAACGAGATGAGAAAGCAAAAATTGGAAACGGAAGCTATAACTTCTGAAGAATCAAGGCTCGATTTGCTTCTGAATCTTCTGGGCCTTCATGGAAGAACTATTGGCGTCGCTCGGAGAGGGGACTGTGAAAAAAATTACAAAGATGGAGACTCAGCCGTTTTCCGAGCATCATGTGAAGTGGATACCTTCAGGTAGGACTTTCTGGGTATTAGATGTGTTGTGGTTACTGATGTCATTTATCATCAGCTGAATTTCTCCGACTCGCACGAAGATATGTTGCGCATGTCATCAAGAGGGAGAGTGTTGTGTGGATAACGGTCCTTGAAGTGTGGGATTGCCAAGACTTCGAGAACATGAAAGTGGAAACTGCATGGAGCAATTGCATAACGCTCAATCCTGGGTTGGGTGGAATTTTTTGGCTTAAAACCTGATTGGCAAGCTTCATGTGTCCGTGTATATATCACACTGCTCTTAGTCGTTGTGCCCTAGTACTGTCAACAAATTAGGGAGAATGTGCCTGTTAAGCCACTCCCGCATAGGTATAGCTGCTAGGTGTGAAGTTGATTAACTCCAGTAAATACAAATGTCTAGACTAATGCTAGCGCCAGAGGCAAGTCGATAGGAACCGATCTAGTAGATGGACGTACGTTGGGTACTGAAGATTGATGACGAATGCAAATGGATATGGACAGACTTACAATTCCAGTCTTACTAATATGGATTAAAATAATTTCGGCCTTCGTGATGTCAAAAACAAACTCATATCTCTTCTTAAAAGAAGTGTCGAAGGCGCGTAAAGGGACCGTGAGCCCATTAGAGGGTGTAGTGGACAGCGAGTCGGTCGAGAAAGGCTGATTTAACGGGGCACATAGCCTCGACTTGAACAGACGTAGCTCCATTTACAAGAGCATCGCTCAAGAAGCCTCTACATGTCGCGATAGGTGAGACCAAGTGCTGCACTGCGTTTGAGGTCGTTAGGACACGTCCGCTTTATGGAAACAGAATTCGTGGTAGCCATGCACGAGCTGCGACTGGAACATGACGGGTCTTGTATGACACCTTACAGGTAAAAAAAATGTATTAGGAGATACTGGGCTAATGGACGGTGACGGATGTTGATTGGGAAGAAGAAATGACTTCGAAGTGATATATCAATGCACGTGCCCATAAACGAGCTGTGCTTTATTACTTCTGTTTCGACGCGTCCTCACCATTTTCATCTGATTGTGACTGATTGCAACCTGATCCATCTCGGCGATAGCCTTCACAGCTAAGTCATTTAGGGCGTTATTGTCGGGTTCAATGCGTCTCCTTTGCTGTGTGTCTTTACGATGCGGTTGGAGATGTCTTCAACCGTTCATCGTCGTTTGAGAGACGTCCAGCTAGGTAGAGAATTTACACACAATCACCTTGAACTGTAACCTCATTTTACGGTAAGGCTGAGCAACTTCCATAAAGCTGTTCATTGAGGCCTTCCTTTTCCATTTGTTTACAGCCATGAATGCCCTTGTTCTTTCGTACGCCTATGGCAGCTTCCCAGGGCGCTCAATCAAGACTCAGCTCAAGATGCACTCACTCCTTTTCTTCAACATGCCCAACGCTGGGCCATTATTCTGATCGTCTCACGACGCTATTCTTCTGTTCTCTGGGTATCACTATCGGCAGCATCACCTAGTCAATCAATACGCCAAGATGATGTCTCTCGTTACGGCCAGGAAAAGGAAAGACGGCCACAATCCCATGACTGCTTCCCATGATAAGGGAAAAGTTCGCATCATCGAGCGAGCTGTGGGTTCAGTTCAAGAGCCCACGAACAAGTTCCCTCGCCTACGATCAAGCCTCCCAAACACCCGGGCCTTCTCCAATATTCGGCGTGGTAGCGTCAAAATCTTCTCCGCGTTTCGCAGTGGCAAAGGTATGCAGTCTTGAAAATAAAGACATGCCACAACTAATGTTCACAGGTTCTCCTCTCAATTCGGGGCCCATGACCCCGAATAGCGACAGCTCAGACTCGAACACATCGGCCAGCACCCAACGTCCCGATACTGGACTAGAATGCACAAAGGATGGCACGAGCTCTACGCATTGCCCGATTGTTCCCGAACTTGGGCCCCAACTTCCGCAGATACCTTTGCATGAAAGAGAATCCTCGTTGTTGCAACTCACAAATGCTGCTGTCTTCGATGGCGAGTCCGAGCCCAACATGCAGGCCAGACAACCTCGCCCGTTAGCACTGCATACAACAAGATCAACTCCCGGCCTTTCCAGCCAACTCACGACCAAGGTTTCCCATGCCCTTCTCCATAACACAACCGTAGTGCATCGTCCAAAGCTAAGCTCCAGGCCGACCGTACTCAGCGGCTTAAACCCTGACGATCTTAGTGCAGGCACCCCAGAGACTGCTATGCCTCAGGGAATCATGGCCGACGCCCCGTCACTGTATTCTCAGCCTTCAAGTATAACTAGCAGTAGCTTAGCAGGTCCGCTCAGCCTTCAATCGACAGCTCCCACGTCAATGGTCTCCTCTGGAGCGCCAAGATCTGCAGAAACAACTCACCGAAACCAGAATACGTTCCGCCAAGTCTCGACCGGTTCTCCTATCTACGAGCCTACTACTGAGCAAATCAACACCCAGTGGCTAACATTTCCACGACAAGACGCCCCAAGGCTAGCAGATCCATCTATCGCCACAGTTGAAAACGCAGCTGCAGCGAAGATCTACTTGGAATCGCACTTCAACGCTGTTTTTGCTGCCAAGATCACCCCACGTTCTATGCGACGCAAGACTATGGAAAGAAAGCTCTTCACCATGCCTATGACCAACGAACAGCGGCACCAAAAGAGACAAGAGTGGCACGCCGCTGAGAGTCATCACCTTCGGCAAACTCGGACATTGAAGTCGCAGACCCTGAAGCGCCAAAACATCAAAGGTGTGCACATCTCCAACTACGATATTGTCCGAGTGCTTGGGAAAGGTAGCTTTGGTGTTGTTCGGCTTGTCCGTGAGAAGAGTGAGGCAGCGGGTCACCCAAACAGCAGCGATTCTGAGCCCTACCAAGACCTTGATGGGTCTCCTGCGCCGCTTGTCTCAGGAACGCCTCCACCGCCTCGAGCTAAAAAGCAAGTATACGCAATGAAGGTCATTCGGAAGTCAGACATGCTTCGCAATAGCCAAGAGGGGCATCTTAGAGCTGAGAGAGACTTTCTGGTCGCTTCAGAGAACTCACGATGGGTTGTACCGTTGATCGCCAGCTTCCAAGACAACAACAATCTGTATCTCGTCATGGAGTACATGGTGGGAGGCGACTTCTTGGGCTTGCTCCTCCGAGAAGATATTCTCGACGAAAATGTCGCAAAGTGGTATATTGCCGAAATGATTCTATGCATAGAGGAGGCACATCGGATGAACTGGATTCATCGCGATGTCAAGCCCGACAACTTCCTGATCACCGTGTCCGGCCACCTTAAGATCTCTGACTTTGGTCTCGCATTCGACGGCCATTGGACCCACAACCAGACTTACTACAACGAGCAGCGATACGGTCTGCTTCGTGATCTTGACCTGCAAGTCAAGGGCGATGCACAAGACTGTGAGGAGGAGCTCGAGAGGCGAGAGGATAGGTTGAAGATGGAGCTGATTAACGGTAAGATGACCGCGCGCGAGAGGTTTGAAGCTAAGCATGATGGTGCAAATGGGCCGATTTTGGACTGGCTCAATCGCACGCAAAGACGGCATTTCGCCAAGAGCGTTGTGGGTACAAGCCAATACATGGCGCCGGAGGTCATTAAAGGAGAAAGTTACGATGGGAGATGTGACTGGTGGAGCATTGGTATTATCCTATATGAGTGTCTGTATGGATGTACGCCCTTCTTCTGTGACAACCGGCAAGCGACAAAGGCAAGGATTCTCGACCACAAGAAATATCTTAGGTTTCCTCCAGAACAACGCTACGCCCGCCCAAATATAGACCGCGTCCCCCTCATGCCCGTCTCTCATAATGGCATGGATCTCATGATGCGACTTCTCAATGATAAAGAAGATCGTCTTTCCGCCCGACGATATAAGGAGAATGACGCGATTCTTCAGCATCGCGCTCTTCGGACACGCCATATGCGCAATTTCAACTGCACCGGTCAGATCGTGTATCCGAACGATAATGAGGACATCAAAAATCACCCTTTCTTCCGTAATATTCAGTGGTCGACTTTGCATCTCACACGCCCGCCGTTTGTACCGAGGGTCCATAGTGGGCAGCCGATCACCAAGTACTTCGATGATGAGGCGGAGATTATGAGTGCGAGTGATCATCTGGATTCGAGCAGTTATGCAAATGAGGCTGTAGAGGTCGTCAAAACGCCTGCAGAAGCATCTGCAACCCCTGCAGGCTACTTTCAAGGCACGCATAGCAAGCCACCGCCAGGCCTTGACCTGACCTCCAACGCATTCGAGCGCGTCAGACGCCGCAGAAAAGAGAAGAAGAGGCCAAGAGATAGGTTGCTGCGTGACCCACAGGTTGGAAAGACGGTGCTAGAGATCAGGAAGAGGGGCGCGTTTATGGGGTATACGTACCGCAGACCGAGGTTTACATTGCCAGAGTTGGAGGATAGGATTAGTAGAGCGGCGGTGCAGAGACCGAGCATGGTGCCTGTGAGTGTGTAGACTTGGGGGTGGGGTGGGTAGGATGTGGCGAGAGATGAAGGCAGTGCGGAACAAAAGTTGTCTTTCTGTGTAGCGTGCGTGTTGTTGCTAAATTGATCCTATGGTCTCTTCACCTTATCATTCTTTGACCTGGTGTCATTTTGTGTACTTTTGAGAATTAACATTCGTGCATCATACTCATTTCAGATAGAACAAATGCTTAGATATAACCCATACATTTCTCATACTCGCACTTAGCAGCCGCATCAAGATTCTTGCTGTGTGAGACCCAGGTACGTTCGCCTTATATTCTCACTACAGTGCTCTACAACCAATCACCTGCACGCTTAAGATACCTATCAACGTATACCTGATCCTCATCACTAATCGTCATACGACTCTCTACCGCGGCCTTCGCTCTACGCAGATCAAGTTTACATAGCCCACAGGTCTCAATTTTCCGTCCCTTTGAATTCGATCCTAACGATACCAGACGAAGATCATACAAATTACATCTCTTATGAAAACCCGAAACGAGCGTCTAAACTATGACACCAACACTGAGATATTCTTGCATGTCGGTGCGTCCCTAGATTTTTTAGGAAGTACCTCGGCAGCTGCTTAGATGTGAAGCGTTCGCTACCAGGTTTCAAGCGCGAACCTCATTCGATAGTCCATCCAATCATCAATATCTTTACCAGTCGCATCAAAGAACCGATATCCACAGAAAATAAATTCACCTTATTAAGTGCAACCTCCACCCAACAGTTCAGATTAAGCCTATTGCACGCAGGCAGAAAATGAGATGCTGTAGTCTAAATGTTTGCAGAGCATTCACTCTGGTTGCCTAAAGAATCTAGCCTGGTATACTAGCGCTCTTGGCAGCTAAGTTGGATATTCCACTTTCCTGGCTCTGCACTTCTTCGCTATAACAACTCACACAAAACTCAATCCACTCTTGGACTGAACATTTATCACCACCACAGCGTATAGCGGCATCATAAAGTCATTCGGTATGTTCAAAGAGAGTTTTTATCACATTAGACTTTCTGACGTCCACAGTAGAATAGCGTAAAGTCCGATTTATACTTTTTGCCGCCGCTAGAAATTGTTGCTAGCCTAGACACACTGCAGCCAATCTTGGAGAGTTTCGCCTTTTGTCATTCGGCCAGAGGCTCGACTCTGGATTACGATTGAACTGCTGCGCCAACTCGCTGAGGTCAACTGCAAGACCTCGAGTCCATAATCAGTCTCACAAACATTCATCAACCTACGTCAACACGTAAGTTTTTCTCGAACATACTTGACACGTCACGTTATGCCTTCTAACATATACGATAAGATACCCGTTTTCTTATCACCTGGAAGAGTGGCGCTAGCCTAATAACTATGGCCATGAAAAATCAATTGTCACCATCGGCATTCCGAATTCTGGATCTGCCACCTGAGATTGTGGGGAATATATGTAACGCGCTTCCGGATGAAGATCTCCATCAAACCCGCTTCGTTTGTCGCGAACTGAAGGCTTTAGCTTCGACTACTTTTGGCACGCGGTTTTTCAATCACGTGGTTGCCATCCTCCATCCAGCTAGTCTCGGAATTCTCCTAGAGATTGCGCGCCACAAAGAGATCTCTAAGTTCGTCCGGAAAGTCACTATTAGCGGAGAGCAGGCTGTTAATCTGGAAGGTTCAGAAATGGTCCCCAAAATGCTGCTCAATATGGAGAAGTCAGGCCTAGACTCGTTGCTTTTAGTCGAAGTATCCCGCTGCTTGCCGAGGCTGGATGTTGTCCGTATGGATGTAATCTCGGTCCACCGTGTACAGTGCATTGTTCAGCCAGTATATTGTGGAGCTACTGTTGGGATCTTCAAGATAGACGACAATCAAAAAGATCCGACAGTATATGGGTACAATCGCGTCTATAAGACAGTATTGAGTGCTCTAGAAGCATCAGGAGTCCACAAAAACGCGAAGCTGGAGCTACAATTTACTATCACCGCGAACACCTCACCCGAGATTGAGTTTTTTGATCTCAATAGTACCACCTGGCGGGATTGTTTTGCTTCGAATGTCCAACATCTCGATCGGGAAGGACAAGGGCAGTCAACGTGGTGGCGAAACCTTCTACGCTCTGCTAAAAACGTTGAAGAAGTGGTGATAGACGGAGATCAGGAGTTCTTCGCCCTCTCTGATCTGAGATCATCAAAAGTCGAGTTCTTGAGTTTGAACTACGTCACGACCTCCATGAAAGATCTCCTTGCCGTCATCAAAAATAATGCCAGCACCCTGGATGGTATATGGCTTCAGTCGGTGGCACTTGAACAGGGATCCTGGTGGGATATACTGAAGGTTGTGCATAAGTTACCTGATCTGAGTATGCTTCTCCTGAACATGCTCTACGATGACGATGTTTCGGTACCTACGGAGAATGATTTCAGTCTCTACGGAGAATCTGGACACTTTGGATGTATTGAGCCAGATCTCAAGGACGCGATTCCCGTTGCAGTTTCCATGATTCTAAATGACTATCGGGGAACGGACGAGCTGGGAACATCAAATTCTGTGCGAGAGTTTCTCGTATCAGTCGATTTGCGTAAGGCGAAAGCTGAGATTGAGCGACGCATTGTATGGGATGGCGAGGGTTGGAAGCTAAGTGTCGAGCACGCTATCGAAACCACTGCTCTCATAAAACGATCTCCTATCAGTGTCCTACGCAATGAAGACTACGACGAAAACTATGAGGACTACGACGAGGACTCGGACGAGGACTACGATGAAAACTACGATAAGGGCTCTGACAAGGACTCAGAAAATGACTCCAACGAAGATTCCGATGATGCTGAAACCCTACAAGAGAATGGTTTCGCTGAAAAAAACATCCGTCACAATGTTTACGCGAGGGGTTACATTGAGGGAGAGGTTTACGGACATGGTGATGATGCTGATCAGGACGATTGTGTTGATTATATCGACTATCCCTATACCGAAGACTTCCCTGAGGGATTTTTCTCTGATGAAGAGTAAGGGTGGAAAAAGAACCAAGGAGATAAAATAGAAATGGAAGAATGGAACCTCCCTGTAGTAGTCTATGACCATTGAAATGTATATACCAACAATAAAGGACCTTTCTCTAATTAGATCTTAGTTTTGAAGCTTGTTGGAACTGTGGTTTGGGTAAGCTGTCACCCATACTTGAGATGAAAATGTTGCGTCCCTAATTAGATAAATAATGTCAAACGCCGTTTTTGTAAGGCTTATGTTGGCGTATCACAGTTAGAATTGCGTTTGATTTTGGAATCTGTCTGCGTACGTTCTGTTCAATGGCCTTTCATCTGATTGTCTTAGCCATGTTTCTATAACCACGCATTATTCACAAGGAATACATAAAAGTACGTTCATATCATATTAGCCTAGAAATTCATACATTATTAACGCATAACTATTTACTGGCATATTTTCTCTCAAGCTTACCAACCCCTTTCTAGCAGATACAGCAAAGCCGAGTAACTGCGGATTAATCCTCTTGGCCTCACCTTAAAATCGAGAATGGCGATTTTTCATCGTTTTCATATATGGGAGGATACAATCGAAAATGATCTTCAGCCTGTTCTCACCGTACGCGTCAAACTGTAGGATGGCTACTCACTTCCGTTCCCACGCCCGCTAGAATCTTCCTAGCGAGCCGATGATCTCGACGCACAGCACTAAAGCACTCCGGCACACGCTAGTTTCGTATTGGTTCAGCAAAGCACCCTAGACGAATGTATTTCAATCCTAGGATCACGATTCTTGAGGTCAAATTAGCTACTTCCAAGAAATAGTAAGCCAACCAGAAGCTACAAGGTGAACCTAGAGGAGATCGCATGGAAGAAACTCGAAAGGGTACTCTAGGGAGCGTTACACGCTACTGAACACCTTCATACACTTCGCTTGAATCTAGGGGGGCAGCCTCTACAATCTATGAGACTCTGGCACCGGCATAGGACATGGCTCAGATCCTGTCTTTGATGCGCTCGTCAATCTGAAGATTGGATCAGGGGGCATGGTATCGGTCCGTGCTGTGAACAACATAAAATTGCGGTGGTGCAACAAACAGCATGAGAGCAGTATGCGGTGTGGCTCTAGAGGTTGTATACCTCTTCCAGATATGTGTCGCCCCGGTTTGACAAGATTCGATCGGTCTGCTCCGACTGAGCTGGAATTCCTCAAGCGAATAGCCACTTCCACGCATGTTCGTGGTGCGCAAATACAATTACCCCTAGATGAAAGCTTGATTGAATGGTATGTCGAAGTAAGGAAGAGGTACTAGGATAAGCTAGATGAGGAATCGTAGTAAGGATATCTTTAACAGACACTGTATGGCGATGTATAGATCCATCGAGCGCGGAGACCTAGTATCAGATTCGCGTCTTCGATGAAGGAACTATTCAAGCTCGGCAAACCCGAAGCCGCATCCCAAACAATGCCACGCGGACATCCTCCATGACGAGGAACAGGTCTCGTTATCAGCTCCACACCGAACCCTCGCAAAGTCTGCCTTCCAAGACCAGAGTACTTGGCGAGGATGCAGAACTCTTCGATACGATGGATAAGCGACGTCATTCGCGAGCTGGAGCTGCAGAGTGTTGAGCGAGCATTTTTTGTCCGCTGGTTGAAGTCGCCTTGGTTGCCGGTTTTCCGGATGGAGTCTTGGGCATCTAGAACGATAGGACGACGGGCGGCTTGGCCGAGAGGAGAAAAAGGCGCCAATAGCGGAAAGTCTTGGACGCCCAGACTCCGCGACCGGTTTGCCACCGCCTTCATGCCTCAACCTTTCTGGGCACCGCACGCAGCTGCTCCAACGACCCTACCACCTGGTTGGAACGAAACAGACCAGTTTAGGAACTTAACACCGAATTTTGGGTTTCTCCGGGCGATTATGCGCCGTGGAGGAATGTAAGGTGGGGGGACAGGATGTGAAGATTGGAACGCGACCACACAACCGAGTTGACATCTGAAGGAAACGCACTCAAACGTTCTCAATAACGGCGTCTACATATGAACAAATGCAATTACCCAGACTGCTTAACATTTTGTCTAAACTAACACCGAAGCTTTCCCTCAAGCTTTTGAACGACTAACTTTCCAGTGCCGTGGACATCAAAAGGATAGGTTGACGTTGAAAAACGTAATCTAGCATCGAAGAGCAGCGGATCAAATGGGCGTATTGCAGAAGCCTCGCCGAGATGAACCCTTTGTCCAAGACCGCCAACGGTGACGTTGGTTATTATCGGTCCCAAGTCCGCACCATCACGCCAAGCATCTCTTGGCTTGGGTGTCGCCATAATCTTGTCCCGCTTTTCTATCCAGCATGTCTTCCGGCGGGTATGTGTTTATAAGAGCATGTTGCCCCCGCTCTAGATTGGTTTGTTCTCCAAATCATCTTGACAGCTCCAAGCTCAGCCATTCGTAATGGGAAAATCCAATCAACCATCACTCGAAGGTCATGTCTCAGGCCAAGCTAATAATCCACTCTCGAAGCCAGCACACGCTCTTACCTCCGACGAAGTAATAAAAGAAACTGGATGCAATGCGGATGATGGTCTAACAACCTCTGATGCTAAGTCACGTCATGAAGAGTATGGCAACAATGATCTTGGGGAAGATGCCGGAGTACAGCCTGGGAAGATTCTACTTCGACAAGTTGCTAACGCAATGACCTTGGTAATTCGTTCTGTCTTTGAATGATGAATCAGACATGACTAACTCCACCAGGTTCTCATCATGGCCATGGCGGTCAGTTTTGGAATCAAGTCCTGGATTGAAGGTGGTGTAGTAACCGCCATCATTTTCCTAAACATCGTAGTAGGATTCTGGCAAGAATTTGCTGCCGAGAAAACTATGGACTCATTGAGATCTCTCAGCTCGCCAACAGCAAGTGCCATTAGAGACGGAAAGACTGTTACAGTACCAACAATCGAGGTCGTCCCTGGCGACATGGTTGAGTTGAAGACTGGCGATACTATCCCAGCTGATGTTCGGTCAGTTACTACTTTTCCGAGCCGTCGAAACCCTACTAACATTGGATGTAGTCTTATTGAAGCAGTCAACTTCGAAACCGATGAGGCTCTGCTGACAGGCGAGTCCCTGCCTGTATCCAAAAATGCCGAAGCTGTCTTTGACGAAGATACTGGACCGGGCGACCGCCTTAATGTTGCGTACAGTTCTTCAACAGTCACCAAAGGACGCGCTCGTGGCGTTGTTTTCGCCACTGGCATGCACACTGAAATTGGTACTATTGCCGCTTCACTCCGACAGAAGGGTTCCCGACGCCGAGAAGTCAAGCGCAAAGTCGACGGCACCGCTAAACCGCATCGATATGCCCAAGCATGGGGATTGACTGCAACTGATGCTATTGGTCATTTCCTTGGTGTTAATGTTGGCACACCACTGCAAAAGAAGCTATCCCGGTTGGCGCTACTTCTTTTCGGCGTGGCTGTCATTTGCGCCATCATTGTCCTCGCTGCCAATGATTTCAGTAATAACCAGGAGGTTATTATATACGCCGTAGCTACTGGCCTCAGTATGATTCCGGCATCGCTAATCGTGGTACTTACCATCACTATGTCTGCGGGTACCAAACGAATGGTTGAACGGAACGTCATTGTGCGAAGTCTGAAGTCATTGGAGGCTCTAGGTGCAGTCACTGGTATACATATTACTCTCGACTTTGTCGGCTCATCTAACAATCACACAGATATCTGCTCTGATAAGACCGGAACGCTGACGCAAGGTAAAATGGTGGCGAAGAAAGCATGGATCCCGGCAAAGGGAACATACTCCGTTGGTACAACGAACGAACCTCACAATCCTACAGTTGGCGACCTCAGCTTCATAGCTAAGGCGCCGAGTGAGATGGATTTTGATCGAACTGAAAAAGCGACCTCGTACGATGAACTCCTAGACGAAAACCCACATCTCTTGGAATACTTGAAGGTTGCATCACTTGCCAATCTTGCCAATGTGCATCAATCCGACACCGAAGGCTGGACTGCACGGGGCGACCCTACCGAAATCGCCATTCAGGTTTTTGCTTCTCGATTCGACTGGAATCGTCTCAAGTACACTCAAGGTGAAAAGGCCACTTGGAAGCAAGTTGCCGAGTTCCCATTCGACTCCGATGTTAAGAAGATGTCTGTTATCTTCGAGGAAATCAAGACTTCGAAGCAATTCGTCTTTACCAAGGGCGCTGTTGAGAGAGTCATCACTTCTTGCACTACAATATACACTGGAGGCGACGAGCCTATTGAGCTCACTGAAGCCGGCCGAGATGAGATTCTCCAAAATATGGAAGCCCTAGCAGCTCTTGGTCTCCGCGTCCTCGCCTTATCAAGCAAGCCGTGGGAGGAGAATGCGAGCCTTGGTCAAGAAATTGACAGGACGAAAGTTGAGGATGGCTTGACCTTTCGCGGCCTCATTGGACTCTACGATCCCCCTCGCATAGAAACCGCCCACTCTGTCCGCCAATGTCAAAAGGCCGGTATTCAGGTTCACATGTTGACTGGCGACCATCCCGGTACTGCCCGAGCGATTGCAGCTGAAGTCGGAATTCTGCCATCCAACATGTCTACGCTCAGCAAGGACATTGGAGATGCTATGGTCATGACTGCAAGCCAATACGACAAGTTGAGCGACGATGAGATTGATGCTCTACCACTACTTCCTCTCGTTATCGCACGTTGCGCACCCAACACTAAAGTCCGAATGATTGAAGCCTTACACAGACGCAAATGCTTCGCGGCCATGACCGGTGATGGCGTTAACGACTCGCCATCCCTCAAGCGGGCCGACGTAGGAATCGGCATGGGTACTGGGTCCGATGTCGCGAAGGACGCATCCGACATTATCCTCACAGACGACAACTTTGCCTCGATTCTCAACGCTATTGAAGAAGGTCGTCGCATGTTTGACAACATCCAAAAGTTCATTCTGCATCTCCTTGCTCAGAACGTCGCTCAGGCTAGCATTTTGCTCATTGGTCTCATCTTCAAAGACAATAGCGGACTCTCTGTGTTCCCCATCACACCAGTGGAAGTCATGTGGATTATCATGGTTACTTCAGGTCTCCCTGATATGGGTCTGGGATTCGAAATCGCTGCTCCAGATATCATGCAACGGCCACCTCAGAGCCTTAAGCGCGGAGTTTTTACTCTCGAAGTCATGCTCGACATGTTCGTCTACGGTCTATGGATCGCCGCACTCTGCCTCGGCTCTTTTTGCCTCGTCATGTTCGCATGGGGTAACGGTGACCTTGGTTATAATTGTAACGATGCCTACTCCGACAGCTGCGACACCGTTTACCGTGCTCGCGCAACTTGCTTCGCCTGTCTCACATGGTTCTCGCTCTTCCTTGCGTGGCAGATGATTGACATGCGCCGATCTTTCTTCCGCATGCAACCTCACTCGGACAAATACTTCACGCAGTGGATTCTCGATGTGTGGCGCAACAAGTTCTTGTTTTGGGCCATCATGGCCGGTTTCATCACCATCTTCCCAGTGCTATATATACCCGTTATCAACACAGAGGTGTTCAAACACAAGGGCATCAGCTGGGAGTGGGGTATTGTAATGATTGCTACGATCTTGTTCTTCATTGGTATTGAGGCGTGGAAGTGGGCGAAGAGGGTTTTCTTCAGGAAGAGGGATAAGCAGTCCGGCGCGAGGAGGGGGTCTATTGATCTTGAGAGCAGGGTGTTTGAGAGATATCTCAGCACAGCTATTAGCACTGATGATGAAAAGTGAGTGGGATGAGAAAATATAGGAGGTATGGTCACTATTTAGTTCTTGTCCAGGCGTTCTAGCGACATGTTTTAATGATTGCGTTTCCAAATTCTGTAGAACGTCTTCCCAATACCAAAGTTGAAGGCTTTCTCACTTTGTAGAACGTTAGACATCTCTTAAACAGTACATAGCCTCACCAACGATTAGAAAAACTGTTTCACAAACAACCTCTACCTTTCTCTTTACAACATACCGAACGAAACTCGTATAGAACCTCTCGCATCATCAGTAATCAAGAACACCAAACCTATCAGCCCACAATCCTCGCTCCTCGTCACGAGTGCACATCCCAAGCCCCCAAGCCCTAGCCCTGCCCCCACCCCGCTCCGCCATCTTAGCCCCAAGCCTCACGCCCTTGGCATCTTCTCCGTTCGCAGCCAAGTGCCCACATAGTGGGATCCACCACACCACTTTCGCAGTCGGTCTCAGTCCACATTTCATCAGCCCAGCCCTCCCATCCCAACTACTGCTTTAAGCGTCTTGGAGCTTCTCTATCTTTCCATTCCATTCTTCGAACCCACGCAAAGACGGGTATCTCGGCTACGAACTTGGCATGGGAGCGGGCAGCCAAGGGACCAAGACAGTGGAGCGGCATGCCCAGTGGGGTCATGCGTTAGCTGTGGGGTTGGCGTGTGAAGTGTGCGTGCTTGGAGGGATGAGAGTTGGAGATAAGAGGGGATGGGGCCCGGGATGGAATTGTGGCGGGTGAGATTGTGTGAGCCACAGGAACGACGACCGAAAACTAAAGGTATTCGAATACGAAACTTGATCGACATTGAGATTGAGGACGAGAAAAGTTAGAGAAGGCAATCATTTCTTTGCGAATCGAAGTTAGATACTACAATTGTTTTACTTGAAAGAGCCGGAGGAGAAGTAGCAACAATGCCAGCTATTTCGGCAATATACGACTTGGCCACTCCACTCGTCAACAAACATCTCGAAGCGCGAAGAAACCAATCGTATGGTCAGGACAGAAGGCCGTTGAGTCCTAAGGCAATAGGTTTTCTGGTACCACTGTTCATCTGCGTATTACTAGGTCCTTTGTAAGTTCCTTTCTGCGTTCTATCCACCTTGCTATATTGTGATCTTGGAGGGAAGTATCCTGGTTAAGAATTTAGTCCACGAAGAACAAAAGGATTTTTTCGGCCTTTCTGAGTTCTATCACATCGTTTGTCTGTCACGATTTTCCCGTTGCTGTTGTTCTCCTTTGAAATGAATTCATTTAATACTTGCTATTCATGCGTCTTCGCATCCTGCACCATCATTAAAATATTGCTAACAGATTTAAACAGAATATGCATAGGATTCACACGCAAACGTCATGATGGCCGAGCCCAACACAGCGTATCTATCTCTAGCTCAAGCTCAAGCTCAGGCCGGAAACCAGCACCCAGACCAAAGATGTCAAGAGAAGATGCAAGAACGACTTTGAGCGATGTCACAGAAGTGATGCACCTGCAAGGAAGAGAAAATCAGAAGTTTGCGTGTATAGGGACGATGAACGAGAAGGTGAGCGTGGAGAGTATGTCGATACTAGAGAAAGACTGGTAAGTGCAAGTAAACCTACCAACAAAGTGGTCGCTAATATCATCACAGCGCGATATGTCTCTCAACTCTGCATGCGCCATCACCTCCCGAGCCTGCAAAGCTCTCCGCCACCGACACACCAACCCTCTCCTCCATCTCCACCATCTCCCTCTCAGAAAAAGAAGAGATCCTGCGTCTGAAAGCCTGCAATCACGAGTTCCATGCCGAGTGCTTGATCTCCTGGTTCGTGCTCGCAAAGTGGAGCTGCCCGATCTGTCGGGCGTTGTACTACACGCCTGGGCTCGAACGATACAGCGAAGAGGGACGGGGGCAGTAGTAAATGGAGGATTTGAGGAGGAGGGAGTAATTTCAGAAACGAACAGTGCGGTACTGCGGTATCCGTAATAATGTGACGTGGTGATTTAAACGAATACGGCAAAGACGCCTCTTTTGATATCGTTCCGTAATTTTTGTCTAGCAATCTATTAGGTATACCCGGCATCCGAGATGAAACACTACCAGAGTCCCGCAGGGCGAAATCTACACGCTACAAACAACCGAATCCACGCTTGCAGTTCGGACTCGAACACAAAGAGACATGTAGCGACAGCGAAATGACCGCAAAGCCGCGGTTTTCTCGGGCTACATAAATGCAGCTTATCATGCGGAGTCCCCACGGGCACTGCCAGACCTCGGTATCGGACTGTTCTCCGCAAGTAGGATCATTGCCTCGATGAGTACGTACGCCCATAGGTATGCCTTCCGCCAATTCGAAGGCTGCGTCGGACGCTGATTACAGCACACAGGTTGACGCCTGATGACACCACCACCGCGGACGACTGCCCTGGGACAGATTTGGCAAGTAGTTAGCACGATAAGAAACTGGAAGTCTCTTGAAATACAAAGATGTTCCGAGATTGTTGCGCCATACCGGCACACTTATGCAGGGACGAGGTTTTTCACTTAGCTCGCACTCATTCTCCGCAAGAGACTGATTCGCCCCAGACCACTCCCGCAGAACGATGCCGAAGTTCGAGAGAGAGCGGACTGTCCCCTCCGGATCTCGATCGGTGACGTTCCTCACTATACACAAAGTACTGGTGTCGCGCGGGAAGTGGAACACAGCGAATGCCAAATCCGTCCACCAAATCCGCCCGCCTATCTAATCCAATCCACCGCAATACCCTCCAGAGGACCCAGACCGCTAGCCATTTGCAGACCGCTCACATATCTGATTCGCCATATGAGCCCGATCCACTCACTCCTCACTCGTCAGATTCCAGCAACTCCCACCTATCCAATTCCTCGCACATGTGAATGCCAGGATCATGCCTCCATACGCACCAATTGCATCCCGCACATTGGCTCGCAAAGCGCCTAAACCAAGTTTCATGCATGCACGCTATGAATACCAAACCCTAAACACTACAAGCTGCACTCTCCACAGCACAAGTACGTATTACTATCAATAGAAGTAAAGAAACTTCACGCATGCATGATAGATAGATAGCTTGCATGTTTGGCACGAGACAGCGGAGAGGAAGCGCTCTGCAAAACTGGATATGCAGGTAAGAGTTTCGCATAGAGTGTTTTATTTGACGTAATGGAATATGATTCGATAAAATAAAAGCAATAAGTAGAGACGCATCTGGACGTGTTGGGAGTAAATGTGCATGGGCATAAAGAGAAGTAGTGCAGGATGCAATTTTAGATGCGTGAGTGATACGTTCACTGTATGGATTGTGCAGCTCATAATAGAGACTACCTCATTCTTGCTGACGGTATGAGCACGTGCGCGCAGTAGTGTTTTGTGAAAAGCAACTCTGGAAACGATCAGATGTAGTATTCCAATCTCTCCAACCCCCGTTCATCTATCCAACTATACACATACAATATTGGGGATAAGCCCAAAATGCAAGCCCGTGGGGTATCCAAATCAGACCCCGTTCCATGCAGTTCGGTGGCCGTCTAGGCCAATCCAACCCAAGATATAAATGTACACGCGAGGCTGAAGCCCGAAACACGCAGGCTCGCAAAATCGCTAGAATGTAAAACCAATGGAGAAAAAGCCATCCATCTCAATCTCTATCTGCCATTCGCACATCGCCTTCAAGCGGTCCCGGATGCAGTAGAGCTGGGTATAGTGAAGTAGCAAAAGTAGCAATAACAAGCAAAACAGAGCAAATTGTAGCCGAATGACGTCTCGAAAACTGGACTGGTACAAGAAAAGACAAATGAAAACAATCAGGTAGTCAAAGGTACCAAGATGCGCTGCAGTAGGAGCGACAGGGAAAAGAATGGTGGGCTAATGCCCAATCGGTACCCAGAATATAAAGTAGGTGATGAAACATAGTCAAATGCATGCCGGTAATGTGAATGCTGATATCCCAGATACCAATGAAAGAAATAATGTCCATACTCCAATTGAGATCCAAAGCAGAATAAGGTGTTCTGTTCCGCAAGTTGCGCGCCTGGGATCAAGGTAGAGAGCTGGGAGGTACCTGAAAGAACCCAAGAATCAGGTGAAAATGCAGAGAAGATACCGATACAGGGATATGTGGTATTCAGTCGTCCGATTAATGAAGCTGACATGCTAGATTGTTGTTGAGCGTTCCCGCATCGGAAAGAGATATCCGAGTTTAAGGTGAGCCGCATCTTAGCCTATAGTGGTACATAGATATAGGCAAGAATAAACTTCGATCGGAGGACCGAATCGGGACTGTCGTCGTACGCGTTCGCGCAACATGCAAGCATGTTTCTAGAACCGAAATATGTTCAAAGATGAGCCAGGGCAGGACCCAGGTCCCGGTATACTGAATCGAGCGATTGAGTTGAATTGAATGTAGACATCCATGCAGAGGCGATGCGGCGCGTGGAAAGTAAATTGAACCCGAGATACGTAAGCCGACCCGCTGGATTGGAAAATGGCGTTGTTTCATGCCATATGAAATTGGCTTTCGCTGACGAGAGCACACTCTATGCTGCATGCGACATCCACGTTGACCGGAAGGAGAAAGTAAAGGCGGAAAAATTGTGGTGCCCGGGGGATAAAACCTGCGATTCTATCTATGCCGTCCAATGAGGGAGGGATGCGATAATGATCTGGGTATGCGAACCTGAACAACGAGGATGCCAAGGTGGGCTCGAAAAGAATGGAAAACAAGAAGTCCAAGGACCGAGAAGAATCGAAATCAGCCGTGATGAAAGGAACAGATCGGGCGGAGGGCCACGCAGCACCTAATTTCTCAGGCACCCGAACCGGGAATTTTCAAGTTGTTGCCGTCTCATTCGCAGCACATGTATGAAAAAGTGCGTTGCTTGCACGCGACATTGCGAATGCAATCTTACAAAATTGGAGTCGTCCTGCAGCACTGCAGCACTAAGTTCGAGATGAGGACTTTGTTGTTGTGGAGCTCATTTCGCTTGCAATGGCTGCAATTCGCATGTGCCAGGGTGCAGTATGCATCCGAGTGTGGCGTTTTTTCAACATTTGGAAAGAACTGGCGCCAAAATGCCGTTTTCAACAGGGTGATTGCGCTGTCACTGCTGCAAAGCCAGCCGCCGATGTAGCTTGTCGTATGCATAGAGGAGAGGGAATCCGAATCCGACCGCGATGCTGAAACTCGCTCACAACTCTATTGTTCCCGTTTAGGTGACGTGGGCACAGACCCACGGCCGTGTCCAGCCAGCCCAGATTGTCGTGTTTCAGTTTGAATTGCCATGGGTGTTGCCGGTCGCGCAGTTGCACGCCCGTCATTTCGTTGCGGTGGAAGTGCATACGCATGTTCGTGTTGTTGTTGAGACGGACCCTCAGCTCCGCGTGGCGGGGGTTGAAAGCGATATTCAGAGCTATCGCCCTGCTGCGCGCTTGGCTCGTGATATCCGTGGCTCATGATCGTACCACGCCGACTTAGAGAACCACTTTGGCCCTCTGGCCCTCGTGCAGATGCATCAGAACGGGCTCTTCCGTGACCTCTACGGCCTGGCGTTGATGCGGAAGACGTTGATATGTGCGAGAATGACGGCGAAAAGACTGGCGCCGACGTGGGGGGCGGCTGAGCTGGATGGCCGCCTTGGGCCTTCCGCTTCTTGGGGGAGCTGGTGTAATCGGGGTCAGACGCATCAGTCGCCGCACGTTGACGGGGCGGGAACGAGGGCGAGGCTTTGTATTTACCTGATGGCGTTGCAGGCGGGTTTCCGCTTGAGCTCTTGTCCTGCTGCGATGTGGGTGGAACCCAATGGTGGAAGTAAATGGATGGCGATGACTGCTCTTGCGGAGCAGGTTGCGGTTGCTGATGTTGTACAGAAGAAGGAGCGGTCAGGGGCTGTTGAATGTGAATTTCGTTTGTGGTCAATCTCGGAAGCTGCGATTGCGGTGGAGGACGAGGAGCTGATGTAGGAGCACTGGCAAGTCCTGATGGATGCGCTGCTCTTGCTCTCGGGGATACGTTTCCACCCGCGTAGGGAGTGGAAGAAAAGGCGGCATGCTGGGTTTGTGTCGGTAGTGACTGCCCTGGTAGTACTGGAGCAGGCTGGAGACCCGACTGTGGTTGCTGTGGCGTTCCTCCGTACACTCCTGGCGGTACTTGGCCGATCAACCGCGTTTCCCTTCGTAGTTCTGGAGACAGTTGGGATTGACCATGGGCCTGAGCTTGCTGTTGTTGCTGTTGCTGAGAACTCTGTAGCTGAACTGTATACTGCTGGATCCATTCTGTAGTCATGTTCGCAAGGTTGCCTCCGCCTATTCCAGCAAAGATCATCGGAACAAGGTGTGGTGGAACACCGCCTTGCATCGACTCCCGAAGCATCGATTGCTCAATTTTGCGTTGCTCGAGTCTCAACCCCTCTTGCCTGGTCTTCTCCTCTTCCTGTTTTCTCCTGTCCTCCTCCGCCTTCGCCATTAGCCAATTCTTCATACCATCTTCAGCGCCTTGCCACTGCGAGGGCGCTGGTGGTAGTGAGCCCAATGAGGGCGTGATCGGAGGCCCTCGACTTGGGTCTGGCAGCGTCATCGCCGAGGGCGGAGGCAGGCCCCGGTGTGGCGTGCCCATACTGGAAGAGGCACTGACCGGCAGTGGGTAAAAATTCCCGCCTTTGAGCTTGGGTGAAAATCGTGCAGACGCGGAAGAAGTGAAGGTCGGAGAGTAATCATGAGTCTTGTATTCGAATTCCGATTTAGCTGGCTTAGAGAGTGTGAGCAACATGAAGGGTAGTGAAGGTAGTGCAGGAAGAGGTGATGGACGAAGTCGACATTGAAGTGACTGGGTGAGAGGCGTCGAAGGGCAAAGTTCCAGAAGAAGAAGGACCAGCGTACATACTTATTCAAAGAAGCCTCGCTAGAGCAACGGTCACCAATGGACCAAGGCACGGCGGCCGTTGCCTTCCAGGGCTGGGCTTAATGCCTGCCAGGCACAGAGGCCCACTTTGATTCGCGGTTAAAGACGAGGCTAGAGTGAGCAAATGGGGAGGGCTACAAGGCAAAAACTCTCCTGCACTGAAGATCCCGCCAGTAGTAGCTCGCGTGGCCAGCTTGGGCGATCAGGCCCGGACTTGAAGGATAGTGAAGGGGAAGGAAGAAGAGAGCAGAAACAGAGAAGGTGGTAACGATTGTCCAAGAAGGGAAGAGGGCCGGCTCCGTTAGCCAACCGGCGCGGGTCGAGGGTCGAGGGTCGAGGATGACAGTAGTTGCTAACTACTCGATAGCTACGAAGGAGCAGGCCGCAGACCGTACAACCAGGACATGCCGGTGTGGCGTAAAGCGGGCGGGCAAAGGAAGAGCAGAGCAAGGATGAGCATGGGAGTGAACAGCAGAGATGTTGTCAGCAGGTTGAGGTTAGCGTTGTCCTGGGATGGGGTGCAGTCTGACGTGCCCTGGAGACTGCCGCCGCTGGTTCTGTTTCCCAGTCCAGACTGGTTCTGTGGCGCTTGTGTCGGTGTCGGCGTCGGCTGTGGGCCTACTTTTGACTACCTTTAACGTGCGTCTGGCCAAGGAAGCGCCCCTCACTGCGGTGGTGGAAGTTTAAGGAAGGAGAGCCTGAGGCCTAGCAAAAGCGCTTTAGCTATGTCTACTTGGCTTCGTCTCCGACAACAGTCGGCTGCTGCCCGCATGTCGTTGGCAGCAGCGGCGGCCATGCAACGTGTGCGCGAAGCAGTGTGCTTCCGAGCACCACCACAGACTACAAATATGCGTATCTCGGTGTCTTGCCCCGGCCAGCCTGCTTGCTGCTTGCTTGCCCGCGCTGCCGTGACCCGTGGAGACACGAGGGCGGCTGGACAAGGCACAGACACGGGAGCCCGTTTGTGGGCATGTTATGCCATGCCGTTGCCGTTGACACCGCCGCTTCTGGACTCGGGCGGCCCAGCTGGCGGGCAAGGGCTGGAAGCCTGAGCTGAGCCGTGGCCCAGGACCAGGAGGTAGGGTCAAACGTTCGGGAGGAAGCGAGTGCAGCTCCCTCGAAGCAGCAACGCCCAGCCGCACAGACGCTGGGTGCTCTCTCCGCCATCTTACCTAGGAAATGAAGGGTTACGACCACTGTCAGACCTTGGATGTGTGATGTCCCATAGTCCCAAAGCGGGTGCGCGAAACGAAGTGTGCGTGTTGGTGGAGCCGTGGTGTATCAAGGCGAAACTCACGACGACCAGAGGACACGCAGCTGTCGCCCGGCAGCACATCCATGAACAATCCACAGCCAGCCGACGAGCAAAGATCTATCCAGCTCTGCCAGCTCCCGATCGGGCAATGCATTGCTGGCCAGGACGCACGGCCGTGGCACTCCCATCTCTGCGCGCCTGTCAACCTGTCAGCCTTGGGCGGCCCTTGGGATGTGTGGTGGATCGACACCGCACCGGCGAGCGGCAACGCGAATCGATAAGACGAGACGACGCTCTTCAGCCTGACACGGAAGAAGGTTACATAGTGGTGCTGGAGATGCGCGGCGGGGCAACAGGAGGGTCGCCACCTGCAGCGCTCTTCTCCTCGCTCTTACTCTTGCTTGCTCGATAGTACGATGAGCGGCCGCGTACTGTAGGGAATCACCCTGCACAACGCCAGACACCAGAATGCCCCCGCCTGCGACATTGGACAAGAGCCATTCAGCATGCGCAGATGACAGAGGGCCGTGCAGTGAGGGGCCGTCTGTGAGAATCGGGTTGCGCAATCACCGAGCGCCTGGCTCCGGTGCAAATGATCTGAGCAGCTAAATTTCCGTGTCTGCGCGCGCACTTTGCCTGTTTGGCCGCCGCGAGGATCAACCTGAAACCAGTGGCACTGTGCCACCCAGATCGGATCAGTCCAGAGGATCGGGAGAAGCCGCCAGCCAACCATTCAGACGACGCGTAGCCGCGAGCCAGACACCATGCCCGTTTGGGGCACACGTGTGTAACACGTGTGTACCACGTAGAGACATCGTGAGTCGATTTGAGGCCAGCTTCACGCCTGCTGCCGCTTTGGGACTGATGAGCTGCTGAAGAGTGCACCCGCATGGCATGTGAACGTGGAGGATTCCGCATCTGCGATCCATGCTGGACGGAATCAGCAGCGGCAGCATCGTACTCGAGCCGCTGTCGTCTCGCTTCTGCTCGTTGTTCATGTTTATGCAACGTGATGTCGTTGGAATTGAGCAATAAACGTGATAAATGCAGGCGTCCTGTCCCCGAAGCACCAGGAGCATCTGCGTACCGGATATGAAGCCACTTCCGTGATGAGGCTGAAGAAAATCAAGGCATTCAGCCTAGGATCTTGAGGTAAGTCATCTTGATAGAGTTGCCTGAGTTCGCCGCCAAGAGTCTCGGATCTCGAAAATCAAGGCTGGGAGATGTAGAAACGGTGATGTGGAGATGACCCCCATGAAAGATAGTGTTGTAGCCGGTGAATGGGCATCAGAACCCCCCTCAACGGTGAAGCTGACCAGATTGAGGCTGCTGATGCGTCGTCGGCCCTGCAGTCGTGATGGAAAAGAGGAGCCGATCTGATGTGCAAGCACCAGAAAGTGTACGAGTACGTAGTTCGTGTGGCTTTTCCTCATCTCACATCTTTTAGCCACGCATCCAAGATTTTCCCAGCTGAATAATCCTTCGGGCCTGTTTCCGGGCTTGCGCCCAAACAGTGGTTAGTGCATCTCTTTGCAGCAGTTGATCATTTGCCGACCCGTGAAAACTCGTCGTTCTCAACGGGAAAGATACGGCTCCACCTCCCATCTCGCAATCGCTTCCTCATCCCAACCGACTAACCTTGTATGGCGCACCTGCTCTCTTCGGCCTCAACAGCATAAAATTAGCAACCCAGTACATGGCCTGCCGCCCATCACAGCGGCCGAGCGATCAGCAACGCCATTACTCTCCTCACCGGCAAAGGTGGATATGAAAGCTGGTAGGCGAACCGCAGTTCACTGCACTCGATAGATAGCTTCGTCTAAGGAAACTCGCATTTCGGTCCTTTTGACTAGTCGCAGGCATGAAATAGCGACTCTCGCCACCGCAATCACCAAGCACATTTCCCAATTCAGACTCTCCCACCTGTCATTTCATCAAAAAGTTCGCCGCCCGCAATCCGTTGGATGTAGAATTACATCGCACCAACCAGACGCCCGAATAGGGTTAAGGGCCCTGGACATTTCTAGTGCCAAGACTGATGACGTACCCTGCTAACATTACCCTGCCCAACAACATACAGCAACTCCTAATCACTGCTCCCATCCCGTCCGTGGGAGTTCGAACTTCGAGAAGAGCCACGACGCCTTGCGCGGAGGAACTCGCTGCACCAATACTCCCAGCGCGGCCAAATCCCAGCAAACCACCACCACAGAGGCGCCGCACGCCACCTCCACCTTCCTGTCCGGTTCTGCGGGTGTGCGTGTGCGTGTACGTGTGGTTATCGGGACCTTTCGGCAGGGCGCCTGTTTTGGGGTTATGAGATTGTCGATCTTAAGAGTGAAGCGAGACCCGGGGATGTGATTCGCTGCTTAGTTATGGTTGAGCGCGAGTTGGCTGGTTGGCACTATTCGCTGGCTAAATGTACATATGTATATGCAGTATAGTATGTGGGCTGCAAGCACAAGCTGATCTTGATCGAGGTGCCTTTTGCAATCGTCTTCGATTTGCAAATATTTGCTAGGATTACATATTATAACTGCTACGACAACCAACTACACAGTGTGATGTGATATGATGCCTGGTATCCCATGTCCCACCATCGTCCCTGATCTCTGATCGCATAAGATCTCGTGGAACGTATAAAAGAAAGAGGTATCTAAACGCACGACGTCCCATCCAGCGCGTCCCGGCCCGATGATGCGCCCAAAAGCAAGGAGAAAAGCCGTGAACATGATGCCCTTTGCGCGGGAACCTCCGTCCCTATCCAATGTAACCCAGCAGAAAGAAGAAAAACAGCCGACGCATGATGTCCGAGCCATGCTGCAATGATGCTAAGCGAATGAGAAAAAAAGGAATGTTGAAGAGATTGTTCCGTAAAACCTGCCAACCGCAAAGCGTAATATCGATGACGTCCGGAACGGGTAAAACGTGCCAGCCACGTTGGCAGCACGCGACGCCGATCAAGCCACTGATCTCAGATGATCGGCATTCAGCCCGTTGACCTTTCTCGAAGGAGCCTGGAAGCATTCGAATGTCGCATCGCTACTGGATGCAGATGTGGCTGCGGCTACAACTGCATATTCGCAACCACGCTTGCCTATACTCCAAATAATGGCGGGATGCTTTCCATCACCCTGCATTGGCTCGTTTCTTTCGGATCTTGTATTCCGCCTTTGCCACTTTCATTAGGAGGTCCTCATCCTTGATAGGGATCCAGGATGTCAACACCTTCATGGCATTCTCGAAATCCGAATCCAGTAAGATTTCCCTCGTTGCATCGATTAGAGCGCCGGACGTCGCATGTAACACGTCGAGGTCACCGCTGAACTTTGAGTCTGGTGAAGTCGAGTAAGAGGCGTCGCCCAAAAGCATGAATATGTCCCATACGCGTAGTTGTGCTGGAAAGGGGAGCGAATAGTTGAATAGCGTCAGGTACCATCGGGTGCCGTAGGCTGTCGAGGTGATGCATAGCTCCTCCTGTAAAGGTCTGGATTAGCGGATGTCCTGAGGCTGCGGGTTCAACGAGTCGGACAGACCGAGACTTTTCCAGCCACTCCATTATAGAAGAGAATAGAAGAGTTCTACAGGTCTAGAATTGGAATCCAGGAAAATGGGGCTTACTAGTTTCTTCGCTATATCCCCTCCACACAGCCAGTTCTTTTCGAAGTCTTCTAGAGCATCCATTAATCCAGCGAAACCGGACTCATAAAGTCTTTCAAGGCCTCGATGCAACCACAATCGGACCAGCATTACGAACGCTCTGTCCTCTTCGTAATAGCAGAGAAGTGTGGCAGCAAGAGCAGCCATGCCCTGAACATATCCTGTTTCGGGCAGGTACAGGGACATTGCGTGAAGGACTCGGAATAGTAGTCGCTGTCTACATAATGTTAGCAATCGAAAGTGCGAAAGCACATGTAACACTCACCCTCCACGATATCGTCTCCGGAACATGATATGTCTGTTGATAGTTCTTGGCACGTCCACGTCGATCTGCATGTCGTCCGGTGAATTCTCCTCCTGGAGCTCATAGAAGCTCTCGACTAACTCTTCATCTGTGGGACTGTCCTTGTCTGCTTTGGCGCTCGCGGCAAGGAACGCATACCATGCCGTGCCCCGCCATCGGTCTGGGATACCTTTCCAGGTTCGTGATATGACCTTTGAATCTTTGACATCGAATTCAAACATCATGCCTCCGCCCTTTGCGCTAGACTGAACAACTTTAGCCATCTTCCGCCACTTTTCTTCTCGCTCTATTTCCTTGGTTTTCATGGCTAGCGCAGCCTTTCCCCCTTCTTCTTGTTCTGCAATCTCAGCCAATCCCGGTGGTAGTTTGAGCATGTCGCTTGCCTCGTCCATTAGCCGGCGGTCTTTGTTGTGTGGAAGTCGATTAGTAGCCTGTCGTAGTGGTCTTTGTGAAGTGTGGCGCGTCTTGTTGGTGGTACTTGAGAAGATAGAACCTCCTGCTGCTCTTGAAGACCTGAATGAAGGTTTTCTTCTCATCGATGAAACTCTAGGCAACGCTGATCGTGTAGAGGGTGCTTTTGATGCACTACGTCCTATGCGCCGCCTCCTGGGCTCTTCTGACGCAAGTTGTAGTGTGGTCGCAACGCGCTGCATTCGCGGCTCAGCAGGACCATCCAGAACGCCGTTTGATGATCCTCGCGAGCCCGTCTTCTTCGGAACAATAAATCCATATCGGTCGACCTCGCCGCCCTCAAGATCAGCCCAATCCTCCACTCCTCCAGCAGTTTCGGTAGGCTCTTTCGCAATAGCACTCACACGCCGTGAACTCATGATTGAGCTCGAGTCCTCCCTTGACCTGTCTACCGTTAAAGAAGAGCTATTGATAAGGGTGCAAGCCAAGCTGCTATTATCCAGATAGCTGTTTTGGGTGCTTCCCGTATCTTCCTCTGGCTCCCAGTCCGCTGCCTCTTCATTCCCGTGTTTGTACATGGAGCGCACCTTGCGCGACAGCATCATCTCATCGGTCGACAATACTCGGTTACTGACAACCCTTCCTCGAGCGGTGAATCGTAACGATGTGCGCGGTGTGAGGTGTGGTGTGGTCGGTACGGATAGGTCCTTCTGCTCCCTCAGCTGCTCCTTCTCTTTCTGTCGTGATGGGGTGACTCGGGGCGCGTTCTCGCTTTCCGAAACCAAACCCAGTTGTTTGTTCATATTATTTGCCCTCTTTCCGCCCAGCAGCATGCTCCCCCGCTTTGAGAATGACACTTGATTTGGTGAGGTGAGATCGTCGAAGTCGCCTGTCGGTATGAAGGTGTCTATGCCCATGAAGTTGTCGCGACCCTCTTCTGCAATCTCTCCATGTGACTGCGAATGCCGTGCCGTGTGGTTGCTCGATCGTGAGGCGGATTCATCTTGGACGACGATGACAGGGAGGCTCGGTGTCTTGCGCAAGCTTGTTGGTGAGGGGGGAGCATGGTTGTGAGCCTGATCGGTGCTGGTGGTGGAGTTAGAAGACGCCAAGGCGGAGTCCCTTCGGGCGTCATCGTCAGACAGAAGTGTCCTCTTAAAAGGTGAAGTTTTGGGGCCTGGAGAGGTTCTTGGTCGCCGCACGCCACTGAGCCACCCACGTCCTGCCGCCTTCGACGATATGCTGTTCGCGCTGGAAATGCCCGAGGGCTTGTGGTCGCAGAGTGAAGACGTCTCTACGGGTCCATCGCCGCCTGGGGTCCGCGCAGCATCATCTCTCATGACGTCGGAATTGCGCGATTAACTTTCATGAAGTCGTTTCGGAAATGAGGGCGATCGCGGGGAAATGAGTCGAGGGTGGCGGTAGGCAAAATTCCTTAGGAGCGTCGCCGACGAGTGAAGACGGAACAGCTGCAGCACTTCAATTGTCGAATATTGAGTGCAATCGAGAAGAGTTTAAGGGTCGCGCGACGAGCGAGACCAGGACGGGTCTTCCTAGACCGACCCTGGTGTTGCATATAAAGGGGCGTCAATCGATATCGTACTCTCCACGAACTCGGAGATTTGGATCTCTCCTGCCGCCGTCTGATAGGCTCCTACCCTAACTAACTCGGCTTGCACGACGCCAGTTCACGGGACCTGAGCGTTCGCGTCAAGATAGAATTTCTCCAGTGTTGCATCTTGTGAACCGAATACCTTTCCAGTCCCATGTTCGTGTTGTGTTGATCTTCAATTGCCTATCTGAGCGTTCAAGGCCCGCATTCGGGGCAAGTGTTTCAACCACCGCTTGTTTCGTTCTGTTCCACGCGCATTTGCCAATAAACCTCACGGCACATTGCATGGCGAGCCTTTCCTAAAACACATCGACTCCGAACTATGGCACTTCCTTGCTTAATGTTGAAAGAGATGGTATTGTTTTCTTGCTTCTGTTGTTATCGCGCCGTTTGCTTCTTCCTCACAGCCTAGAAGCTACACCCAGAGCTGGGGGGACTATGAAGTCCTAGCTTCTCGTGCTTGCCATGTTATCATGCGCAGTTCCCTTGCATGTGTACCACCATCCATGTCGAGGACACGTGGAATACGACATCGCGATTAAAGAATGTGATACCAAAGCAATGTTTTGGTATTGCAACATATGTTTTGATATCAGCGAGATATATCAAGACAATATTCAATAGCTTAATAGTTTAATTAAGGTCGATGAAGCAAGGGCCCGTTTATAGCGATAGGATCAAGATGGTGTCTCATTCTCTGCAATATTTTTCTCCATCCCGAGGTGTTTTGATAAGGAAAAGACATTGGACGGTAATGGTACGGCTTCCTGCTCATCATCCCGTGTACCTATACGAATCTACCGTGTTGTCAAAGGATCAAAGAGCATACATGTTGTGACACTATATACATCCAAGGAGGCCCTAAAAGCGCAGATCTTGGGCCTTATCAATACTTCAAATACTGTTCGAGAGGAGATTCCAATCACACCAAGACAGTGAATTGCACCGCCATATCCCGCCACGCGTGCACGGCCCTAGCGCCACTTCCACCCCACCAGCGCGCCTGCGCTTTTTGAGCCCCACCATCGCGGCATCCTGTCAGAGCAGTTGCCTGGCCACTCAAAACAGCTTCACAGCAAACCTCTCACCACCAAACCACGACTCCCATCCACAAATACAATCCGGCTCGCTACAACCAAAGGAACTGTCTAGTGCAGCCATCTTCACAATACATCTCCACAACTCGCGAGGCAAGTGAGCAACGATGCAGATCAAGTAGGTGCTCACTTCGTCGTACCCCATACTTGGAGGAACGATGGCAAAGGATGGATTGCTAACCGGGGACTGCAGAGTACGAACTCTCACCGGCAAGGAGATCGAGCTCGACATCGAACCTGACTACAAGGTACGCCGCCCCCGCCATACCCTGCCTCCTACCTCACTTTCTGCCCGCTACAGCTACGCTATAATGCGACAGAACAACGGCTGATATTACCACCAGGTCTCACGGATAAAAGAGCGCGTCGAGGAGAAGGAAGGCATTCCGCCAGCACAGCAACGTCTCATCTTCGGTGGCAAGCAGATGTACGTTTCCTTGGCAAGCCTTATCTTTGTCATTTTCCTGGCTTATATTACTTCCACGCTTACTCCTACGATCATTTTGACTGACTACGCAAATTCAGGGCTGATGAAAAGACCGCGGCCGACTACGCCCTAGAGGGTGGTGCCACTCTCCACTTGGTACTGGCTCTCCGAGGAGGCAACTGATCGCCCATTCCGATATCTTATACATGTCTAAAAGGTTGAGATGGAGAGCTAACAGTCGTTGAGAATCCGCCGCCAGAATACGCGCCGGAGGCTTGATCGTGCTGCCGTGGGCCCAGAGTTGCTGAGTGAGGTGGTAGGGTAGCGAGGCACTATGGAGCGAATGATGTTGATGAGGAATAATGGGGGCATAGAGTGAGGGTGACTGCTTCCTGGTAGTACCGAGAATCGATGTATATCTAAATTGACATCGCCGCCAAAAGATTTGATGTGCACCGCAAAGTACCCTCTGCCAGATACAGTAGGTCTTTGTAAATCTGACTGAATCATTTTCGCCGGTTATCGAAATTGCCTACCTGTTCAATTCTACTGGACAGCTCAGAAGTGAAGTGATTATGCATAGGCGCTTACGGATTCGGCGAGCGTGTGAGCCTGAGGAATGATGGATGAGCGTTCTGAAAACATGGCCCATATCAGCTTTGCTGGTGAATATTTCGAGATGAGGTGCAAAAGTGCCACTGCCAGATACGGCAGTGCTTTGTACCAGTAATTTGATCCTTTTGTTCTATTATCAGAATGGCTTACCACACACTTGGAGCTGATGGTGTGGATGGACAGTGCATACAATAGCGTACAATTGAGGTCACAGTTAGGAATGATGGAATGGCCAAACAACACTTTGATATTTTTGTTACATACTCTGGATTTGCATTTTGAGTGACCGATTCACTGGGCAGCTTAAAAGCGCCTCTGTTAGATACAGATGTGCTTTGTGGGGGCGAGTCAGTCCTACTGTCGAAACCTTATATATAGTTGCTTGAATCTGACATAGTGGAAATCCTGTAAACATGTCACAGCGTTAGAAACTATAACTAGAGAGTCACATTCAAGAATAGCTAACTTCGCAAGCAACCAGAATAATTCTTTTGTTAGTATGTGCCATATTAGCCTTGTGGTGGACATTTTACGGCCTAGCGCACAACCACCCTTGTTGTATACAGCAGTGCTTCGTAAAGGTTGGCAGATCCTCTTGCCTTGCTATTAAAATGGCCGTGACGAGAGCGCTACAGCTACTGAAGAACTGGCTGCGCTGGCGCGTAGTCTAGAGTTAATTAAACGAACTGGTTGATTACATTAGGTGCCAAGGCAGTCTAAATAACCTACCATTATACCCTCTATTCCCTACGGTTGCTGCGTAAGTTGAACTGAGACGTATGGCCGTAGGTCTAGTTTTGGATTTGTACCATTACGCTAGATAGGGTGCGATTAGTTCACTTTTTCTGTGCAAAGGTACTAGCAACTCGAAAAGCTACGCCATTGTTTACTGCCAAACTTATTGTTAAAAACGTTGACTTCATGATTTAAACGCAAGTTGGTGAGCCTCAGAATAATTTCACAAAGCAGCTGTGAGACTGTGAGACCACTACAGCAAGTCTTTAGCCTGCGCTTCAGGTGCAGAAGACGTCTTCGTCCCCAACGTCTACAAAATGCCAGCCAATTGTTTCCAGCAAGGAGTATACCCGAGGCAGTAGGTACGATGCCCCAACCGATGTGTACCCTTCTTCTTTGTTAACTGAAATTAAGTTCACAAAACCCATCCCAAATGCATCAAACTCCTCTGGCGGCGGACCATTCAGAACCCTTTCCACATGTATTTGGCACACCATTAGACAGACATGGAAGCGCGTAGTTGCTGATTCCTTTTCACCTCCATTTTTTATCCAACTAGCAAAGTGCCTGTATGTGTTAGTTGTAGCGTAGCTACAATTACTAGGATTACTTACTCGCGAACTTGACTAACAGGGGCGTTTTCTAATGCTGGATCCTCTTGCACGCACCAATCTAGGCGCGAAAATAGGTCACCAGCTCCTTCTTCCTCCAAATTCAAACGTATACGCGTATTAATGTGGTCCATAAAACGCTCCCATTCAGCGTCGTCTGTGTAGGTTGTGCGGTATATTACAAAACCCCATTTACTCTCCAGGTCTTCAGTAAGAGCACGGCGTGTATCTTCAATATTAGCCATTTAGCGCTGCGTCTTCGTTAGCTAAAATCACAATGCGTCCTTTTGACAAAGAGATATACAGTACAGTCTTTACTCTTTAAATAGGGATGGCTGGTGTCTTTAGTCTTAAATATGACGGAGATATTAAGGGCGGTAGGGGCCGGCGGTTATACTGATAGGCAGCGGAGCTGGGGCGTGTTGCGAGGTTCATTTTTATGTGCGTACAGCTCAGCCGATGGAGGTTTCCACTAGCCTAGCATGTACCATGTACCTTGGCGTCCAACTTAGACACTTGCTTCCGGAAAACGGGCTTCCAAGGTTGTTGTGTACAAATTTGGGTGGTAGATACATTTTGAATAATTTCGGACTGCATCTAAGGAATTCCGCTCCATGAGAAGATACTGACCCGGATCCTACATGAACTGCGTTTGTCTAGTTCGACTGAGCGGACAAGGCCTATTGCTGGTAAGGGATGCGTTAATTAGTAACTAGTGAGCTCGTTTGTATACTGCCTTGTCAACCTCGGCCTTGGACGTTCTAGCACAGGTCAAGTGTACCTCGCCGTATTCATATGCATGATCCCGTTACACCCCAGTTTCACTACGCCACTATGCAGTGTCGGGGTTCGTGCAGTGTAACACTACACATAAGCAGGCCTCCTGTAAGTGCGCCAATGACTTTTTAAGACATTTTAACAACTAACAATTCCTAGTGCAAGAAGCTGTCTGTCGAGTAGCGCAACTTCCACTTTTGAACACTACAGCAAGTACAATAGAACCCTGCTAGCTTACGTATTCAACGCTATTCCACGATACTCTGGTCCATTTATGCTCCTTTATGCATGATTTTCGGTCTGGAATTACGGTCGATGTTGTACAGAGTAGAAGCCAGATCCTACAGGTATGGCGATTAACTACCAAGAAGAATACAACTGGCACAAGCTACATACGTGCTCACGTCATATCAGTTTGACTCAACTCTAGGAAGATGTCCGTTGTGCAGCGGCACAGTTCATCGACTTCGTATTCCCGAGCGCTCCTAGAATCTGGGAGACTGATTTGTATAAACTATAAAGGATAGATGATGAGGTTGCTGAAAGTGCCCACCACGTTCCTTACTGCATTTATCTCTGCCAAATTTAAGTCTGTTGATTCGTTCTGCATTTCTTTCGATTCTTTCTAATGGGCAGTGCCCTGTTATTCGATCTTTTTATCTGTCAATATGTTTATCTTGACTATGCGTTTTCTTTCTTTGATCTGCACGTTCGCAGTATTTTTACAGGCTGTAGTAATCCCAGAAAACTAGTACGTCTACAAAGATTCTGCATGTTACGGAGATTCCCAATCTGATGCTGCTTCAGCCGTGACAGCCTAGCTCTGCGGGACGTAGAACAGCCTGAAGACGTTCTTCATGTTGTCCTGCTTGAGCAGCGTGCCCCCGCAAAGGCGAAGGCAAAGAAGCCCACGACAAAGAAGCCCACAACGAACAAGCCCACAACGACCAAGCCCACACTTGTACAGAAGCCGAAGCCACCGCCAAATTTCCCGTACGTGGCTGATGCTTTCGATACTTGCGATGTTTACGTCGACTGCTCCAAAAATGACAAAGATTTCCTCGGCTCTATCAATGCAAGAAGCGAAGAATCAGACGATACTCATAGTCTCACAAAGAGAGCTCGCACTTTCCCAGTTGAAGCCGGTTCGAAGCAAATCACAATAACAGCGATGGACTATCCACCCAGTTCGCTGCTTTACGCTACAGGAATTGGAAAAGAGCTCGATGTACATACCTTTGACTTCAAGTCCAAGCGGCTTGTAACCACCACAGTTAGCGACACGCGCAGGTTGCCGACTGACTATTACCGCTTTTATACTGAACATATTGTAGAGGTAGGCTTGTACCGCGAGTGATCTCGAATCTAGCTAACTTGTATCAGCTTCAATCCGTTGGAATGTTTATTGTATACGCTATAGAGAAAAAGGCGTCGCTCGCTTCCTTCTTCCAGGATAAGTGGGACAAGGTGATTACTGTGGATCGCGTGGACAAAAGGAAGCACAAACCGCAAATTAACTTCGGAAAAAGAAGGAACACTATTAACAAACTCGTTTTCGAGGCGCTCGGGTCCAATTTTAACCGAAAAGATTTCGTTCTTTGCGAGAGAGAAATTAATGCTTACAAGGAGGCACTCTGGAGTCACGAAAGTCCTATGCAAGTTAAAAAATACGAAAAGCTTGTTGACTCTGGTTGCAACGGAGCTCTACCTTCTAATGAATACTTAAGTGTGCTGCGAACAGTAAGAAGTCATAACATCACACATGTTCCAGCTCTACTAACTCTTAATCCAGACGATTGGTGTTTTTCAGTACATGAATATGCCTGTCGTGAAGGAAAACCTGAAAGATTCTGTCGGTAATGTTCGCACGGAGCTCATGAACGTCAAAGACTTGACCGGGTTGACCGATGACCTGGTGCCGCTATGGGATGCGTTTATCAAGCAAAAGCTTACGGATATAGGATCTTGGGGACAGGAATGGCTCAATGCTCGCATCAAAGAGACCGAGCCGAAGATTGCTGCGGCGGTGAAGAAGTATCAGACCATAAACAGGGACCTCAAGATGGGAGAGAAAAAGGCCGCTCATAATGTTGCACAGAACAGGAAACGAACGACGCTGGACACGGAGCTGAAGAAAGCAAGGAATGAGGAGTTAATTACGAGTCACCACCTTAAGGGGTTGGAAAATCAAAGAGACACCCTGGTGAAACAAATTGCTAAAGCGAAAGGTACCCAGAAGACACAATTGGAAGCTCAAAAGGAGAATGTCAAAATCCAGCTTACGGCCGCTAAGGCAGATTTAGAAGCGAAGAAAAAGGTGGTAGGCCTGAAGCAGCGCGGGATCCTGGAGCTGACAGCCGCTGGCGTGCAGCAAGTCCTCAGCAGCCTGAACAAGGACAAGCAGATCGTGGCGCAATACAAGGCTTCCGTTAACAGCCTGAAGATTTCTCCCCTGTAGTGGGCTGAGAACTTCCTCCATCAACCATCGCTACACCTACCTACTCCTGATTAGTGCTCTACTTGGACTGTCCTTTATTATCAACATTTTCTAATCTATCTCTTTGTTTGCATAGGTTTCTACACATATTTAGTTACTTTTGTTATCTGTTTAGTTATAACAATAGCTTTGCTTGGTTCGTCCGTTGTACGTAGACTTGTCTGGGGGCGCCGCGAGGTTAATCTCTGGAAAAAAAAGTAAGCACGTGCCTTAGCGCCCTACCTAGGCATTAACTTTCGTGTCCATCTTGTCCCAAGATTATGTCTTCCTTTTGCTAAATCAAGTTCCATGAAAAAATATGGCTGGACTTAAAAATATGGAGGCGAGGTAAGGAAGCCAGGAGCTTGCTCGTCCATGAACCTGTGCGAACTATTTAACCTCAATTTCGTTAAAAGGATTTTCCCGCAAAACCTCTACGTGTATGATGCTATTAGCATACGCTTAGCTAAGAGGTGCTATAAGCAGGAAGAACAGCCAGTTCGCACTGGTCACACCTTGTAAGGTGGCAATTTTGTGGGTATTCTCAAGGAGCTGCTTGAGCAGGAAACATTTGAGAGACTAGGGCAGACAAAGTATAAAAAAACGCAAAAGGGATGAATTTCGACTTTAGTACTCGTTGTTATTACCAGACCCACATTTTACGCGGAGCATATCTCTATGGGGATACATAGACGTATGAAAACCTCGTACAGTTTCGGAATTCACTTTTCTTGCCAGATTTATCGTTAGCCAATCTACAATGGGGTATCATGTAGATACGTGCCATCATCGCAATACATGAGCAGCTTGCCATCGCATGGTGATGATCGGAATTATCCACCAGTTCCGACAAAGACCACCAGGACTGCGGCATAAGCAGCTGTTGCGCTCAGGATATCCTTCTTATCTGCATCTTTCATGTACCAGGCCAAGATAATTCCAACTACGAGGACGAAGAAAGATGTGGTGAGCAGTGACGTGAGTTTCGTTTGATGTAGACTCATAATGAGCATAGGTGCAACGAGCGCAATTCCTCCGAATAGGGCCATTTTGAGTCGGGAAATAAATCCTTCGGTATACTCCAAGGCAATGTCTCTTCGAGAGCTGAAACCACCATGGCCAGTATAGTTTGGCACATCCAAATAGACGCGGTCTTTGATGGACTCGCCGGTGATTAAACCTGCATCGACCAATACAGCGCTGTCGTGAGTGCTCTCGATATAAAGCAAATTTCTTAGAAATCTCGCAGTGCGCTTGTTAGTGCTGGCAGGCTCCAACATATATTTGAGGTCACGGAGTGCCGTCGCTGTAGTGGGGTTTGTCAGACAAGAATTAAAGAACTATCTAATGAGTATACTTACTGTAGCGTTCTAAGGTCTTCTGAATTCTTTCCATTTGTTCTACACTAGTTGATTCTCTTCGCACCATCTCAGCAACCTCACCAGCCAGTACTCTCTTCAAATGAATTATGGTCATATGCTGAAGCGCTCTAACTCGGATTATAGAAGCCCCATGTCCATCTGCGTAGAGTGGTGCTGGTTTGTTGTTTGGCGTGATAGAAGCAGTCATTAATCTCTGGTAAAAGTTGACCTGCCGGCTCCTGCGTCTTTTCATGTGTGACGTCTGGACCCGATCGTCTGGCCGTCGCTCAGATCGGCGATCTCCAAATATTGTTAGTATTGAAAAGATACTTTTCTCGAGGGTAGCAGCATACGTTTTCCAGCAGGAAGTTTCTCAAGGTCATGTTCATTTCGTGAAGATAAGTTCCCCATAGAGACCACTCCACTTGCGGTTTGCTGGAGAACCCAAAATCCAGATGTAAGAAAGAATGCGAGTCCTCCGATACTAAGAGCGGGGTAGGAGGTTCAAAAGAGAAGTTCAACCTGTTGCCTGATGCCTGCAAGCCCCACTACGTAGCCGTTGCAGTGCATATTGCGGCTGAGCAGCAGGGATAGCGCAGCAGATGGTGAGGACTAATCACGTGATAGCAAATATATTTGCTTTTGCATCGAATAGAATATGTTTAACTATAATACGACATCTCAAATAGTAGTGCAAGCTTCGAACATATCGCAGCCGTACAATAGTAGTACCCCTCACTTCAAAGTAGCGTAGCGCCACATCACGAGATCAGGCGGTTGGGTGCGCAGTGTTTAATTTCTCAGATGCTAACAGGGAGGGCGTTGACCCGCACTGGCTGTACTCTTGTTAGAAGGAGTTATTTTTTGGCATGGATGATGAATTACTTTAAGATAGGTGTTGTTGCCACTAGGTCGCATATGAGATAGGTTAGCGCGTTGGGTGTCAAGAGGTCTTTAAGTCACAGCCTCCAACTACAACTGGATCAGATCTTAGAAGAGAAGCTAGAGCCCAGCTCATAGTAGGGCCCACCGGGAGAACTAAAATATATCTGTAGCTAGCTAAGCACAATCTTTAATTACCAACTACTACACGCAAAACTAGGAAATATACCTACGCTAGGGTCTTAAAAATGCAAACATAAGTTAATAGTTGTTTGGCTCATGGTGTAGATGGCGGTTGAGAGTGAGAAAACCGAGGGGGTATCTCAGGAAGGAACATTCACTGCTAAGTAACTTCAAAGCAGCACCCCCATCACCAACTCTAGAATGCATGCCACCCGGAATCATGTCGTTGATAACGTTGAAATTGCGCGACAAGTTTAATGACGATGAAAACAAAGACAAGGAAGATGCTGCGTTTAATTCATGGAGTCTCAAAAAGCTTTTGTCCCGCAAAGCGAAAACTATGATAGCTTCCTCTAAAGGCTGCTACAAATTTGCGGAACTTGATAGTTCTGCAATCTATTAATTCAATTTATATAGTGAGTTTACTGAGCTGCAAAAGAATCTAAGAACGTAAACTACTTTTTCTCTAAAAATCGCATGGCAGCTTAACTTTTCAATGTATCTGACAGCAATTTGAACACTATCTTCATCCTGGAACTCAGGTTCATCCCCAAAGTCATCATTCCCCTTATTCAATCAAGTGAGGCAGGTCTGGACAATGTTGGCATACTTGCTGCCCATGTGTCTTCGAAGCGGATCTCTAGCTAGAGAAAGTAGCTGTTCCTTGACAAACTCCGGATAGCTTGCCATGTCTGGTATCTCTGCACCGAACTTATAGTCTTACGACTGAATCGGACCCGAAGTGAGACTAAGATACTGTACAAAGGAAGTCCATAGTCCAATTTCAAGCAGGCAGATCCCAAGGCTGTATATGTCATGTTGCATGACGAACACATCTTGGAGCTTGACACCCTGCCGCTGAGGATGTCGGTATATATTCTTTCCTAGTCAACATCACTCGTAAGTCGCGTGTACCCTTCTTCTAACCGAACTTTATCAAATCCAATAAGAAATGCGGAGCCAAGTGCAGAATCCTGATCCCCAAAAACGACAATGTTCTCTGATTGAATGCCCTTATGTACTAATCCAAATGTATAAACAGAACAGACTGCTGTTGCTAATTGTGTAGCTAAGCGAAATCGATTGGGGAGAGAATGGTTGTTATCTCCCGATATGAGACTCGCACGTAAGGTCTGCGCATTAGACATGTTCTCTGGTGTCTTGAAGATTAGTTGGAACCTGTCCAATCCCTTCTCTGCAATAACGCTAGTGCACTTAAGAAGCGCAAATATTGATGGATCAGCTCTTGTGAGTTTTGTTGCTGGGTCCCGAATTGCTTTACTCCGTCGGTCAATGCCCTGCAGAAAATTGCATGACACTGAATCTAGGACAAGCCAGTTTTTTGAATGTGCCCGCTGCACTAACTTGGCAGAACTGAAAGATATATCAGGTAATGTAGCAGAATCCAAGCCGTCCGCTAGTAAAAACACAGATTGTTTGTTGCGGATTTTCCTTCAGCGAGTCGCGGATCCCGGACGCAGTTTTCATCGATTTGTTCTCTAGGGTAAGGCCACTCAGCTCGTTGTCGACATGTTGTCCTGAAACTCTCATGATAAGAAACCATGATGAATCAAACAATTTTTGCCATGATTCCATATCAGCAATAGCGTTGTCTAAGTACTCCTTCAAGAGTGCATACTTGAATCTTCTTATCATGCCAACCTTAGAGGGTGTTGTCTCAGTTGTGTTCAATGTACGGGGCCATTTTTTGAGAAAGCTATCAACCTTAGAGTTGGAAGTGGCGAGTTTTGTATTAAGGATTGTCAAGATCTCATTCTGCATATCTTGATGCTCCTTATCAAGATCGTCCCAAACTTGGCTTAGGAAATCTAGCTGCAAGCTCGTTCGCTTCTAACAACTTTCGATACAGAGGACTTGCTCGGATAATCCCACAGTCTGCATTTTTGAATGTGGAGCAAGTTGTCGATGAGAATTTTGCCATATTTAAATGATGTTAGGCTGGTGAAACCCACAGTTGAGCTGCTGCTAGTAAGCGAAGTGCTGAAGCTGACCTTGATGTAAAATCCACAGCACCAACGATACCAAGAGCAAGCTCAACACCAGAAATCTAGGTTAGAGTAAGAGTTGCATTAAGAATATGCTGTTATATTGACGTCTTTTTCTAAACGCCAGTCCCAAGCGCTAGGCAGCAACGCTAGGCCGCAAAGCTAGCACAGCTCAGCCGCATCATGCTAATCCAGCGCAACATCACCCCGCAAATCTCCGCATCTTGCACTCACTGTTTACTACCGTGTTCGGCTCAACAATCTCTCATCCTTACCTACCGTAGTTTACAGCGCTATCCGTACAACTTAAAAGGCATTGCGCCCCTTCTGCATCACTGTAGTTCATGGAGTTCTAGAACGTATCCAGCGGGGCAAACACTTAGTGAGGGCCACCTCAATAAGGTGCGGACAACGCTCTAGGTAAAACTACAATTTGATGGTGCACGTTACTTCTGGAGAAGACTAATCATAATTGCAGGTACAATGCCTCCGCCGTCCGACCTGGTACGGGACTCAAAACTCGAAACGCGTATCTTGAACGACCAAACTGTCCATAGCTGCATCGTAACTAACCACAGTAGACGACGCATATATCGGGAGGAGTATTGGAAGCGGGAAAGGCTCCTTGGACAAGGATCATATGGGCAAGTATGGCTAGAGAAATGTACATCTAGTGACAATACCGGCCAACTACGCGCTGTGAAGGTGGTTCGTAAACAACCAAACTCGAAGGCCATAGATTATGACAGGGAGCTAGAAGCAGTAGCAAAGTTCTCACATACTAAAGTAAGTTAAGGTTTCACTAACTTGAAGATGTTTGAACTATCTGATACCTACTAGTATGAGATCTGGTTTGTGAAATCCCTTGGCTGGTATGAAGATGTAGAAGCAGTCTATATCGCTATGGAATATTGTCCGCTTGGCGATCTTCAACGCTACATTTCAAGCAAAGCATCGCTGCTTTCAACAGAAGTCCAGGAATTGACATATCAAGTACTAGAAGGCCTTCACGAGATGCATGAGAACGGCTTTACGCACAGGGATCTAAAGCCTGCCGTAAGTATATCCTCTTCCTATAGCACGAGGTTTGAGCGATTAATAAGACACGTTTTGATAGAATATCCTTATCAAGTCGCAACCACCAGAGTTTTGGTGGGTGAAGCTCGCCGATTTTGGTATCAGCAAACGCGCTGAAGATGGAAATGGGCCGTCAACGGTGAAGGGCACACTAGAATACATGGCACCGGAGCTGTTAGGCTTTGTCGAACCTACAGATCCGAATTCGCCCGAGTACCAAGCAGCGGACATGTGGGCTCTAGGAGAGACTGCCTTTCGAATGCTAACCGGCAAGCGGACATTTGAAGATATACGCACACTTAGCGATTACTGTAGGGGAACACGAGAATTTCCCTGCGATCGTCTAATTTCTTCTGCGGGAGATAATGGGGCGCGATTTATTAGCAACCTTATGATGGTAGATCCACATCTTCGGATGAGCGCAACAGATGCTTTTCAACATCCCTGGATGAAGCTGCATATCATGCACATCAACAAAGACTTGCCCCTTGGTCCAAATAGCCACATTCCACGACTAGAGAATATGGAGCCGCGGGAAGAGTCTCAGACAAGTCCATTTTATGAGGCTTCAGCAAGATGGTCTACTTTCTCAAATACTGGAACTAGCGAACTGCCAGTTCAATCAAGAGTTCAGGAGTTATCTCACCCAGCTTCAACATCGTATGAGAAGCAAAACAAACCGACTGAACTGATCGCTCGCATGCAGTCGGATTACAATTCAGGTCAGGGTCTACTTAAACAGGAGCATACGCATCCATCCTACGCTCGGATAGACGACAATTCAAACTCATCTATTTCACAGGCACAGGATATGCTAACAATAAAACCATTGCAAAGTCCCATCCCCCAAGTTGAACTAGAGACGGAGCTTCTTCAGAGCCCGGTTCAAGATCAGCCTCCGGGCCAGAATCAACGTTTGAAGAGTGTGCCAGAGAACGACGAGCTCGGCAGTGTTCAAGATCGACCAAAATTCCCAAGTCTATTTGCGGCTATAGCTCAGAAAATGAGACAGATTACGAAGCCCCAAAAGAATTCTGGAGCGGCCTTGCAAACGCTCAATGGGCATTCAAGTTCGATCAATGCCGTGGCCTTCTCGCCAGACGGCAAGCAGCTGGTGTCGGTATCGAATGACAAGACAATCAGGCTGTGGGATGCAATCTCGGGAGCAGCCCTGCAAACGCTCAATGGGCATTCAAGTTCGATCAATGCCGTGGCCTTCTCGCCAGACGGCAAGCAGCTGGTATCGGCATCTAGGGACACGACAATCAGGCTGTGGGATGCAAGCTCGGGAGCGGCCCTGCACAAGCTCAAGGGGCATCGGAGTTCAGTCGTTGCCGTGACCTTTTCGCCAGACGGCAAGCAGCTGGCGTCGGCATCGCCAGACAGGACAATCAGGCTGTGGGATGCAATCTCGGGAGCAGCCCTGCAAACGCTGAAGGATCATTCAGATTCAGTCAATGCCGTGGCCTTCTCGCCAGACGGCAAGCAGCTGGTGTCGGTATCGAATGACAGGACAATCAGGCTGTGGGATGTAAGCTCGGGAGCAGCCCTGCAAACGCTGAAGGGTCATTTAAATTCAGTCGATGCCGTGGCCTTCTCGCCAGACGGCAAGCAGCTGGTGTCAGTATCGAGTAACACGGAAATCAGGCTGTGGGATGCAAGCTCGGGAGCGGCCCTGCAAACGCTTAATGGGCATTCAAATAGGATTAAAGCTGTGGCCTTCTCGCCAGACAGCAAGCAGCTGGTGTCAGCATCGAATGACAAGACAATCAGGCTGTGGGA
>BLYF01000135.1:196946-210632 GCA_014905255.1 Herpotrichia juniperi
CAAGGGGCATTCAAAATCAGTCCATGTTGTGACCTTTTCGCCAGACGGCAAGCAGCTAGCGTCAGCATCGGACGACAAGACAGTCAGGCTGTGGGACGCCAGCGCGGTGTACATATAAATATATTATGTCTCAATCACCACCACTGTAGTTGACATCTTTATATTCTTTCCTAAAAGCTACGAAAGTGGCAAGAATTAATTAATCGTGCTTGAATGTGAAACATAATGGCTTTGAAATCAAAACATAAGTGCTAAGCTATACAGAGGATAAGATTAAACACGCGCAGCGGAACGCCCAACCTGTATCCGGCTTGTATGAACAAAGCAAGCTCTTTTTTGTTTAAATGCAGGAGAACTCTAGGTTGTTTGGCTGCAAAGGCAACCATCTTCCTGCAGTAATGTCAATTACTAACTATTATAGGGTGACTATATACTAAGAGGGAACAGTAGTTGCTTTTAGAATCATTCATCCCAGTTCGGTTGTTACCTTTGCCGCTATCTTCCTTCCTAGCGGTGCCTACAGTTGTTGTAAATCTCTCCTTATGTCATCCCTAAGGCTCCAAACTCTCTGTCATGGAGTATAAGCTAATATCTGACTATGCTCCGCGGCTTTGTTGCGGAAATACACGCAGACTTCGAGATCATTGCGGGCGCGGCGGGATCCTACTCGAAGTTTATCGCAGTAATTGCCGTAGAAGTATGCCGTTTCCTTGGATTGATTCCGCTGTTGAGGCTATGAGCCTCCCCAACGTCCAAACAGGTCCTCGCATTACCACCGCCGTCAGACTAAGGCGCCAGTGCGACGCGTTGCTGTGTGAGACGACACAAAAAAAATGACAACCTCTGTTGAAAAAGTACGTCGCGGCCACCAAAGACATGGCCAGCCCACTCAACGTACCCTCTTGCAGGATAGTCCGCTCAGCCATATTATAGCTGTCCGCCCGCTTGCAGAGCTTGAAGCCTTCGCTGTCGATATGGTGGATGTCTTACCTCTCCTTGACCTAAGCTCCCTTCGGCCAGAAAATCTCGCCTTATTCGTTCACATTAGCACAAAAAGATTATCAGCTTTCACATCCCGCTTATTGACCTTCCCTCCTGGCAAGATCTTGATTAACAAGGAATCGTTTAGATGTACAGTCCCCCTCTGCCCGGACCGTTAGCGCAACAAAACAACAAGCAGAATGTTCCATTGGATACATGTCCTGCTAATGGCTTTTAAAGGCATGTGTTGATCAGTTTAGGGCTCTCACAGACCTAAAAGAGGCTTCAAGCCAACCCACATATTGGCTGATAGCCCCTGTTGTTGTTAACGCTACCGATCAAGCCAGAGGGGAACTGCCGTTATTTATGCCCAATATCTTTTCAACTATTGCAGATCGCTGTCTTTCTCAAAGCAGAATCTTCGTAAGTCCGATCTGGGAACCAAGACGAGATTTATTTACCGCAGCAACAAGTCCTAAGCACTTTTCCAATCAGACCACTGTTATTAGAGTCGAGATAAAGGCAGAGAACTATTCGGTCCTTCTGTTTTCGCCAGGGCACAGTAAAAGGGCATTTCATTAACCTAGATCAGGGGATTGCTGTCTCGGCGAGAGAGCGCGAACCCTCTACCCAACCTCCCACATAATTCCATATTCTGCCTATGCCTAGAGTCCCTCCAGTTCCAAGATTCCCTGAATAGTGAAGCAGCGCAGTCCTTGGCTTCAAGCTAACTTAACTATAAACCAGGTTAACTTCGCGTCTATCATTTCGGCCTCCGCGCTCTGTTTCCCTAAATCGACAATAGGTTCATTCTGTTCCTTACGAACCTTCTTCAAGCCAATGGGCTTCGTCACAAGCATAACTTCTAAATAGTAAAACAGATACTTTGATTATGACAAACCAATCTCAGGAGTTCAGTATGTGAACAAGGGATAAAAACTCTACTAAAAAACCAAAAATAAAATCAAAATCCTAACTCGTGTATCCCGTAACATGTAACGCCGAACAATGCCAATTTCTTCATGATACGCCTGGGTGTGCCAACCCGACGCCGATATATCCTAACAAATGTTCAAAATAGACCTGGATTTGCATACAATGGAAAAGAACAAGCTCGGGGTGTTTATAACCGTGAAAGATTACAGAAACAAGATCAATGTCTCTTCATCTTCTTGGTGTCGTGGAACAGACTAACCGTCTGCTCTCTCCTCCTCCTCAGCGGCCTCGGAGCATCACCGGCCTGCGGTTGAAGTTTGGGTGCCGTGAATGTTTGGCCAGCAGGCAGGGTAGCACGCTGGATCTTGGCCTCGGGTTTCGGCCTCGAAGCACTTTGTTGCGGCTGTGGTTGCGGCACCGGCTGTTTCCTCAAGGTGGGATGTGGAAAATTGCTCCTCGGCGCAACAGGAGCAGGCGCCCGTTTCGATGCCTCCACAGTTTTCGGCCCCTCATTCTCGTTCATCCGGACCAGTCTCGCGGGCGCTTGTCTGACGATGCCTTTCCGCTCTTGCAGCAGATGTGCAGGCATCTGTGTAGCCTTCGGCATCGCCTGCTTGACATCGAATACACCCCTCCTAAGCTTGTCGAAGATAACTTTTCCAGTCTTCTTCGGCGCAGCAGGGTCGCCCCAGCGTGTGCTCGAACCACCACCTCCTCCTCCCGTTCCCCTCGACCCATAACCCCACTTCCGCATAGTCGGATCATACCCAGTCCTCCCCTCCACAATAAGTGTCCTGTTCCCCTCCCTTCCCTCCTTCAATCTCCTCATACTCTCTTTCAACATATCCTCCTGCTCCTGCTTCTCCTGTTCCGCATCTCTCTTCAACTTCTTGTACACCTTCCCCCAGTTTTTTGGGTCCCGAGGCTCGTGGGGCTTGGCCTCCCAGTCGGGGATATCGCGTTTGATGAACCGTAACCAGATTTCTCCGTCTTCGCCGAGGATTTGGGGACAGTTGGACTCAAGGGCGAGAAGCTGCGAGGGGGTTTGAATGTGGCGCAAGATGGGCGCGAGGAAGGAGTAGGGCAGGTCGCCGATGTCTGTGAGTAGGGAGATGTTTTGGATCATGCGGGTTTTAGAGAGCTCGTAGAGGGTTGGGACCGGCATAGTGGCGGTTATACTGGGTTTGGTTGGATGAGTGTTGTGTTGTTTCGAAGTGTTGGTGGTAGTGGTGCGGTTCGGCGATGTAGTCTGGGGTTGAGGAGGCGCGGCAGTGGTATTTATTGGAGGGGTTCAAGGCTAACAAAATCTGCGTGATCGAACCGCGGTATAGGTGTGGTATGACAACAGTCTAGCGAAGTCTAAATGTGAATATGTTGCTTCGCTTTGGAACGAGCGTTACGAGGACGGTCGCTGTACGTAGGAGCCAGTTGATAGAACGTTACAGCGTACACGGAGAGGATGTTGATGAGGCGATCAAGGCTCTTTCATATCTCAGTTGGTTGGTGATAGGAATCGCGAGAGATAAAGGGCTTAGGACGCATCAAAGAACGTGAGCGCTGGCGATCTGACGTTGAGGGCTGAGTGATCGGGGCTCCGGCGATCTACTTCGAACGGGGAAGCTTGTAGCGGCTTGGCGGTATGCTACAATTCACATCGCAGGTTCAACCGCATTTGAACGTCAAGCTCGACACAAACCAAACAACTACCCACCCCCCCACCAAACACACAACACACTTTTTATTTCTCTGTCGCCATGTCCGGACAACCCTGGGGACTCCTGTCGCAGGCAGACGAAGGTAGGACAATTCAATCTCCATTCAGAGCTCTCACTTATACTAGTAGATGCACTCCACAACGTCTCCCGCCTCCTAGTAATAGAATCCCGCCCCTACCAACGCGTCTCCTCCCGAATCCTCAACCCCTCCGCTTTCAAGCGCCCCTCACAACTCCCTACACCCCCACCAGACGCCTCCGCCGCCGACGAAGCCGCGGCGGCAAAGGTTACAGAGGAACAACAACAGATCCATGAGATCCAGACATGGCAACAAGAAGTCGAGAACGAGCTCGCGATGCTCGACTACGCGATCTTGCGCATGGAGTTCACCACAAACAGCAACAAAGATGAGCGGGAACGGTATTCGACTGAGCGCGTATTGATCACGGGGAAACAACAGACTGTGAAAGAGAATATTGAGGATTTGCGGGAGAGATTGGTGGATGCGCGGGCGCTGCTGAAAGTCAGAAAGACATACGACGAGTTGACGGAGAAGATTACGAATAGTAAGATGCTCAAACCGCGCGACGAGCAGGCGGCGGCGCATGCGAAGCTTGATGAAGAGATCGCGGAGCTCCAGCACGAGGTTGAGGGGAGCAAGCAGACATGGGCTGAGCGACGGACGCAGTTTGGGCGGATTGAGGAGGAGGCTAAGGAGATGCTAAGGATGATCAAGGATGAGAAGGAGGAGGCGGAGCGCAAGGAGGGTATGATGAAGGATGGGGATGAGGAGAATGATGGAGAGGGTAGTACGACGAGGGGAGATGCTAGTCATGTTGGAACGCCGAGGCCGGACGGGGGAGCCACACCGATGCATACTCAAGGCGAGAGTCAGAACACATTGAAGCTCCCGCAAGATCGGTTGGCGCCTGTGTCGAGGTCTGCCAGTACTGCGCTGAGCCCTGCTAGGTCTGCGATGGAGGATACGGAAATGACTTTGGGAGATGCTCATGCTGACGATTCCTCAGGGATCGAAGAAGGTGAAGAGGAAGAGGACGGAGAGATGGAGGCGTGAGACGTGGAGATGAGGACGTAGCACCTAGCTCGTCTGTCTTTGAGTCTCGGGTCTCTCGATGCGGCTGAGGGGTGCGAATAGGCTGGAGATGGACGTTGATGCTCCATTTAGCTGTTCAGCACATGCGGTGTAATTCTCGGTCACAGTCACGGACACGATATCCTTCTTTGCATAGCGTGGCGTTGGAAAATCGTATGGGGTTTTGGTATTCCCGGGTATCCTTATATACATCTCCTTCAGTCTATCTGCCCCACAGGCACAGCAGCCTATGCCGCCTCACTAAGCGTTTTGTTCGCCGCTGTAATAGCCTCCTTCGCCTTGATGGCCTCGTCCGTTGACTCGTCTCCGTCGTTCTCCTTCTTTTCACAACATTAGCCAAAATTCCCTCTCCAGGTCCTTGATTTGAGAGGAAACTCACAACCTGATCCTCCAAATTCTGGAGCGCTTGCGCGATCTTGGCTCGTATGCTGGGGAACACATTTTTAGTCTCTTCGAGGGCTTGTCGCTGCGATCATTTAGCCTTGAACGGATATGTTGGCAGGGGAGGACTTACTTCTTGCTTCAACTGATACTCCGCATTCTCGTCCTCGGTATCCGCCTCGATCTTCTTAATCCTTGCCTCCTGCTGCACCAGCTCTTTGTGGTAGCTCGCCTCTTCCTTAACTAGGCGGGAGAGGACGCCGGTTGCGACCTTGAGTTTGGACGGAGGTGCCATGTTAGACTTGTGTGTGTGATTGGGTAGTTCGGTCTGATGTTCGATGAAGAGGTTGATTTGAGGTACGAGGTTTCGATGTTGGTAAAGTCTAGATTTATCTCATCACCCCGCCGAGGGGTCTCCACGACTGTCAACAAACGCTTTACTTGATTAGGAGCGCCAAGACCACTCTACGCGAATTTGGCGCCGACGCGAAAGTACGCGTTACTCCTAATTGCGGGCTGCCATCCCACTTTCTTCCATGCTCACCTTTGCGCCGCTGTGCACTCTACCCACCTTGCCATAGAAAATTGTTGCTCCTGTAGAGCATTGCAACAATGTCCTCCCCCGACAAGCGCCGCGCGACGCGCAGTTCAGCCTCCGCAACACCCAGAAGAAGCGGCCGCAACCCACGCGGTTCTGCGCTTCCGTCTAGCCCAGGACCCGCGGGACCAGACGACCAGCTTCAAGCTGAAGCGTCCCAAGCTTCGCAGAGAGGACCGCAGGCGACGCCCACGCACTCGAGGTTGCAAGACTCGAATACAACAGAGAGTCCCCTCTTTTTTCGATCTTCACCTTCCAATGGCTTAGCAACCGGTGCGGGCGCCGATGAAATGGACGAAGATGATGGTGGTGCGACACCGAAAGCCAGTGCAATGACCATGGGAGGTACTTGAACAGTTTCCTTGATATCAAGCATCAAACTAACACGGACAGACTCTTCCCCCATCCACTACGCCTCCAGCTCTAGCCCAGGACGCGCCGCCCGTTATGCTCAAAACACAGATATTCGAAGCAGCAGCAGTGCCCTCTTCGTTCGTGGAACAGCAGAATCCGCCGCTCGCAATCGACGTAGCGACATCCATTCCGACATCTTCGGTGGTGGAGCTGCTTCCTCCACCGGCAGGCGTCGCAGGCTTTTTGTCGATGAGAACGGCATGGCTGTCCACGATGTATCGGATGCTGCGACCTTCTCCAACATGAATCCGGATACTTCAGACGCCGATGTCTTGGGAGGAAACTCAGCGCGTGTCATTTGGGGTACCAATGTCTCTCTCGTAGACTCTATGAACGCAATGAAAGACTTCCTCTTCAACTTCCAAAGGAAGTACCGCATGATCCAAGATGGAGAGCTTTTGGAGGGCGCAAACTTGCCAGCAGATAACCCGGCAATGGCGAAGGAATATGTGGATATGATGAAAGCTATGCTCGAACTTGGCGTTACTCCGCTAAATTTGGATGCTCGAAATCTCAAAGCCTATCCTGGAACGAGGAAATTATGGCATCAGCTCCAAGCTTTTCCGAACGAGATCATCCCACTTATGGATGTGGCTGTTAAGGACGTTATGATTGAACTGGCTGAGAAGCGCATGGCTGAGCTGAGAATGCAGCAAACGCAGCACCGTGGCGGCCAGGGTCAGACTCCGAGAGGACGCGATTCTAGTTCTCTTCCACCTCAGTACTCGGATATGGGTACTCCTGGAGGGCCTTCTCCCGGTGGACCCCAAGCCCCAGAAATCCCGGATCTTGTACGCGAAGTCGACCAGAAGACTTACCGCGTCCGGCCATTTGGTCTGGACAGCACTATTAATCTGCGAGAACTGAATCCTGGAGACATGGACAAGTTGGTCAGCGTTAAAGGTCTCGTTATTCGGACCACCCCCGTCATTCCTGATATGAAAGATGGCAAGTAATCCGACTATCTGTTATGGAGCTGGATGCTAACAATCAGCAGCATTCTTCCGATGCTCTGTGTGTAATCATACCGTCAAAGTCGACATCGACCGTGGCAAGATCACCGAGCCTACCCGATGCCCTCGCAATGTCTGTGAATCCGCCAACTCCATGCAGATCGTCCACAACCGATCTGGATTTGCAGATAAGCAGGTCATCAAGCTACAGGAAACTCCAGACAACGTTCCGGATGGTCAGACACCGCACTCAGTCTCCCTTTGCGCCTATGACGAACTTGTAGACGTTTGCAAGGCTGGTGACCGGGTTGAGATCACCGGCATCTTCAAGTGCAGCCAGGTCCGCATTAATCCACGTCAACGAAGCGTGAAGAACGTCTTCAAGACCTACGTTGATGCCCTGCACATCCAGAAGGTTGATAAGAAGCGCATGGGGATCGATGTCTCCACCATCGAGGAAGAGCTTGCAGAGCATGCCGCTGGTGATATCGAGGAGACCCGCAAGGTCTCAGAAGAGCAAGAGGCGAAGATCAAAGCAACCGCTGCCCGAGACGATGTCTATGATCTTCTTTCTAGATCCCTAGCACCCAGCATCTACGAGATGGACGATATTAAGAAGGGCATTTTGCTCCAGCTCTTTGGTGGCACCAATAAGACTTTCGAGAAGGGTGGAAGTCCCCGGTACAGAGGTGATATCAACATCCTCCTATGTGGTGATCCCTCCACCGCCAAATCTCAGATCCTACAATATGTACACAGAATCGCACCACGTGGTGTGTATACCTCCGGAAAGGGGTCTTCTGCTGTTGGGTTGACCGCGTACATTACCCGCGATCCCGAAACACGTCAACTCGTCCTCGAATCCGGTGCTCTCGTACTCTCCGACGGCGGCGTCTGCTGCATCGACGAATTTGACAAGATGTCTGAGGCCACACGATCCGTGCTGCACGAGGTCATGGAACAGCAAACTGTCTCCATCGCCAAAGCGGGTATCATCACTACCTTAAACGCCCGTACCTCACTGCTCGCGTCCGCTAATCCAATCGGCTCAAAATACAACGTCAACCTGCCTGTCCCGCAGAATATCGATCTACCTCCTACGCTACTCTCCCGTTTCGACTTAGTTTATTTAGTGCTTGACCGAATCGATGAGCAAAGCGATCGCCGCCTCGCTCGTCACTTAGTCGGCATGTACCTCGAAGACGTCCCCGAAAACGCCTCCAAGAATGAGATCCTCCCCATCGAATTCCTTACCGCGTACATCTCATACGCCCGCTCAAACATCCACCCCAAGATCAGCGACGGAGCTGAGAAAGCGCTGGTCGATGCTTACGTAGCTATGCGTGCCTTGGGTGCTGATATTCGAAGCCAAGAACGCAGGATCACGGCTACGACTAGGCAGTTGGAGAGTATGATTAGATTGTCGGAGGCGCATGCGAAGATGCGGTTAAGTGAGACGGTTACCGAGGATGATGTTTTCGAGGCTGTGAGATTGATCAAGAGCGCGTTGAAGCAGGCGGCTACTGATGCACGCACGGGACTTATTGATATGTCACTCTTGACCGAGGGGACGAGTTCCGGAGATAGGAGGAGGAAGGATGATCTCAAGAGGGCGGTGCTTGCTGCGCTAGATGAGACGTCGCAGGCGGGACAGAGTGTTAGACTTGCTGATTTGATAAAGGCGGTTAGGGAGGGGGCGTCTGAACAGGTAGAGAACGCGGAGTTTTTGGAGGTGCTGAGGAGTGCCGAGTTGGAGGGGACCGTGCAGATTAGTGGGCAGGGTAGTCTGAGGAGGGTTAAGAGGGTTGTTGGGGGGTTCTAGATGGGAGGATGTTGCGATGTTTGGGGAACTGGTTTCCCGATCTGATAGGGTTGTCGTTGGGGTACGGCGTGTGAATTTCGACTGATTGGTTATGGGTCGCGGGAATGCGTGTGGATGAAATGAGATGAGGTACGAATGGATAGCATCGTGGGTGTTTCGATCAATGAATGGATGTATAGATGCATATAATGTCTTCATCACCTCAGCCTCAATTTCCTCTCCTACTCTACCCTCGCGTTGATCTGTGATGCTATCCACCATCAACACTTGTGACCTAGAAGCAATGAGAGCGCAAAGCTAGCCAAAGAAACTAGGTTGAATGTTTTCTTACCACTCAGGTCACACGATTCATGATTACTACTGTGTTTCCACTTTAGCCTACCCAAGCGACGACTCTCCTTGTTCGAGTTTACGGTATTGCAGAGACCGCTGCCGCTTTGGTGTGCCGCCTCTGAGAAATCCATCGTCAACGCGGCTAGAGTCGGGTGTTGAATTGTCTTTGTCTTTGTTGTTATAAGGTGATGCGCAATCCCTATCAAGGCAGCAGCAATGCTAAGGGATATATTCATTGCTAACCAGATGTAGACGCGTTGTCTGTTGACGGAAGCCTGAATGACTTATTCCATAGGTACGATGACAAGAGTCCATCGACATTTTCCTTGATGCGAGCTGGCAAGACACTCCATGTAGCGTAATACGCTGTCGCGAGCATACTTCTGACGTATCCATCAAGACTGTCCTTTTCCTATTCTTCGGTAAACCTTAATGCCGCAATTTGTCTCATGACATCGATCATCACATCTAATGTTGACCGCACGGCCAAATTCAGGGCGAAAGACTGGTTGATAGTATTTCTAGGAAGGCGAACACTGACAGATTGTAAAGTGTTCGATAGTTCAAGGGAAACCACGTCGCTGGATTGGTCGGGCAATACTCTAGCTTGGATGGTTATCTCAGCGAGCATCAAGCACTGTGTTTCCTCTCAGTCACCGTCAGGCCCTATCAATTCTCCTAATTTACTTTCCCAAACTCTTTGGTCTCAATTTGACACTGCATGTCTTCGTTTGGAACACCCGTCCTGAAGCCTGATATCACAACCCATATGACTAAGCGGAACCGAGAATTTCCTCTTGTTTGCAAAGATCTCAAGTTTATATAAATTCGTGTCATCCTCCCATCCTTTCTCTTCTTGAAGAAAGATACCGTTCCAACGAGCGGGAAGTTTTAAGGGGTTGGAAGATTTTTCAGTATATTGGCTTCGTTTAGCTGCCACAAATTGTGCGTATTAAAAGCATAGCAGGTATCTTTGGAGGACATTTGGCTTAGCGTTTAATAATATCTCCAAAACGCTTTCCGCGTATCGTAAATCCACAAAGATGCTACTATTGGCTAAAATGCGAACAGTGTGGTTCACTGCCGGGATCCCAACAAGCTGCCAACCTACGGCTGAGTTCGCAAGTAGGGCGGCGACTGCTTGAGGCCACAGCGAAAGCACAACAATTATTGCAAAGAATTACTAGATGTTCTGGCTCAAAATAGCAAAGCAAGGTTAGATCGGGATTTTCAAGTTAGCCATAAGGCTTCCTTCTGCGATGCTAAGGCCGTGTTTTTCGGGGAGGAGGAAAGTCAGCCACCAAACCACGAGACCACCTGGCCCTCATCCTGTAATGAGCCGTATAAGAACTAGTGCGGCCGATACATGGCCAGAGACTTCGGTCTGATGTCAGAGAATGAGAGATTTTTGCTTGAGGATGCTGTCAGAGGGGATAGGGTCTAGAAGTACCTGTTATCAACGAAGACAGACAATATGATGACAAAACAAAAACAAAAAGCCAGATGAAAGGAGAAATATACACCACACTTTGAAAAAACTCCAAAAACTAACATTATCTGACCGGATTGGCCAGGCGACATATGTCTCGTGGGTGACCAGTTGTACTTGCTCGTGAACCTTGCTTGCCATGGCCAAATCTGTGAGTAAGTACTAGTAAAAGAAGCTTGATCCAAAGAAAAAGCCAGGTGCGACTAGGCCCTTTAAGTACAAAGCCAGACGCAGGTCCTCAAAGATTAGGTGAGCCTATTCGTACGATGACTGCAATAACAGGCGCGTGTTGAAGTTGAAGAGTTAGAGGAGATTCATTGTGCATAATAGTGTTTGAGCTAACGGCCAACCCAACGTCGGCGTCGCGGTTCTTCCGTGCTCTCAGCTCTGTATTATGAGCGTGTCCAATGGCCCTATCTGCTAGCGCAGGCAACCTGCAGCCCGACAGGCTTGACGAATCCCGGAGTGGCAGAATATAATTCCGCATCTTACTCTACCCCTCACCATGCTTATACCTTACATTTTTTGACTCCACACCGAAGCCCCGACCAGGTTCAATTCACCCTCGCGTAGCCAAGCCGGCGTATTACCCAAATTATCTTTTCACAGCTCTAGATATTGGCTTTCAAATGGCCGAAGCGCTCGCCGTCGTTGGCGTTGTCGCGAGCATAATCCAACTCGTCGACTTCAGCTCCAAAATCTTACATCGTCTTGAAGAGTTCCATTCCAGCGCAGGAGAAGTTCCCAAGTCTTTTCGTCACATCAAAGCTGAGCTAGCTGTGTTAGGAGATACCCTTCGAAAGACTAAGGAAGCAATTGACGCTGGCTCTGTTGAAGATAAAACTGAACAAGCTCTCTTGCCTGCCATTGAGGGTTGCTGGGAACAAATCGCGGAGCTAGATACTGTACTTGCAAGAACATTACCAGAAGCAAATGACAGTTGGAGGAAGAGGAGCAAAAAGGCGATCGTAAGCCTACAGCAAGAGACAAAAGTTGAGAGCATTGCAAAGATTCTGCGAAACTACATTGGCATCCTAACGTTCTACTACGCTGCTGCGTCGTCAACGCTCAAGCCTCTTACGGGTAGACACCCCAGACAGTTTGCGCAATCTCTATACTAACTTTCCACTCGTAGATGCAAAACTTGCCGGGATACGACAGTGGCTCTCTGCACCAGACCCATCCACGAACTACCAAAAAGCGTTTAAAAAACGCCAAGCCCACACTGGTCTTTGGTTTCTTGAGGGCAAACAATATGTCAAATGGAAGGCAGATAATGCCGCATCACCTATTTGGCTTTATGGGATTCCAGGGTGCGGCAAAACCATTCTAAGCTCAATTGTTCTGGACAATGTACTTCGGCATTGCGACAATGATCCTGGGAAGGTAGTTGCGTACTTCTACTTTGACTTCAACGACAAGCAGAAGCAAGAGCCAGAGCTAATGCTGCGATCATTGATTTGTCAGCTTTCACAGCAGTGCGTCAAGATACCCCCAGGTCTTGATACGCTATTCTCTTCTTCTGAGAATGGGCATAGGCAGCCGTCGCAAGACTCACTTCTAGAAGTGATGCAGCAAATGCTCCAGGAGTTCCCACAGCCTTACATTATTATCGATGCTCTGGATGAGTGCGTTCAGCATACGGAGCTACTGGATATCCTTACAACGATAGCGCAGCTTCAAAACTTGCATCTTCTCGTAACAAGCCGCAAAGAACGACAGATTGAGAGCTCACTAGAGCGTTTTGTAGATCCGCAGGACGCCATCTGTCTTCAAAGCGAGCTAGTAGATAAGGACATACAGAGTTACGTTCGGCAAAGGTTATCCAATGATGAAAGCCTGAAAAAATGGCAGAAAGACCCTACTATTAGCCACGAGATTGAGCTTGCCTTGATGAAGGGAGCTCATGGAATGTACTTTTATCCTCCATTTCAAGATTTCTAATGCTGATAATTATAGGTTTCGATGGGCAGTTTGCCAGCTAGACACGTTGGGAGAGTGTCGTAGTCGACGAATGTTACGGCAATCCCTCGCAACTCTGCCACCAACACTTGACGCCACGTATGAACGAATCCTTTGCGCTATTCGTAAAACAGACTCTGAGTACGCCATCCGCATCCTGCGATGGTTAACGTTTTCGACTAGGCCGCTTCTGGTGGATGAAATTGCTGAGATAGCTGCTATCGACGTTGAAAGTGATCCCATGTTCGACCGGGAGGATGTGTTAGAAGACCCGCTTGAATCAATGAATATATGCTCCAGCCTTGTTACTATATCCACAACCATCCAAGAAGAGTGGGAAACTGGACCGGCAAGACAAGTCGTTGCTCTAGCACATTACTCTGTGAAGGAGTATCTTATCTCAGAGCGACTTCGACAAGGTCGAGCTGCGCTGTACAGCATGCATGACGCCAGTTGCAATGATATTATTGCAAGGAGTTGTCTGGGATATCTTCTCCAATTTCAAAAGCCAGAGTCTCTCTCTGAGGAGAGTATTCAAGAATTCAAGTTGGCAAAGTATTCAGCGCAGTTTTGGGTTAGCCATGCTAAGGCAACAACGGAACAAACAGAGACGTTGATTCAGCTAGCAATGAGACTATTTTCAGAAGGAAGCGATGCGTACCTCAACTGGATTCGGATTCGTGGTACGGATACACCTTGGGATACGCATAGGTTTGGAAAGGCTCTAGCGGATGTTCCACCCCCCCTATATTATGGGTCACAAGCTGGCCTAACTAAGATTGTCAATCGATTACTTGAAAGCCAAGTAGACATTAACGCACAAGGCGGAAGTTTTGGCAATGCGCTACAAGCAGCTTCATCTAGAGGCCATGAGCAGGTGGTGAAGCTGCTGCTGGACAAAGGTGCTGATGTTAACGCACAAGGTGGGCGTTTTGGCAACGCGCTACAGGCAGCTTCATCTGGAGGCGATGAGCAGGTGGTGAAGCTG
>BLYF01000136.1:316-43161 GCA_014905255.1 Herpotrichia juniperi
TGTCCACTGTCCCGCAAGGGTTGTTGCTAGCCCTACCATCGCCATACTGCTTAACGTGTCCTCATGCTCTTTACCAAGCAGTTTTGTCCTAACCTTCATTGATCTCATCGATAGTTTCTCAGCATCACTCAGACTTCCTTTCTGCCACGCATACCACGCCGCGTTGTACAACAATAGAGCCCATTGTCTAAGGGATTCCTCAGACTTGGGCGGCTGCGACAGCGCCGACTTGGCATGTGGAAAGAGCACCTGACATTGGGTCCAGTTCTCGTGCTCCCCTGTCGGAAATGCTGTGCAAAGATTGTCAATGTACTGCTGCTTCCACTTCTCTAGCTGCTCGTGAACTTCAAGCCATTTTCGCGTCGCTAGCTGCACTAGGCCGTGCATTTCGAAGGTTGTGTCATCTTCATTGACGGAAATGAACGAGTAGTCGCGCAGTGTCAGGACATCACCTTCGAACCTATCGCTCGTGCTAGACTGCGATGCGTTGTCTTCGTCCTCGCCCCAATCATAATTGTCACTGTCGTGCTTGTCCTGGCCTTGCTGGGCGATTTCCTCTTTAGCACGATTTCGAAGTAGAGCCTCCGGAATTCCTTGGCGGTCGTAGAAGCTCATGAGTGCAAGCAAGTCAGCTGCGGACGGTCTAGTCTGGCAGATGTAGTCAAAAGATATTTGCCAAGTTATGATGATAGAGTTCTTCGCCTGCCAGTCTCGACGGAGCTGTCCTCCTTCGCAGTCGAGGAGACTCGTTCTCTTGCGATCACTCCTTCGGAAATCCCGAAGGTACTGTTGCACGGAACAACGGGGCCGTCGCTGCGAGATGTATGCCGCCGCTTGGACTATGGCAAGCGGCATAAACTCCAGCGCGGCCGCAAGCTCAATGACTTCTTCAATGACTTCCTCGTTGCTGTCCTGCTGCCTTAGCTTTTTCTGCAAAAGCGCCAGCGCATCCCTCTTGTCCATCGGCTCAACTGCAATAATATCGCGTTGTTCAACAAGCTGCAGCGCCACGTTTCTGCTACGCGTCGTAACCAGAACTGATCCGTTCTGGCATTGCGGAACATAGGTTATGAGCGCTTGCAAGCTTTTGCCCTCCAAGCCGTTCGTTTGCCCATCGCGACCGGCGCTTCGAGCCTCCAGCAAGGAGCCAGCGTCGTCGACATTGTCGAGGATGAGAACCCATTTCCCTTTCCTTTCATCCCGCAGCCAGTCGTGCACGAGCTGAAATATATCTGCCTTTGGGTTCTGCCGCCCGGGCACCTTGACGGAGCTTGCAATGTCTCGATAGCTCTGCTCAAACCGTGCCGCGTTGCTCGCGTGGACCCAGAACACCCACGTCTCGGGCGATCGCTCTCGGGTTCGGTATGCCAATTCGATACCTAGTTGCGACTTGCTTCACAGCAGTCAGCTCTCCGTTGTGGTCGGCGCGTCCGCACTTACCCGACGCCGCCCAGGCCGACGAGCGCGGTCCGAGAGCCCGGTGCAGCGCATTTTGTTTGGATCTGATCGAATAGCTCGCCTCTCTCGACGAAGTCGGCGTCGCGACCGAAGGGTATAACCGCTGACGGCTTCGGCGGTGTTTCTGGTCGTTCTAGGGTGGGGTTACCGTTAGCGCTTGCTTGGACCCTGCGGACCCTCCCGCAACTTACCAGGCGGAAGGTGGAACGTGGTGTTGACTGGGCCGTGGATGGTGCCGGCCTGGAAGCCGGCATTCGCGTCGCCAAAGAATATCGCAGAGGTCATGATACTGTCGCAGCAGTGGAGTATGCATCGGTGGTGGTGTCTGCAGCAAGCTAGACCTCAGTCTTGGGCAGTTGGCTGAAGGCTTGAGGCCGGCGCCAACCATGAGCCTGATCGTCGACCTGCTCGCCCCGCCGCAGCCTGCTTTCAATTCACATCTATTTTTTGTCAGGTTTCGCGCTTTGCGTGCAGATAATTATCATAGAAAACTACACGTTGAGGTGGCGAATTCTGTAGATGTTTTCAGAGAGTTGAGTTGGTTGACTGGAGGCATGGCCAAAGTTGAGTGGAGGATCGCAAGGCTGCGGGGCTGAGGTCGGCCCGCCCGCCAAGACTCTGCACAGCCACATGCCTAACAGTCATTATAAATAAATTACACCACGATGATTATGTAGAGCGCGGGGTCGTTTTGCACTAGCCGAAATTAGTAGTGGGGTTCAATTGGAAGTACCAATCGACGTAGCGACGTTGCATGAATCATCCTCAAACACCCGCCACAGGGCTGATAAGGACTTATTAGCGTGCTAGTCAGGCTACAAGGTACCGATACTGCATTATTATAACTCTAAGAGTGATAAGGACCTAGTATTAGAGCTGTAGTAGAGGAGTCATGCCACGCGATTAAAAAGGGCCCCTACTTTTAAGGCGCAAAGGCGACGACAAGATCAGTAATTTTACTAGAAGCGGCGCTGGAGAGGTAGAGGAAGACCCCTGGCATACACTCTAAACAGTATAGCATAGATATCTAGATGTGGATAAAAGTATACTACTTTAAAGTGTAAGTACCTGTGATTTTCTCGCTACAGAGTACTTCTCGCTACGTGGTGAGGGATATTGTATACGAAAGAGTATAAGATATTTCATTTGCTGCGTCCTTCTCAATACCAACGAATTAGATTATGAACAATGGAATAAGAACAATGCCCATATGACCCAAGAATATCTCTGAATACATGAGGGTACAGGAGACGCCCGATGAAGGCATTGTAGATACCCCTTACATTTCAAAGTGGATTCCGAGAATGTTTAGCTTGCCTAGATGATGCTGTCCTACAACCCTGAGTTGTACCAGTCCTTCACCTCCTCGACGAGCTCATCTAGATTGTTGAGTCCGAAATGTTGGAAGATGAAGTCTTGCTGATCTACCCGAATCGACTTGAACAAGTTGCGGAACCTTTGTTCATCGAGAACCTTGTCGCAAGGGAAAAATCGAAGGTGCTCAGCGTTGAGTTGACTAATGGGCTTCCTTCGCTGCCATTTTGCCACCATCTGACTGCCAGAAGAGTATAGATATTTCCCTTTGCCCCTCAAGGCTTGCATAATGACCGTGACGAGATTTAGAAAGGTTGATATCGTGCGGCCACCCTTGCCGTTAAAGTTGAGATCTTGAAGTCGGACTTGAACTCTCGCGTGCTTATAGGAGAGGCAAAGATCTACCAAAGGATGAAGCACAAACTCGTCAGGATCTTTATAACGAATTATGGTTCTTTGAGCGGTTTCAAAGTTGCTTCGCGAACAAACGGCTGAAAGCGCCCTTTGGCCATCCTGATTAGTTCCACAAAGTCAGGGCCACCAGCTACGACTTTATGTGTTTTCATCTCCACGTACTCAGACTCAACGCGAAGTTGTGTCGAAACGTCCTGGATCTGGTTGATGGCACGACCTGATTGCGCATTAGCATAGAACCGCAAACGCTCTTCAAATTTGACCAGATATATATTTGATGCGGATGTCATGAGCGCGTACTCGATGATGATGAACCGGACTTCTGTGGCAAGATCCATGAAGCGAAAACTGCTTGATTGGCTCGAGTCGTCATTCTTGACAACAATATCGATGTCTTCGTGAGGGTTTTGTTGCTTCAGGCCTTTTGTATTCGTATCCTCTTCGGGTTTTCCGCTAGTCATGGTCGCAATATCTTTGTCTTCCTTTCTTTCGGTCGTGACCGCTGTTTCTTTGATCTTCCGATTGACCTTGGATGTAGCATCATCTGCCTTTCCCTTCGTCGTGGCGGAGGGTAGGCTTGAAGTCTTGAGGGTAGTAGATGTGACAGCAGGTATGACAGCAGGCGTTTCTGCGGTGGAGCTCATGTTGAGGGCTAGAGGTAGAGGTAGGTCCAGCAAAGACTCTATGTACCGTGGTGTAAGACGAGTGGAGCAGGTATTACGACTGGGGCAAGGGCAAGATGGTGAGTCTTGGCTTGGCGGTGAAGTGAAGAGATGTGATTTTCGAAGTCAACTGACGCCATTATGCTCAGTCCTTTTCAAATTGGGAGCAGCAACCTGCATTCACCGCTGTTATTCCATCCTCAAGCCCCGACACAAGGTACAGAGTTCAATGAAAGAAAAAGAAGCAAACACGGGGCATCAACCCGTATCCAGAGCACTATGTTGGATAGCCTCTTCACTGGAGAGCTTGCACTCTGCAGAGGAATTCAGAGAGTGACTGTGGGCAGACTCGCACCCGCACGGTATCTTCTGTTTAGAGGCGAACGTTGATTTCCCTCAGGGACATGACGAGGCCGACTCCGCTACAAGTAGTGAAGGGGGCCTTTTCATGCCCGACAGGTGGGGTTTCCCGTGATCCTGCCCGCCGTCCGTGCAAACAGGGACCACACAATGTGCGTTCCTCGAATTCCAGAGCATGATAAGCCAGCCGACTCATCATGCCCCCAGGGTCAGCACCCAACCCTGGCGGTCGCGCGTAGATGTTTTAGACGATATGGTCGGATGGCGATACTATCGAACGGCGAAGTAGGCGACTGGTGAGGGTAGTAACGAGATTATCGAAAGGGGGAGAGTGCCGGGTCATCGTATGGTGGGTTTTTAGCGTGGAACGTGGTGACAAAAGGTTGGAAAGCAAGGCAGCGACACGGCTTTTAACTGACAGTGACGCTAGCGCAAGAGCTCGGACTAGGCATGCTTTCTGGTTGTGTGAAGGTGAAGTCCGTTTTTGATAAAGACAATTTTGGGTACGATCTTTCTGATATCAGAGACTTTAACTGAGATTTGTTATAGTTCTGACCTGGTGGAACATTGCCTATATTTCGATTATATAGATACCTTGAGCAAACTCTCAACTAAAAAAACCTCTAAAGGTACTATCAAATAGAGTAAGTAAAAGATACGGATGGGACTTGAGGCAAACAGCAGCTGTAGTTCAGCTTGATATCTTACTCTGCGTTGGAGCATCATATGGTCTATTTAGTAGGACGAGCAACTGAACAAACGAAGACTTGGTAAACTTGACCTTTCATTACAATCTTCGATCCAGTTTGTTTACAAAAAACAATGAACCCGGAACAGCATTCAAAACTAAGAAGTCCTAGATGCATGTTTACAATAGCAATAGCTCCTTGTCCTACATGCCTTCGCACAAAGAGTTTGTACACAATCTCAAACTCGTCGTATTGTCGATCTTCCCATTCCCGAATCCCCCTAACGACTCCTCCTTTATCCAGCAATTCGGACCATGGTTGGTATCGATGGAGTTGATTAAGTCTTTAGATATTGTGACACCCATACATGAAGCGTTTTTACCTTGGTCACTGAGGTAGCTATTGGTGGCGGCGCAAGCCTGGATACAATCCTGTACGGAATATGCTATCAGTGCAGCTATGATGCCATCACCGAAGTCTGCGGCATCGTAGCACTTGAAGTAATACCTGCCATCGAAGCTCGTTACAATATCGGAGGGGCACCGTGAGCCAATATCCACGATACTGGTCGCTATAGGGGGCACGAAAGCAGCCTTAGTGTTGGTCGCCGGGGATGTGGTGAGGGTTGATAGAGTTGAGGTTGAGGTTTGTTGTGTCGCTGTCGTGGGGCTGACTTCTGATTTTGACCTTTTATTCAGTGTTAGTCGTAGACCCGTCCGAATACTAAAAAGTAAATCGCCACTTACTTCGCATTCTGTATAGCTAATGAGCCGCCAACACCTCCGCCTACTGCGGCGATGATAACAATCACTGCGACTGTGATCACAAACCAGAAAGCCTTCCGATTTAATCCACAGATCAACTTTGCTTGTGTCTCTTTTCCATGGTTGGCTCCTGTTTTGTTCGGATTTGAAGAGACTTGGTAAGAATTCTGCTTGAGCTCAGGCTGGTCGTATGGGTTTAGGCTTTCGATGGCTTCTAGTCCCTCCGGACCGTATCTCAGTTGCGGAGCATCTGCCATAGAGACCAATAGAGAGTTTTTGAGGTAGCCGAGCGTACAACCATCAGGGAGATGGAGGTATTTTTACCTTATAAGTAGAGTTCGAGAGCCTGGCAGTTTTACGTGGGTGCTAGCTAACAATATGGGCTAGACGGCCGTATACCGGTATTCTGGTAAATTACAAACTTCCTTGGCTTGCAACTTTGGCCGGCAACTCCGAACGATCGTTCTCCTTACTTGTGCATGCCCGGGAACGTACGAACGTGGGGCCAATGTGGATCCTGGTATTGCGCCATATGGCTATTCGTCCTTCGCTTTTGGGAAGTTTGCAATGGATCGCAAACTATCTTCAACCTTATGCGTATCTAACTGCCTGATTAAGTCGTGCTTTTGGTTGTAAGATTGTGGAAGAATCAAGGTAAAAAGAGAAATTGCTGAGAGTTCTGCTCAGTTTACATACAAAATGCACGAACCCGAGAGGATTCCCGGAAAGACATCATCCTTGAAGAAAAAGTGGGACTTGCACGTATTTCTAAAAAGATCGCGCAAGTGTAGTCGTGTGCACCCCTCAAAGTAATCAGTTGCTCATGTTCCTTCTTTGAGCATGCGATGCTACTATAACTTAATCCTAATCCTCATACTTTCTCCTTAACAACCCACCGTCTCTCCAAACACGCCCATCTACTAAACACAAAGCTCAAGAAACTCAATCCTAGCACCACACAAAAGAAAGCAACCATGGGCTGCGGTCCCACAGTCTGCACCAGCTCCCCGCTAATAGGTATGCATACTAGTGTTGCTAAACTAGCAATGAAATACATACTCCCATAATATCTCCCAAACTCTTCTGCGCGGCAAAGTTGTCCAATGCAGGCAGGTACTAGTGCCATCCAACTCCCGGTCCCAAACCCGAATAGAGCGGCGAAGCAGTAGAGGGCTGGTAGAGATTTATTGCCCAAGGGTAGCCATAAGATGAGCATAAAAAACCAGGTGAAGAGGATCATGACGAGCAGGGTATTAAAGCGGCCGATTTTGTCAGCGACGTAGCCTGGAAGAATTCTTCCGAAACAGGAGACGCCGTTTAGGAGCGCGATGAGGTAGAAACCTGTATCTGGAGGGAAGTCTGTAGACAATGTTGCGTAAGTAGGCAGAATGCCTAACGCACCGAAGAGCACGACTTCGAATCCAAAGACGCTGATCGTGAAGAGGGAGAACCGGAGATCTCCAAAGATAGAGAGGGAAATGATAGCTTTCTTCTTTGCTGCGGCGGTGGGGGGGATCCGCGCTTTGATGAGGATGTTCCCGGCGACGAAGCAGATGAGGAATATGAAGCCCATGATTCGAAGACTCCATGCGTATCCATATTTTGGCAGTGTCGTCTTAAGAATGAGAGGAATAGTCAGTCCACCACAGGAAGACCCCATCATAGCAATTCCCTGCGTCAACCCTCTTCGGGCCTTGAACCAGTGCGCCACCACCGCTAGACTCGTTGTCGTTAACATCGCTCCCGTCACCCCTCCAAGGACTCCACAACACAGCACCATCTGCCAGAAGGTCTTGCACTCCGCTAGCAGGAAAACCATAATAGTATAGCCTATGCTGCCCAGGAGTGCGATCCATCGGGGTCCATACCGGTCGAAGAGGGGTCCTACCCAGATCCCGAGACCGAGGGAGAGGTAGACGAAAACGGACGGGATCCAGCCTACGTCTCGCGCGCTGTAGGATGACAATTGATGTGTGAGCCAATAATCTTGCAGCGTGCCGATGGAGACCATGAAGCCGAAGGACGGGAATAGGAGGAGCCAGGCTGAGGTTACCACGAGCCAGGCGCGAAGGCCGCCTTCTGGGAAAGAGTCTTCGGGGTCGATGCTTATGGCAACCTCTTGATCATCCGTGTTGTTCGGGGTGGAATTGGAGCCAGAACGATTAGATAACTCGAGCTCTGTTTCGTGGTGGGATTGAGGACCCTTTCTGCTGCCGCTGGATTTCCTGGTCATCTTCAATACTGTTCGTTTGATGCCAATCCAGAGCTCTTCCGGCTCGGCGTGTGTTCGGCTGCTCGAGGGCATGTCTTGTAACTGTACAGCTGGGTTTGCTGTTGCGTCCATCTTTGCTAACAATCCTGCTCTTTATATGTCTCCAAGAAATATATCGCAGATCGATATTGATAAGAATAACGGTGCAAGTCCACATGTACAACCATGGAATGATAATAACAACAACAATCCAACGCTTTATGCGTTCAAATATTAGCACTCGGGCTTCTATGACTGGCAACCTACATCATGACAACCGGTAGGTAATTGGTTTCCACACGCCCTACCGGTAAAAGATGGAAAGATGTGGAGATAGTGCGATTGTAGGAGAGCGAGACCGGACGCTTGCCCCGCGCGAACGTCTGGGTAGAGACTAGATCAACAGACTGGATTCGGAATGTAGGTCCCGACTTATATTGCGATGCATATCTGAACGTCGAAACTGCGAGGCTCAGATAGCCGATCGAATGGAGTGATGGTGAGATGGTTGTAATTCTGTCTGTATCTACGAATACTTAAAAACTTATTCCTAATGCGGATGGCGCTATGCACATTGCAAATCGATACCTAGGTTTGCCCAATGTGAACCGAATGGACGTGGCCCAAGTTCTGCGCTTTCGAAGCGATAAGAAACGTGCTTTGATTAGCGAAAGATGAGCAAGGCTACACACAGGCTTTGATTTGGAAGCCCAACTGATATTCTCGTCTTGAAGATACTTTGCTTTTGAAATCACGAATGCTTCTAATCTATACTTCACTTTTATGCGCGTGTCTTGGATTTATGATTTGATTGGCTGCTTTTCTACCTAACCTTTTTCCGATGTGTTTTAGAAGACGAAAGAACGGACTGATATGGTACAGCCGGGAAAATGAAATACGATCAATCCATCGACCTTCGAAGAGAGCAAGGAATAGAAGCCCAAATAGATCCTTTCAGCGCCATCCTCCAACCGGACAGATTGCCACCACTGTGATCGTTGCATAACCATTGACCTAAATCCCCATCATCCCCCTGCGAATACATAAAAAAAAATCACATACACCTCATTAGATGCCCCTTGCATCGGACCTGGTTCGTTGCTTTTGACTTTTCCCTTAAAGCGTGTTAGTCGTCAATAACTTGTTTGTAGAATGTGGGGAGCATACGATTGAGATATCTACGCCTTATTCCTGCCGCTCCGCCTGGGGACGCCATCAGCAGTCGCCGCCTTCTTGGGCTGCCTCTTCTTGACAGGCTCCTTCTTCTCCTTCTTCTCAGCCGACTTTGGCCGGCCCTTTGCCTTTTTCGCAGCTGGCTTGTCCTCGTCGGCCTTAGCATCCTCCTTCTTAGCGGCAGGCGACTCCTCAGCCTTCCGCTTACTGCCAGTCTTGGGTGCTTCAGAGGCTTTCTCGGAGGCTTTAGGTGTCTCAGCCTCCTGCTCATTAGCTGCTACCTCCTTGGACGCTTCCTTGGGTTCCTCCTCGGATTCGTTTGCCTTGGACTCAGAGACACTATTCTTCTTCTCTGGCTCCTTTACTTCCTCAACGGGCTTCTCCGCCTCGGCATGCTTCTCCTTGACAGCGGGAGCTTCTGTCATCTCGCTGTCCTTCTCCTCTGGCTCTGCAGGCTTGTCGTCCTCTTTCTTGGAGTCCCCGTTGGTTTCAGCTCCATTGGCTTTCTCGTCGACCTTGAGCTCGGACGCGTTTTTAACAACATCATTGCCAGACCGTGCAATATGTACGGCAGGGTCACCAGGCTCAGCGCTCTTCTTGATCGTGTTGCCTCGGTGAGACTCGACAGCGACCTCGCCCTTGTCCTTGACTTCGGCGACTTCACCACTGGGCCGCGATCCAGACCATTGCCAAGAGACTGTAGCACGGAAAACGCGTCAGTGATCGAGTTCAGACAGTCTAAGGACACCACACTGATGATTTTGATACGATTACGATCGATACGTGCCTTGTATAAGCAGCAGGCGCGTTCTAGTGTTGTTGCGCGCAAACTCCGAACTGGTCGCAAATCGCATCGAGATTGAGAAAGTGATGAACAGCGCACATACCTTGGTCTCCCTGCTGGACTTGAGGTTGAGTATCGGCCATTATGCGCGTTTGCGTCTGCAAGTGTTTGTGAGAGGATGACGTGACGTTCTCCACAAATGCGGACTTATGGATCGCGAAATCTCGGTTCAAAGCTCAATTGAGTCGCGTAAAGCTGTTGATGATGCGCGGGATGATGGTATTGATGCGCGTGTGGTGTTGATGTGTGGGCAAGGTGCGAGGTGTAAGAAGTGAGGTTGTAAATCAGGAACCGGGAGTGAGGGAGTGGATCGGACAGCTGCAAGCAATGGGCGATCCGCGTTTTTGATTGGTCTTTGAGGCAATAACTGGGGAAAGTGGCTGGCTCGTGGGGCGTCATCGGTGAACCGTGCATGCTCGGCTACATCTGAGGCTGATCCGAGAATATAATGCTGGGAAATAAGCTTGGAAGATAAATCGAATTTGAAAATTTATTGCTGCGCACAGTATGAGAGATCATGGAAAGAAGAGCAGTTTTTCTCGCTTTGGCCCCGCAAGTAGTATCGAAGGCCGTTCATGGAGGGTTCGCTGACGAACCGAGGCTGAGATGAGGTGGGATGGGATGGGATGGGATGGGATGGGATGGGATGGGATGAGATGAGATGAGATGTCAGAGGGCAGAGGATAGAGGTCGAGTGTTGATGAATGAACGATTATCCTCAAAGCGAAGAGATGGTTGTTGAGTTACAGCAGGAATATTTGCAGAGAGAAAGAGAGACAGAACACGCGTAAAGTCGCCGCCACTGTATTACATCGAGACAAGTATAGAGAGCAGGTCCAGATACCTCATAGTCCACAACTTATTGCAAAGCATCCGCACATTCTCATACACGATTACACTAGCCCTAACATTTGGAGCTATATACTAATGTGCAGAGACTGGCACCACAATTGCATTCGATGAGAAAACGAAAAAGCCAGCTCACGACCAGATCTTCTTCAAGAAGTCCAAATACACCACACCACTCCTATGACTATGCTCATAATCGAACGCCTTCACCAACCCCACCAGATGACTCGCCGCCGCCATCACAACCAGCACATGAAAGATTTGGTGGCTTGAACCCCAGATGTCGAACTTCCCAGGACTTACTCTTTCAGGGAACCTCGCCGCATACAAACCCGCTCCGAGAATGTACAGCACACCCTCAAGAACAATCCAATCCAGTCCAACGGAAATGCGCATATGCTCGAGCCCATAGAGACGGATACCATGAAGGACTGGGAAAACGGCGGACAATCCCATAAGCACGAACATAAGAGCGCGGAAAGGGCGAAGAGCAGGTGTACGAAAACGTGGATGTACGGAGACCACTGATGTTCCGGCTGCAAGTGTCGTGATCTTGAGGTCCTCTGTCAGCACATGCATTCCTACGTCAATGAATAGGAGGCTTCCTTACCATTGTCCAGTACGTCTTGATAAGCTGCGGCTTAGCCTGAAACCCATAATATAGCACCGGGATGAAACTCCCCCAGATCAAAAAGACGATTCCGAGATAATCAAGCTTATTTCCAAAACTACTAACTTCAGGCGAATGGTTCTGGATCGTGTGATATGTTGCGCTCATACCCAAGCATGCCACAGCCCCTAGAAAGTAACAACCGAAGACAAGCACATCTTCTTTCGTAGCCGTCAGGTAGCGGGGCTGAAGGACGTAGAAACTCGTTGCACCACCTACGAGTGCTGCTATAGCGCCAATGAGATGTGAGTAGATGTTGACAGTCTCGTTGTGGATGTAACCGAGACTTTTCGCTGATCTTGTGTACGAGTTTGTTTGGGGTCGATAGCCGGAGAGGATGTAGTGGTTGTCTTTTTGCCAAGAGGGAAGGTCGTCCCAGAGGACCACCAGTTTATTCTTCAACTCCTTTTCTTTCAATGATAGCTTAGATGCGGCTTCTTTGGCAATGTCCATGGTGGGTGATGGGGAAAGGAGACACGATGAGAGAGAAGCTGATATGAAAGACCTTTAGGTTAATTGAGGGTTCCCGGCCACAAAAAATAGGAAAATGGTCCCTACTAGTATATGTATTGGGCTGACACGTGTATTGTTGACGGGCCCGAGGTGTAAAAGTTGTTGTTGAGCATCAGACCACCAGGCGCTAGTCTAGATGTAGTATTTGTCCCGAGTATGCTGTAAATTGTTGGCAGCTCAATATGCTGGGAGGGATTCGAGACTACGCCAGGTTTAATCAAGTGTAAGCTTGCAAGTACTAGGTTATAGAGAACTAGAAAAAGGTGTTGTTCGACCCTCGGAGGCGTCTTGATCGCCGAACCATCTCCGCACATCCCACTATCCCACCTTCCACAAGACCCCTCATTGTTCCTTCAGTTCGACAACACAACAACAATAATGGCTTCTTGCCATAGCTAATAAGCAAGGGATACTCCCATATAATGCGCATTTCCGTCACTTACTGAATCCCACGGGTTCACCCCGAAACTCCCAATGAAAGCCTCAGACCCACTCCGCCCTAACAGCCGGCGGGGAGCATCAGGAGCATGGAACCGCCTCAAACCCGTCCGAGATGATCCTCTCGAGACCTACGGATTGCCATCCAAAGGCGAGACTAGGTACACGCGTCCCATAATCTCATATCTCGAGCTTCACGACTAGGTTTGAATTGGTCCAATTGAGCTCACAATACTTAGACTGAACGACCCCAAAGCGCAAGAAGTGTATTACAACCGCATCGTAGAACGATACATGAAGTTCTGCGCCGCAAGCCCCACTGGTGACGATCTGGACGCGCAATTCGCCTCGCTCAGCTTACAGACGTCCTCCTTGCTCAACCTCAAGCAACCCCTCAAACCCATTCCCAAACCCACAGACACGATACCTACCCGCTCCTACGACCCCACAAAAGGTGAACTCTCCACCATCCTCTACGCGTTGCGCAAACTCCGAGAAGCAGTCACAGCAACCGCAAGGAAAGATCAGTTTGCTCAGAGAGCATACATCTTCAACATCCACGCCGCAATCCTGTGCAAGGATTGGGAATCATATAGCCCAGCACTGAACGCCCTACTCCACGTAATCCACCCCGTGACCCCGCTCTCCCCGACGGAACTCCACGAAATTCTCTCGTACACCATCCTCGATCTCGCCTGCCGCCGCGGTGACATCAGTGCCGCTCACGAACTTCGGCTCCGCTACAAATATGCAGATAGGAGGGTTGAGCTCGTTCTCAAGTCCCTGGTCAGTGATAACTGGGTAGTATTTTGGAAGATGAAGAGATCGGTGGATGGGTACCAGAGACGGATTGTCGAGTTTGCTGAGCAGGGGATGAGGGTCCATGCGCTGAAGTGTTTGGGAAGGGGGTATATGAGTGCGGAGCGGGGGTTTGTGGAGAGGACAGCGGATAGGAAGTGGGAAGGATTGGTAAAGGATGGAGTTGGGTGGGAGTTGACGGACTTGGGTAAAGTGATTATAAAAACCCCAAAAGGAGGGTGAGGGATGGAGATATTGATTGAGAAATTGCGGCTGGAATATTGGAACGGGTATGCGATTGAGTCCAACTTGGCTAGAATCGACGCATGTTGGGGCACACGGTATGTTCAGGGTGGTTTTGATGTTGCATTCAACTGACAACGAAACGTAGACACACCTTTGAAGGCACTTATATACTAGAGAATGCGTCAAGAATATGAATAGAAGAAGGTTAGAATTGGGTATCTTTGTCTCAGACTACCACGGCCGAGCTCATTCATCATCGTCCATTTCCTCATCATCGTTATTCTCGCCTCTTTTTGCGTCCTCGTCAAGCCAGACATCGTCATCCATATCATAATCATCGTACTCGTCGTCCATCTCCTCCTCTTCCTCCTCTTCTTCCTTCTTACCCTCTTTCTTCGGCTTCTCCGCCTTATCCTTCCGCTTCTTCTCAATATTCTCCCGCTGTAGCTTTCTCCGCTCCTCCTTCTCCTTATTTCGGATATCCCACTTCTTGTCTAACTCCTTAACCTCCATCGGGCTCTTGTTTATAAACTCGTGCCACATGACCTTCCCGCTGCAGATGTCCTCCTCCACCTTCGTAAGCCTCAGCTTCAGCCTCGGACCCAGCTCGACAAGCTTCACAGCCCGTTTCTCGACCTTCGGTTTGCTGCTCCGCGACATGGATTTCCGGCCGTTCTCTCCAGTCTCTCCCTTTTCCCGTTCCCGCTTCGACAGGACTCGTCTCGCTACGGGCGCAGAAACCTCGACTTCTGCGTCAGTCTCCATCTCGGTGTCTGATGCGGAGGTGTAGCCTGCGGCGGAGGGATCTAGCATGTAGTCCGCCACGTCCTCTAGACCACCTAAATCTGGAAGCGCCTTCTTTTTCTTCTCTTTGCTCCCCATCAGCTTCTCTGCTGCGTAGAGTCTCCGTATCGCCTTTGGGAGTCCGGTGACTTTGGTTGTGATAGCGTAGTGGCGCAAGCTAATTGTGACAGTTCCATTGTCGCCTTCTTGTGGCGGTTCGCGGTTCAATAGTAGGACTCTTTTGATGGTATGTAGTGGGGTTGTGTGAGGTTGGATGGGTGGGAACATGCCCTGGAACATGTCTGTTACCAGTTTCTCGAGATGTTTTGGAGGTGCGGCGTCGCCCAGCCTTTCCCTTTCAGCTTCCGGCGTTACAAAATTATTCATTACGAGTAGCGGCGCGACGTGGAAGTCGTTCGGGTTAGATTTGGGATGTTTGAGCGACTTGAGGATGTCTTTGCAGAGCGAATATTTCTCGACACGGAAGTGTAGGGTAGGGCCTTTGGGCGTACGCGCCATGCGGAGGTTTGTGTTACCAGCTTCGGAGCGCGAGAAGAGGAGGAGGTGGGTTACGCCGAGGGGACCACACATGGTGGTGTAGTCGCGGAGTTTGTTGCCTCTGCGTTCCTACATTTTATAAGCGCTGCGCATAAGCATACTAAGTCGAATTAATGAGCATACCTTCAGTCGAATCGCTGTATCTGGCTCCATAACCTGCCGCACATCCTTCACCAACTGACTAACGCTTGCGCCGACCTCCCCAGCTCCAATCCGAATAACCATGCTCTTCGGCTTTCCATCGTTCACCTTCTTGATTCCCTTGTCCGTCACGGACTGCTTTTTCCTCTGGTTGCTTCGTCGACCCATTTTTGCGGCGCTGCGGTGTCTGAATTGGGAAATTTGGTGAAGATGCGATGGGCTTTGGTTCGAGGTCTAGAAATTTTGTGCTAGAACTCTTGGCATAGCCTTATCGATAAGCTCCACATAAATTTTGCGAACGTGAAGGTTGCGCCCCGAACGGAACGGAGACGGGTACAATGAACAGCAAAATGTCGTCGAGCTTGAAGAAGAGGAAGCTCAATGGCCATGCGCCTACAGAATCTGCAGCCCCCATCATCAAACCTTCGAAACGATCTGCGCCCGCAGTAAAGGCATCAAAACCTGCACCGAAGGCACTCGCGAAATCGACACCACGGAAACAACTTGTCGAGGCAGAGTCCAGCGAGGATGAAGACAATGAAGACAATGAAGATATTGAAGAGGCATACGGAGATAAGCAAGAGTTAGAGGTTGATGAGGTGGAAGTAGTTGCGCAAAAGACCTTCGCAGACCTTGGTATCATCGAGTCGCTATGCGAAGCTTGCGTAAATCTAGGATACAAGCACCCAACACCCATTCAGGAGCAATCTATACCACTCGCCTTAGAAGGGAAAGACATGTGAGTCTACCAAGACATATCAATATGGCCTTGCTGACATTATGAAGCATCGGCCTCGCGGAGACAGGTTCTGGAAAGACGGCAGCTTTCGTCTTGCCCATTCTGCAAGCACTGATGGAGAAGCCCCAGTCGCTCTTCGGTCTTGTACTCGCCCCAACTCGTGAACTCGCATACCAGATTTCTCAGCAAGTCGAAGCCCTCGGGTCTCTGATCAATGTCAAGTGCGCAGTCCTTGTCGGTGGAATGGACATGGTCGCCCAAGCTATCGCTCTAGGAAAAAAGCCTCACATTGTTGTAGCTACACCTGGGCGACTGCTAGATCATTTAGAGAACACTAAGGGCTTCTCACTCAAATACCTCAAATATCTAGTTATGGACGAGGCTGATCGACTCCTAGACCTGGATTTTGGGCCCATTTTAGACAAGATCCTGAAAGTGCTGCCCCGCGAAGGACGACACACATATCTCTTCTCCGCAACCATGAGCTCGAAAGTTGAATCATTGCAAAGGGCTTCACTACACAACCCTATCCGTGTCAGCATCAGCTCCTCCTCACATCAAACCGTTGCCGCTCTGTTGCAAAAATATATATTCCTACCCCACAAGCACAAGGATCTCTATCTCATCTACCTCCTCAACGACACTATCGGCCACCCGGTCATCATCTTCACCCGCACAGTCAACGAAACCCAACGGATAGCCATCCTTTTGCGGACTCTCGGCTTCGGAGCCATACCCCTGCATGGCCAGCTCTCACAATCCGCACGTCTAGGCGCGCTTTCGAAATTCAAGTCGCGAAGCCGCGACATCATGGTCGCCACCGACGTGGCAGCCCGCGGTCTCGACATTCCCTCCGTCGACCTAGTAATCAACCTCGACCTCCCTCCAGACTCAAAAACCTACGTCCATCGCGTCGGCCGAACAGCGCGAGCAGGGAAAAGCGGAAAAGCCATTTCCTTCGTCACGCAATACGATGTCGAGATCTGGCTGCGGATAGAGAACGCGCTAGGTAAGAAGATCGAGGAGGAGAATGTGCCGAAGGACGAGGCGATGGTATTAATGGAGCGGGTGAGTGAGGCGCAGAGGGTTGCGATTCGGGAGATGAAGGATTTGCATGAGAGTCGGGGGAAGAGGGGGGGTTTCATGAAGGGAGGACGGGGCAAGAGGGGACGGGACGAGATGGATCAGGAGGATGGGTAGACCTAAATATGGGGATGTGGGAGCGTTGATTCCGATGTTGCGTCTTCGAGAAATACCTTTAGCTCAATGTATTTACGTACGTATGCATGCATGTCTGTATAGTCCATAGAAATATCAGAAGTTGATTGTTCGACTACAAAGTAAAGTTAGTGCTAAGTGTATCCCATACCCATCCCTCCGAAGGGGATTTTCTGTCCGACCTGCAAACTGTGGGTATTGACAATCCGGTTCAATCTGCCTCGCCAACCATGCAAATGCCAACATAGAGAAAGAACAGAGCGAGAGTAAAAAAAGAAAGCCCCCCATCCATCACGATATCCTAGTAATCCAATCTCGCCCACATTCTTACCAGGACCAAACAAATTGAGCGCAACTAAACCCTCATACTACTCCTCCTCGGACTCCTCATATCCCCACTGTCCACCTTCGAATATCGTCTCTCATCCCTGAACCTCGGACCTCGCCCCGTATCCTTCTCCCTCGTGCCATACCCCTCATCCTCAAACCTAATATTCTCCTTCTCCCGCTTATCCGCCTCACTAGACTTTATCCCCATCCCCATCCCCTCCGCCATCCCCTCCCACCACGCCTTGTCCTTCTGCCGTCTATGCGGCATCTCGCCCCTAACCACACTCTCGCGCTCAAACTCGACACTTCTCGGTCGACTCTTACTGCGGGCCCGAGTCCTCATTTCGCTTTTCTCGAACCCTCCACCTGTGCTTCTTCGTCCAATGTGTTTCTCGGTGGAGGTGTCGATGTAAGATCCGCGTCGGCCGCCGACGTGTAGACGCCCGTTGCCCATATCTATGCTAGTGGGACGGATGGCTTTAGTGCGTTTGGGTTTGGTTGATGTTTTTGGCATTCCAGTCGGAGGGGGGCGTTTGACAGCATCCCACATTTGCTTGTCGCGTCTACATAATTCTTTTTCGACGCCCCAGAGCGGTGCTTCTGGTAATATCTTCACGATTCCTTCGTCTTTGAACTTGGCCTTCCAGTAGATATCCGGTTCGGGTTTCGTGGTGGTTGGCGATGAAGAGTGCGTTGTGGTGTAGTCTACTACGAGGCGGTAGTTATCGGTGAGGGCACGGCATTCATAGTTGCGTCTGTCAGATATGCCGGGGCCGTTGAGGCGGAGGCGGGCTCGTACACTAGGGTGTATGTATTCGTTTGTTTGGCGGAGGGGGCGGGCGGTTGGGCGGCAGGTGTCGGGGTTTACGGCGAAGTATTGGCCGGGTGTGCGGTTCTATATATACATCAGCGAAGTTCACACAAAAGACAGCCTTCATAACGCGAGGGAAGGAAAGAGGACGACTCACTGATCCACCACCCAACGCATACAACCCCGTCATACTATTGTAAACCTCTCCAAAACTCCACGGTCGTGGCGCCATCCCCTCTTTCTTATAGTATTTTGAATTCTCATCATCCTGCTCAAACACATACTCATTCCTCAGATCCAAAAACCCCGCTAACTGGCTCATCATCCAAGCTAACGTGATATTTGCAAGTTGCTGATCATCGTACCCACCCCCGACATTGGAATGCGCACCCGGGAACCACACCTGCCTGAGCGTCGTTCGATTCCCATCCGGTTTCTCCCACACAGCTGGACTGAACGCTCCCCTTTTCTCGTCGAGAGCTAAAGCTTGAAACGCATTTTCAATATTTAGGCCAAGCTTCGTGTCATAGAAGGACATCTCTTTGCTCTCCGCACTCTGTAGTCCCATTTTGGTCAACAGCCCAATCCTCGGCGTCCCCAAACTCCCCACCGTATCCCACACCCCGATGGCTTTAATCGGTATATCCTGTCTCGTCATCCCCCTTCGCTCTAGCTCGTCTGCGTACCTTGGGCTATCCGCCGATGGCTTATTCGCGAATGGGATGTTGGGGTTCTTCGGGACGTAGCGGGGGTCACGGCGGTTTTGGACGTCTTTGAAGATTTCAGGTAAAGCGTGGAGACCTTTCTTTGTGAGGAGTCCAATTTGGCTGACAAGGCCGGCGATACTACGTGCGGTGAAGGCGCCGCGGGAGAATCCGAGGAGGAAGATTTCGTCGCCTGGGTGGTAGTTGTTGGCGAGGAAGGAGTAACCTTCTCGAACGGCGTCGCCCAGACCTTCGCCTGTTGTGCCTGCAAGAAATCAGTTATGTGTTTTTGAAGTACGAGAGTTCATATATGAGGGCTGTGAATGATATGATCACGTGTTTGCATCTCTTCTCTCTTGTCGGCTGGTTGCTTTTATGACAGCAAAATTCCGAGAATTGAAATCATGCGTCATTCTCCCATAATCCGCTTAAAGAATTCGAGATTGAAGCAGAACAGACAGGAAAATCGGGATTTACTCACCACTTATTAGTCGATCAACCATTCCCCCTTGCGTCCCTATACCGAAATGATAGTACACGATTTGTGGTATTCCATCCTGGCTGACGGGTTTAATAGCTCTTGATATTCGCGTGACGTTGCTTGGTACTTCGATCTTTCCGTTGACGAGGCCGTTATCCGAGTTCATCCATGTCCCTACAACGCAGACCATTAGCATTGATTTCCTTCCACAACTATTTGACTCCTATGAGTCCGTCTAGTCTTTCTCAATGATTCTCGCTCTTATTCTGATTGAGTCGTACCAAAACCATGCACTTCCAAGCCCCATGCGCTTCGAGCACTTTTCTTTTTTAAGTACCATACTCTTATCGACGTATGCTCTTCTGCAACCATACCCTTTATCCATGCTCTTGCTAATTCCCATCGTTTCAATCGACTCCTCCAACTCTTCCTCTTTTTGTACATTCTAACAAAGAAACTTCATTTTCCAGCTCATACAAACCCAAACTCCACCACGAAAGAAAATGAATCAACAAATGAAAGCAAGTAATACGTACCATCACAAGCAACAATCAACCTCTTAAACATGCCCCTCCCCCCACTCAAACCCGGGGCCCCTACAGTTGGTGCACTCCTTGGCCTGCTTCTACTCCTCGCCCTGCTCCTACTTCTTGCGCTCGGATTCGCCGGAATATCCACATAAATCGGGGGCTTCGGACTTAGCGGTGGTAAGTCTACAACCATTGGCCCATTCGCATATGCATTGCCGTTTCCATTCGCATATGCATTACCGTTCCCGCTTGGATAACCCCCTCCAATAATCAATCTACTTCTTTCTACCGGTCTACTCATACTTGGGGCCCTCGAAGCTGCCCTACTCGCCGCACGTGACGGAGCTCTCGAAGGGACGTGTGAAGGGGCGTGTGACATAGAGGGTGGTGGTTGTGGAGCTGATAATCCACGACTGCGTCGTTTCCTTTGATCGATAGATGAGAGACTGGAAAGCGAAGATGAGGACGAGGACGGGGCATACCCCGACCTATTGGTGTTGGAGGCCAGAATTGCGGATTTAAGGTGGAGTCACTGGATGTGGATATAATTCGTTGGCAGGTGGGCGAATGTCCCGGATCGGTTAGATGTGGCGGTGTGAGGTGTCGTTTGTTGGCGAGTTATGAAACAACGTCCAGAATGTAGATGGGAAAGGTGATAGGGTTCCGATGGATATTTGTTAGACAAGGGGACTAAGGTCCAAGTGTGCGGGAGCGAGGGTTGTGGGTCGTTCCGTTGTCGTTCTGTTGTCGTTCTGTTGTAAGGCCTTTGAAAGGTTGCAGTTCGAAAAGCTCTAAATCCAGTCCAGAGGAGCGTTCCAGGTACAATTGCACAAGTCAACAGATATGCAGATTGCAGGTTACATGCGCGGCCAGTCGCTCTCCAAATCGAATCCGATCGATAACTCTTTCTGTTCGGTGGCTTGCGTAATCGTCAAAGTCTTGAACTTTTCTGGCCAAACGTACGCGGGACACTGCAGCAACCCAAACTCAGAGGAAAACCTCTCAAATCCAAAGAAGAGCGATAATCACCAGTTACGTCAAACTCCTAGAGATGGAAGCTAGGTTGTAGGAAGTATCTTGCATGCGCGTTGGCTGGGCTTTGGCGTTCGTCGGTGAGTCGGTGAGTCGGTGAAGATGGATGCAGCAGCGCATGCGCTTGACCTCCTTTCCTTTTCCTCTCAGCCTTACCGCCGTACTCGACTCGCTTGGTGCTCAGATCGCGAAGGGGGCTGGTATAAGAAACGGGTGGCTGGATATCAAAGCTCAAACTCAGATTAAGCAACATGGATACAGCATCGCAACAATAAGTACCCAAACTTGTGGTTCCGGACAGCAGCGTTGTGTTGTCACATTATTTCCTAAAGCCGCCAAGACGTACGCCAATCATGGATGGCCTTGCTGTTCACGCAGGACGAAAGAGCTCGTTCAGTGTTGTACCGATCCTACTGGTCTGTGCACCAAGTGCGGTACATCACTAAAAACGAGCTCCTCCGTAAAGTGATGCGGCTCCACTTGGTCGCTGCTCCGGTGAAGAACCAAATGTTACCTCCTTTCGCGTTAGAGCGTGCGCAAGAGAGAAGGTAGCGACGGCTAGTAGAAGAGATGCACATAGCTGTGAACGCACTCAAATGCTGGGTAGAGGAGGGCAAAGTACAGTGTGTTGGCGCGGGAGACAAGTGCGGGAAGTTGCGAGATGGGAGCGGATGTGTTTGCGTCGCACGTTATGAAATGAAAGTGAAATACATCTGAATTCACGAATACGGATGAAGAGTAACGTTATGTTAATAATATCAATTGTTTTTCAATTTATCAGGGCTTTTCTCTAAATAGTAGCAATCTGTCGCAGCTATATCCCCGAATCCTCATATCAAATATCAGCCAAGTCCAGCCAGTGCTTCGGTCATATCACAGCTATCTTACAAGAAGAATTCCACCCAGTCCCTAGACACCAAATCGCTGTAACTCCACGTGATATCCCACCTTCCAAACAGATCGCAGCGAGCGACGAAGTGACCATCTAGGGTATTCGCCATGAAGAGAAGAGAGGATATACTAAATTTGTATAAAGAAGAGACTCGTGCGCAGAAAGGAAATTCGTTAACCACATCGTTCGTATATCGCAAGTTCCAGACCTAATATCCGCCAAATAGGTCGTCCAGCTCGTCAAGATTCACATTCTCTGGGCTCTTCATTTCTGACCAACTCCAATCAATGTCGTCGGTCTCCATCTTCAGGTCACTAGGCTTAAACATGGGCGGGGGCATTTCAATGCTAAGCGTTGGTTTCATCATCGGGCTACTCGTAGCGAATACTGACACGTGGTCGAAATGCCCAAATAATGCAGCCGCCGTTTCCGAGTTCTTTCGCGCGGCACTTTCTTCCGTTTCGTCAACCTCGGGAATATCATCCATAGTTATGTCGGGCCGTTGTGCGACCTCTGTGGGAGCGCTATTCGATCGCTCACGCTCGGCCTGCTGGCTCTTTCTCCGTTGCTGCAGGAAGGATGCAGTCTGTGTGAATTCCTTCTCATCTCGTTCCAATGGCGGCGACTGGGCGCGGCGATTATGCGAGATGTTGGCGCTCGTTGGCGGATGTGTTTGGCTCGAAAAGGGGTCGATTCCATTGTCAAAGTCTGGTGACGAGAGGTCTAGCTCTGGTGATGGTGACAACCGATCACGTGCTCTTGCCTCCAAATCTTCCTCTTCGGACGTAGCTGAGGATAGGGACGGCGAGATGATTCTCGCGGCTGCCGGGCCGTTTCCTGCGTCGGCGGGAATCGGCTGCGCTGGGCAGGTGGTGAGGAAGTAGTATACACGTTTGGGATGGGTCCCGACGAGCTTCTTGTCGAGAGGACATTTTGATAGGGCGGTCCAGGTGCGCTTAAGGTATGTGGCCAGGCGTGAGGAAATGATGGCAGCAGGATTCGCGGAGCTTGGCGAGTCAGCATGTGTCAATGGAACTAGGAGCTTGGGTGCTTGGTACATACCTTTCAACAATAGGGATCGTTGACGACAGAATAGCGGCGAGCTCTTTCAATAGGTGGGGTCGGTTGCCTGTCTTCTCGAGCTGTTCTATTACGCCCACAACGATCGTGTCATCGATGCCTTGCGTGTCGACCTTTGTTTGCCCGGAAGCTCCGCCAGGCGAGGGCGGTGGCGTGTAGGCGATTCTACCCGAACTCTTCGGCCGGTCGTTGAGGTTGATGGAGATGGGTCGTGATGGTGAGGGCGGCGTCGTCGTCGAATGCGACCTCTTGACCCTCTTCTGCGGCGGTTGCTGGGGATGCATGGGGAGGGTGGTGGTTGTGGTGGTGGTGAAAGGCGGTGAGCGCGCGGATCGCGGGCCTCCAGGCACAGCTACGCCTAGCGACGGCAGCGATAGCGACTTCCGTCGTGTGTTGTAGGGCATGATGGCGGATGTGTGTGGTCGCAAATGTGGTGCGATGATTGGGAAGACAGGAACTCGGTCGACACGCCTGTGGAATGGGATATATTTATTGAGGCGCCGGAGGGCGATGTTGTTGCCAGGATGCTCGATTGGCTCGGAATGTAGATGCAGGAGCCTTTGCCTGAAGCGACACCGCTGGTGATGCAAGGTCACACTTCAGGGTACGCAGCGCTTCCGCACTCGACTTCTGGGAAATCTTTCTAGGAAATCTTTCTGGGAGGCCGTCTGGCTTGTTCGAGCGTGCTGTGTTGAATGCTGGAGCGTAGGAGGGGTTGCTGACGACGTCCAGGCAGCTCCCTCTTTCAACAGCGCTGCTCGCCTCCTGAACGGGGTGGTACGTAATAACCAAAGAACGACAATTGGCTGTTGCACCCAGTCTACGCAGCGGCAATGTGGTCGCAGCAGCGCAGGTCACAGCAGAGGCAGCAGATGCAAGGCACGGTGCGTGAGGAGCCTCTCGATGGTACAACAAACAGAGCGAGGGGGATGTCGAGGGGGGGGAGGAAGGGCACGGAGTTGATGTGGAGTGTTGCTGGTCAAGAAACAGCGCCTAGGCCAAACTCGGCGTCTGGAGGCCGTGCGTAGGGTGAATGTGTGTTAGGATTCAGGGATCACATCGTCGGCGCGCAGGATATGACCACACACACAAAGCTACTTTTAGAGCCCGCTGCTGAACCGGCAGTCCGTGGAGCGCTTATCATGGTGCGGTGGCTACTCACTGCGTCGTTGCTCACGAGGAGGCCCAACTCCCAAAAGCAACGACAACGCCTTCCAACGCTTCCCCGCGGTCCCGTCTCCCACACACCGGACCCTAGGCAGCTCTTGCATCTCTCATCGCCGTGAGCTCGGGCAGCTGCGTGGTCGTGGTCACGGTCTCGGTCTCGGCTGGAGCCTGGATGGGGAACAAGATCTATGAACCCTCCCTGCGCTTTCTCGCCGCTGAACGACCGTTCGTACCGCTGCAATTTTCGTCACAGTCCGGCGCAAAAATTAAAAAGATGAAAATCCTTCGTCAGTTCTGCTTGTTCGGGCTGACCGCCTTCACCCTCCGTGCCTGCGAAGGCCAGAAAGTGGTAAGGCAACCTGCCTGTGAGTGGCTGCATCTGCTCCATGATCTGATGGGTGTGCATATCATCGCTCCCAGCGCGCAGGATGCCCCTGTTTCGACCAGCGCTCTAATCATTTTAGCCTCGACGCCATGCCGGCCCTTCAAGGCGGTGAGCGAACATTTTCCATTTTCCATTTTCCTGCTGGTTTTCTGTGGCCTCGGCAAGAAAACCAGCACAACGTTGCCGCCGAGAACGTGATGCCCACGAGAGGGGCACCGGCCACGGCCTTCATTGTTGCTAGTAGCAACTTGGGTAACCATGCAATTGCAAAACAGTCAAAAGAAACCTCCCTTGCCTGCTTCTGGAAGACAGCCAGGATGCAGGTTTCACGAGCCGTCTAAAAGTCGTCGCCACTTTCGGTGGACAACGCACGCGACGTCGGACGATGAACAGGGGATAGTGAATGTCTTTCCCAATCCGATAGGCCGTATTACAGTCTACTGCTCTCGGCGCTTTCGTCACTATTGTGGGGAATGGAAGGTCGCGCGTGGGCAGCAAACGCCGCGGATGCGCTCCGCCATTCCCCAGTTGAAAGATGCGAGTACGCTGGAAGGCGTAATCGATCGTAAACGACTCAAGATCAACTCTCGCTAGAGGTCTGGATCGATTCTTGTTTGTTTCTTCACTATCGATAGAGCGGCAGGACGAGTCATGAATGTCAGCCGCTAACTGCACCGCGATTGACATGCTGTGAGCTCATCTTTACTAAAGTCGCGAGATGTTTACCATACGTGAGAAAGCTGCGGGACAGAAACCCGGATTTCGAATCTACAAGCCACATGCCACTCGCAAATAGGAGTAGGGCTAACCGCTGTCTTGTCCAGGTTCTTGCTCTGATAGCTCGCTTGACTTTCTTGTCGGTGCTTGCGATTTATCCTAATCAGGACATTCACCCCTCCATCAGCAGCCATCCGGTGCTGCATTCTGTTTGTTTGAAGAGGACAGCTGTCTTATTCCCACTTGGCTAGATACCTGGGAGAACTAGGATTGGCCATGTACCTGGAGGCTTTCTGCAGAAGCTTTATGCCATTTGAACTCTCACCGGACCTCATCTCCACAACGCCCACCATGGTTTCTGTGTGACTGGGGCTTCGGGAGAGACCGGTGCTATTTCAGCAACGAGGTCGGCTTGCTTAGCTTGCTTAGACCGCATCCCCTTCCTTGGCTTCAACTCGACCCACCATGTAGTACCGAAGTTGTATCTCTTGATGTGGACGACGTCCAGCCCGCTGTCTTCGACGATCTTGCCAATGTCCTTGTTCCACCAGCATCCATGTTCGTTTGCATGTGCAGGTGCTGTCTTGTCTAGTAATTTGTTGAGCCATTCGTAATGCGACTTCCCGTGCTCCAGAAGCAAGATCTGACCGCCCTCTTCCTTTGTGGCCGCCTCTAGATTGCGGAGAAGCTTTTCGGGCTCGGGTGTGGAGCATAGACCCATAGTCTGTATGACCGTGTCGTAGCCATCTTGAGCGTCATGCGGAGGGGTAATTGGGTCTAGCGCAGATTGCTGCTTGAAGAAGACGCGATGGAAATACTCTGGATGCTCGTCTTTCCATTTCCGCTTGGCAACAGCGAGCATGGGTGCACTTTGGTCCAAAAGTGTGACGGTATCGCATTGCTTGGTGGGGTAGTAGGAGATGTTCCTGCCCGTACCGACGGCCACCTCCAGCACATGCCCTCTTGCTTTCTGTGTAATAGCCTTCCTTCTCGAATTCAGGAAGAGGAGCAACTCTGCCATGTCAACCTTCTCGTCGTATCCTTCCGCTTCTTTGTCAAAGCGATCTGACAAGTCGTATGGGACATTCTCCACTTCAGGTGCCTCAACCACCGATATGTATAACTGTACTCCGTATATGCCCAATCCGAAGGCTGCCAGGCCCATCACGAAAAGAGGCCATTGTCTCCATCTGTTCAATTTCTGAATGTGTTGGGGCGCCTGCTTCTCCTCTTCCGATAGCAGGAAGTCTCGTGGGTGTGTAGGTATCTTTTCTGGCTTGCGATATGCTCGAAGTGGAGGGGCTTCGAAGTCTTGACGGATGCGCAGAGGTTTAGCAGACGGTATTTGGTAGTGCTCGTTCTTAGGGATCGTAAAGGACTGGATAGGCTGGCCTTGCGACGTTTTGGGGACAAATTCGTAGGATCCTGCTTGGGGCTTCCTTGTGAAAACGGGCGGTTTCCCCGGGGCCCGCTTAGGTATTCCCTTTGGCATCTTGGGGAGTTTGGCCATGTCGATGCAATTGAGTCGCGCTGGGCGTGTGAATGAGTGACTGTGGGGGTGTAATTGCTGGTGTTGACGTCTAACAGAGAGCTTTTTCGAGGCCGTGCGCGTGGACGGAGCTCCACTTTCACGATTCGACCAATGCCGCTGCCAGCCGACGCCCTACATGCGCGAACGACATCGGAGCTTCTCCACGCCATCGATTAGATAATATTATAAAGGTAGGCTGCGAGTTTCTTCGTTTTCTTTATTCTGTTCTGAAGTCTGCTGTCTCGTCCTCTATCTCGGGTATTGTTTTCACAATGGCTTCTCCACAAGTAGTTGAGATACCATCCTCCGTCCTTATCGTCGGCAGTGGAGTCTTTGGGCTATCTACTGCGTATTCGCTCAGTAATAATCCTCTCTTTAAGAATGCTACCATCACTCTTGTAGACCGCCAACCCTTCCCTACGCCAGACGGCTCCAGTGTAAGTCTGCAATTTCTTTGATCTCCTAACCTCATGAATGCTCAACCCACTTGTTTATTCCAAGCAAAGCGCGTAGTCATGTTCACACAATGCAATAATTCGCTATCTTGAACATCAAACTCAACACCTTAATCCCAGATCGACACCTCCCGCATAATCCGCGCCGACTACGCCTCCCCACCCTACGCCCGTCTCGCAACTAAGGCCCTCGCCCGCTGGCGCACCACGTTTGCGCCCACCTACTATCACGAAACTGGGCTCTGCGTAACTGCCTCAGGGCCAGAGCAAGAATACGTCTCCAGCTCCCTCGCTAACGTCCAAGCTATTGGCACTGACAAGGTCGAAGTCCTCAACTCCCTAGATGAAATACGGCGAGTATGCGGACTCCCACCAGCAGAAGGAGACGGGAGTCTCGGGACCGGGACCACGGGGTACGTGAACTGGAGTTCCGGGTGGGCCGACGCAGAAGGGGCTATGCGGTGGCTTCGGATTGAGCTCGAGAAATTGGACCGCGTGAAATTCATTACGGCGACAGTCTCCCGCCTTCTAATTGACCACACTACAAACACTGTCTCCGGTGTCATAATCAAAGACTCCAATTCTACCTCAACCTCAACCCTAAACGCAGACCTCACAATCCTCGCAGCCGGCGCCTGGACACCCGCCCTCCTCGACTTACGCGGAATTTGCAAATCCACCGGCCAAACTCTCGTATACATCTCCCTCTCAGCCCAAGACCAAACCGCTCTCCGCAAGAACCCCACGATTCTCAACCTTACTTCTGGCCTCTTCATCATCCCGCCTTCCCACCGTGTCTTAAAAATCGCCCGCCACGGTCACGGCTACACAAACCCCACTACTATCCCTCACCCTGAAAAAGAAGATGCAAAGAGCATCACTGTATCCCTGCCATACACACACATAGATGACCCGTTGCAAGAAGTACCACACGAAGCCAAACGCTCTTTACGGGATTTCCTAGCTCAAGTCCATCCTTCACTATGTCGCAGCCGGTTTGTGAAGCAGAGGATATGTTGGTATACTGATACGCGGTCGGGAGATTTTCTGATCAGTTATCATCCGCAGTACAAGGGTTTGTTTGTGGCGACGGGCGGGTCGGGACATGCGTTTAAGTTTTTGCCGGTGATTGGGGATAGTATTGTGGAGTGTGTTTTGGGGAATACGCCGGAGGATTTTAGGGGGAAGTGGGAGTGGCCTGCGGAGAGAGTGCCCGAAGAACTGTGGGAGGGAGACGGGAGTCGAGGAGGACCAGTGGGCATGTTGTTGAATGAGGAAATGGAAAAGACACACAGCAGTAAGTTGTAAGTGGGGAGGTATTGGGGAGGGCGCTGATATCAGGCATAGAAGAAGGAAGGGAGTGGGCGTGGAGGAATGGTTATTGAGGAATAGATACTAAGAAATAGATACTGAGGAGTAGATACGGAGGAGTAGATACGGAGGAATGGTTATTGAATCATGTTCACATCACAGGCAAACGTCAAATGTATTATGATCGTGGTTGGCATTGCTACCTGATACTATATCCACCAGAAGGAGGATATGAAAGCCACGATAAACAGATAATGCAAACATGGAATACTCTGGCGTCCATCGGCAGCCAATGCGAGGATTCCGTGCAAACTTTTACGTTTGCACACGCCATAAGGCCGCGCCATCATCATTCTCAGCCCACCTGCCATCCACCGAAGTCATGTTCGTGTAGAAATTGGAAGGAAAAGACTCCAAGCCCCGTAGCAAATTATGGGACAATACTCCGGTCGCACCGCAAAGGGGAGTAAGCGTGCGAACACTCTAAAGTGTGAGGGGGAATGTTTTAAAAAACCAGCGTGAGAAAGAAACCACCCAAGTCCTGAAAGGGTCGAACCAAAACTCCATGCAATGCCGCAAATGAAAACACTAGGTCAAAGAAGAAAAGAGAGATTTGGAGTGATCGTGTAGTGGTCGGTCGAGATGAGTTAAACTCGAGCTGGTTGATCCCGTGAAAACTCGAAGTCGATTCGGCGAGATCGACGGAAGAAAAGATGTGTACATATCGCGGACTAGCGGTGAGGTGACATGACCAATCACAGCGATGGCGGTTTGACTAGGACTTGCGGAAGTCACTGAGCACGGGGTAGATGACTGTAAGTTCGTTAGCACGTGTATACGTGTTAACACAGTCGTAGTACTTACGTTCGAATGCCTGATAGATCTCTTCGCGAACCTTGGCGCCAGTAAGAACGATTTTGCCCGAGACGAAGATGAGAAGCACGATTTTCGGCTTCATCATGCGGTAGATAAGACCGGGGAACAGTTCAGGCTCGTAGCTGGAGAAAGTGTGATGTCTTGAGGCCAGCCCCTCCAAGCGAATGGGGAACTTGATGTCACAAGAGCCAACGATGTTCTGGATCTTGAAGTCGGTGAATTTGGCGTTGAATCCGAGCTTCTGGATGATACGGGCGTACTTGCGGGATGCAAGACGGCTGTCGTCCTCACTCTTGGCACCAGTGACGACCATCTTGCCAGAAGCGAACACAAGAGCAGTTGTCTTTGGCTCACGAATACGCATGATCACGGCAGCGAAACGCTTGGGGTTGTATCTGTAACTTGTTAGCGATCTTGCGACCACGCTGTTAGATGCAGAACTTACTCCGCATTGCGAGCATGCAGAGCAATGGTCTTCAGATCCAGACGAGCCGAGAGGTTAACTGTAGCAACGATGTTCTGAAGGGTCGGAACTGTAGTTGCCTGTATTAACAACTGAAGAAAAAGAAAAAATCAACTTGCGATATGCTTACCGATTCCACTAGCCGAGTTCTGGTTGTCGGGCGTTGCCGCTGGAGTGGCTACACCGTTCACGTTGCTGTCGGGTTGGACACTCTTCTCAGATGACGGTGGGGTGAGCTCTGGAGCGTTGGGATACGACAGGCTGCCGGGGGCGACGAAAACCTTTGCCTGAGCAGCGGTAGTCGGGTGCGAAGTAAGCGAATCCATGATGATATTGTTCTGAAAATGGATGTGCGATGACGCGAGGTGGGAGGAGCTTTGACAGTCTTCACAGGGTCAGTTGACGCGGACGAAAGATAGGGTCCTGGCGAGGATCGAGATCGCGGTGGGATGCGAGGTCGGTCGGCGCCGTTCACGGGGGAGGATGTAGAGGTTTTGACGGTGTGGGTCTGATCGTACCAGATCGTGGGAGAGTCAACAATCGAATGTGTCCCTCACAAACGCTGCCAAGCGTGAACTGCCGGTCGCAGGTGGCTGTAAAAGTCGAAATTGACGGTTGCTAGGTGCAGAGGATGCGCCGAGACCAAAAGCGAAGCCTGCAAGCCTTTGGTGAAGGAGAGTCGGTGGATGCGACAGACCGCGGGGCTGCTCTTGTGGTAGAGGTGCGACTGGCGGGGCCTATTCCGATCGCAAAAACTCCTCCAGTGCCTCTGAGACCTCTGAGAGAGTGTAAATGTGCTGTAAACACGTGGGAGACTCTTTGCGAAGAGGTTTATTAGTGAGGGCGCGGGTGGTGGTGCGGTTGACGTGAGGCTGTGGAGAGGTTGGTGCGCCAAAGAAATGTTCTCAAGGGGCGTGGGGAGCAGGCTCTTATATAGAAAGGGAGCCTGGCCCGTGCGCAAATTAGGCACCCGCGAGCGGTTAGGCTCGCTTAAAGCAGCGAGAAGATTCTCAGGCAAAAGCGCCCCCTTCACCCTCACTTCGCCCCCTTTTTTCTCTCCCTACAGGACAGCGCGCGTCCGAGACTCTGCGCTATGCATGCATCATGGTGCTTGTCGCAGTGCGCTGCTCCCTCATAATCGCCGGCTTTCACGATTCTCTTCTTGTCGCCTTCATCGCGCGCGCCGGCTGCTCCTTCACGGTATGTGGGAACGATGACGACCGCTGAACTCGGGCAGCCGCGGTGCAGTACATACCCCGGCGAAAGGCCTGATCCACGGACCTCACCAACAGCCCCAATAAACTCGCCAGAACGCATCGCATTTCCCCGTCACCTTCACCACCAAGAAACAACGTACACACTGAGGTCAGACATCGTATGCCGTTGGCAGTGCTGGAATGCTTGCCGTTGCAGGGAGTTTCGCAAAGGCATGAGGCATGACGACAGGCATCGCAGGCTCCAACCCGACCCCCGATACGCGGCACAGCACTCCCATTCACTACCGCAGAGGAGATTTTCACAGCCATGGAACCAGGTTATCGCCACGACTTCAAAACCCGAACACAGCCTTCACGGTAACAATTTATTTGTCGGTCGCGGCTTTGTGAATTTGGGTTGAGCAAGCTGCAGCGCCACTCGGTGAATGACTCACTGCGAAAGTGACCGGTCGCGAAAAGCAGCGTCCAGCCGCACCCCGCCGCCGCCGAAGAGGTGACCCTCGAATGGCGATGAGGCGACCGGGAATCATCAAAGGTGACAGATATGCTTTTCTACTGTTCCACCATCGCAGGACGCGTCATGACCTTTACAGGCACGTGGTTTGTTCCAGTTTTTCAACAACTCGCCCTATCGTTTTCCTGTCTCCCTACTTTCTGCTTTGGGCGACCATTGCGCTTGTAGGGATGAGACCTTCCAAGCGTTTCAAAGCACAGGCAAGTGTTAGCGTCGTTCCTTAGGCTCAATAAACTTGAGAATTTTCTTTTGCGCACCTGGTAGCAGGGTTTTGCAAAGTCGCCGTGCTCCGGACGGCCTGCTATCCTGACTAGCTTAAATTAAAGCAAGGTCGATCATTTAGTCGTGCAGTCAAGACCTTAGCCTCCAGCTAAATTCTTGTACTCGTTCATCGCAGCCAAGGATATATTAGGCTCAATAAAGCACCATGCGATTACCTACATGATGGGCGTCACGTCGAAACAGAAGGGACTTCCTACAGCCTCATCGTTCTTTCGCAGAGATTCGGTCCCATACGCGATTCTATAAAGTAGGACTAAAGCATTTCTTATGACACTCAGTGTGCAGCTACCAATCAAGTTCATTTCTAAAATATTATCTCTTTTGAGCTTGACCTGTGTTGTTTTCTCCTAGTCTTCGCCACTCTTGGATAAACGACACGAACCAATATGTTAATCGAGCCGACCTCGCTGCTGTAGTGTTGTGCACGCGGCACTCTAAGGGAACATCCTAAACTATCTGCTTTACGTTTGTATGCAATCTGTCCTGCATGCCATCCTACTGTACGACTGAAAAGTGAATAGGATACGTTGATAGTTGACACTTCATGTTGTCATCGACAGCAGGGACATTCGAGTTCTGCGCTTGTATGCAGATATTATATATGATGGATCCGGTTATAGACATCCCAATCTTCACTTACGGACTTCGTCCAACGAACGATCCATGGAATGAAGGCCTACTCACTTGTCAACCGATATGTGTACGTGCCTTCCCTCGTCCAACGGAGCCGCCTTAGCTCGTAACAATTCGGCTAGGGCACTAATCGTATGTATGGACCGGATTACTATTCAGGGAATAGAATTGCAGGCACTTGGCAACGCGAGGTTCTGTTTGTTCATGGGCACATTACAATCAATCTACATCTTCCCTTTTTCCTCTTTACCTCGCTCCCACAATTTTTCTGTTTCCTTTTTTAGCATTCTTGCGCTTTTCTTCAACGTATGATTTTGTTCTTCTCTCCACACCACTAACTGAGGAGAATTTGACAACCAACTACTGCCCTGTCACCATTACGATAGCTGGACGTTGGAAGTGCAATCCTAACCACCACCGATTGCTAGACGAATATTAGGCACTACTCTCACCGGGACATCTTGTACCATAGGCAACTGCACACCTTGCAGGCAGATCACAGTCATCAATCTTCAAACGAGCTCCTTTGCTAGGTGATGAAACGACGGAGGAAGAGTAATGAGAAAGGTTTGCTTATAAATAGCGAATTGATGAGAATGCTGTATGAACGACTGTGCTCTCTATTTATGCCTCTAGCAACCCCCAATTAGCCCAAAACTAGGGAAATTTCCTCACAACCTGACTCTTCATCCCACCACTGTCGTTTCACAAAGCCGCTTGCCTTCCGGTACGCGATACCCGCATTCCATTCAATCCAAAGTACTACGTATTTTTGCGCATCGATAGGAGCCTCCAGCCGACCTTGTCGCGAAATAGCCACAATCTCAACTAAGGTTGTCGGATCGGGAATCGTGCCAATGAATGTAACGTCTTCTTCAGTCTGAAGGGTCATTTCTCCAACTTCTTCGCCTGACGCATCTACGAGGCGTTCTAAATTGTACAACCCCCCACCCTTGCATGTCATATGCACGAATGCTCTTTTCGTCTGGCACAGAATATATGGCATTTGCTTTGGAGTTGTGGTAGTGGTACCAATGGTAATATCTGTCACTGGTATAGGAAACCAGAATATTTTGTTAGGCAAATGCTCATGGGTAAAGAAGTACTCCATGGGGCCGAGTACATCCTCGCTGGTTATATAACTCCACAACATTTCTTCTTCCACGTCTGCTGTAGGATGGCGAGTCCATCCGGGTGGTAAAGGTTCGGTCAAGTCCTTGAGCAGCTTTCTTTTCTCAAACCATGATGATTCTACGCGACGTTTGTTTTTTCCATCAGGCGTGTCACTCGCGTACCATGTCGTAATGGGATGAGTTTGGACACTGTCATCCATCCCATGGAAACCTTCCTCCCACAAGCAAGCCCTTGTAGACCCATGCCAGCCAATCCAAGACCAAGAAGGCAACACTAAAGAGGCACTCCCGGTTCGCGAGGGATATTTACGGCGCCTCATGGTTGCCGTATTGTCCCAGCCTAAAGCAATATCAAAGAACATCTCTGGCAAACCAAATAGGAACCCTCCCTCGAAAACCCGGCTGTGTATCGCCAGCATTCCAGATATTGCCGAAAGTGCATCATAATCGTATGTGAGCTGTCTCGTATTGTAGTCGTATACTGTAGAGCGATATGTGCACAAATCGGGAAAGCCATATCCTGGAACAGCGCCTGCAAAGCCCAGGGGCCCCAGTTCTCGACTTGTCTCGATGGCAGTGTCTTCATGCCAACATGCGCCTTGACAAAGCCAATGTATTTCGTTGTGTGCAAAAATCAACTTACGGGGAGCCAATTCATATTCTTGATAGGTCCATGCGCGTTTGTGGTACTCCGTAGATTGTCCCAAAAGATCCGATTTGCGTACCACAACTCTTTCATCGTTGCTACCAAAAGGTATAATCTGCTGCTGAAGGTTCCGAGACTCAGCAGATCCTTTCACCCCAGGTAGACCATATACCGCGTCGCCATCAGTGGCTACTATAGTGATGCTTGCGCTCGCGTAGATAGCCCCCATAAGATCTAGCTGGCGTTTGGTCGAATTCGGGTCGTCGCCTCCGTGAACAATGCACAGGGCATCAATCCAAATATAACGTTCTCCCACATGCCGAGTCAGCTGTATAGCATCACGAATAATGGGAGGAAGTCGACTGCTAATTTCTGGGCGTTCAAGACTGTGCGGCTGGAGAAGTGTAGGCAGTATATTCACGTCAACCTGAAACCCTTTCGCATTATTCCACCTGTAGCTCATCGCGATGTAGTTGGAATCCATGGGGACAGTGCTCCCTGGAATTATGCAGTTGTTGTGGGTATCAATCATCCACGCAGGTCGCGCAGGCTCTATCCTCAAAGGATTGCTACACTTCACACCATGCTCTGAGATGCAGCGCTGTTTCCAGCTTTGTACTAAGCCCAGGTCGATCCAGTCCGGATTCAAGATTCTTCCACAGCCATTGTGTCCAGGATTGCTTTCTTTCAGGATCAACAGGATATTCAGTGTGGTTGTAAGAATAAAATTGCGATCGTCTGCTAGATCACTAGAGAGTTTCGCATAAGCTTCCGCTGGCCCACGAGTAATGGTCGGACAACTGGGCTCTCCCTCTGTAAAGTGTTCATCTTTCATCATCTCGTCTTTGAGGGCATGGAACAGCTCCTGGTGATGTGGGCAGTCCAATTCTAAAATAGCATTGAGAGTGAGGCTCAAGTCGGAAAAGTCATAGGTAGCACCTGGAGTTACCAACACCTGGAGGACATGTTGACAAACTTCGCAGTTTGTGTTCATGTTGATTAGATTTGAACCAGATTTGTCCTGCCCTTTGACGTAGCGACTCGTCCGTGATAAACTCGCGTTCGGTAGTGGTTGGGGTAGTGGAAGAGAATGAAGCACAAAGATTGTGTAGTTTAAAGAGGCTTTGAAAATCCAACAGTGAAGTGTTTACTCGATTTATTGATTGCGACGTGTCAAGTACAGATTCGCTTCTTCTCAATGTAAGTGTAGGACAAGGTTGTCTGCAGCGAAGCGAGCTGCGGAACGTCAGCCAGTTTCGCGCAGGATAATTGTACTACGCTGGGGGTAATCGTGAAATTGTTGAGATCACCATGACTCCAAAAATCTTTAAGAGGGTAGGGGGGTGCTACTGACAACTGTTGGATCACGACAATCATCAGATCAAATCTCAGATAGCAAAAACCCCCGAGACGTATACCAGGAGGCTTCATCCCATCGATATGAGCCTCGAGGCCTATGTACCTGGTCTCCACTCTAGGATCTTACAATAACTGTCCAATAGCAGTATCGAGGATTAAGTAACGGGGCGGACCGCGATCCCGGTGTTTCGATCCGGTAATGGCGACATGAGCAGTGGGTGAACGTGAAAAGAAACAGAAACGACTATGTTTTAAGGAGAATCATGCAAGGGAAGTTGAAGGGAGATGAAATGAAAAGAAGCCTTTTGAACCATTAGTATCTTTATGAAAAAGGAAAGAGTGCTTATACTGCACATACGAAGTGAAGTATTAGATAATATTGGTATGAGGACGACTGAGTCGTAGATGGCCAAACAAAATGCAGTTACCGTCTCCCTCTTAACCTGGATATCATATATCCCACCCAACGCCGACGCCAGGACTATGTATGCTCCACTTGTCCCTTATACCTTCAACCACAATGTAAGTACCCCCTTCGCGTACTCCACGATCTCGTCTCCTCCGAGCTTGCTCTCGCCGTAGAGCCTGTCCACGAATGTAATCGGTACCTCCGCCACCGTGCACCCCATAGCCTTCGCGCGAACCATCATCTCCATCTGAAAGGTATATCCCTTGCTCTCAGTGGTGTTAATAACCTTCTGCAGCACCTCCTTCTTATACAGCCTGAAGCTGCCCGTTAAATCGCTAACCCCTGGTCTCAACACCGTATCCGCAAAGAGATTTGCGCCCCTTGATACAAACTTCCTCTTCAGATCCCATCCAAACACACCTCCGTTGCCCGCATACCGGGTTCCAGTCACGATGTCGTAGTTGGCGGTCTTTTGCACGCGCACCATTTCCGCGATGAACTTTGGGTGATGACTGAAGTCGGCGTCCATGATGATGACGAAGTTTCCGGTTGCGAATTGGAGGCCATGGACATAGGCCGTGCCGAGACCAAGCTTGCCGGCGCGGGCGCGTAGCTGGATGCGCTCGGGGGTATAGACTTTTTGGAGTTGCTTTGCAATGTCTTGTGTTCCGTCAGGGGAGCCGTCGTCGACGATGATGAGTTCCCAGTCGAGGTTACTGTTAAGTATATATTAGGTTATGTTGATGTGGCAAGAGAAATAAAGGACAAAGCTGCTACTGACTTCTCGGTCATGGTCTTGTTCAGGAGCCATGTTATTATTGGGAGGTTGCGGCGCTCATTGTAGGTGGGAAGGAGGATCGAGTATTTGTCTTTGGTTGATTTGGGCGCCATCTTGAGTGCTGGGAGAGAGTTTCGTGAACGAGTGACTTTGTGAGCGATTGGGGTTATCGGAATGTTGAGCTTCAACTCTGGTGGTGTCGTGTCCAAAAGTTATGGGGGTATACGCTAGTACGCTTTGGGGAGCTCGGGCTATCGATACCTTAAGATCTCTCACTTCATCCAAAATGCCTCTTGCGAAGCGATTGTCGAAGAACAAAAATCTTCTCTTGGCTTTCGATGCCTTCGGAACTCTGTATCAGCCAAACTCGCCTATTCCGACGCAGTATGGCAGGATAGGGTTGAAGCATGGAGTGCAGTGTCAACGCGGTGACGACATAGTTCCCTTGAAGAACTCATTCAAGAGAGCCTTCCGTGAGGAATCAAGCGCGGATCCAAACTATGGCAAGGCGACCGAACTTGGCGCTGAGAAGTGGTGGGCGAACGTGAGATTCATCGTACAAATCCACGTGCAAAAGCTAATGATATGCGCAAGGTGATCAAGAATACTTATCAACCGTTTCTCAGTCCTGGTCAGGATGTCCCGCAGGCTCTTATATCTGAGCTTCTGACCCGCTACTCCACGAGCGAGGGATATGATATGCATCCAGATGTCAAGCCATTCTTCAGCACGCTCCGAAGAAGAAAAGAGCAAGCAAACATTGACCTGTCATGGAAGTGGGACAAGACTGTTGTGGGCATCATCACAAACTCCGACGACCGCGTTCCAGGGATCTTGGAGTCGTTTGGACTCAAAATTGGCTCGCGAAGGGCCGGAAACAGTGCTCAACGCAGTGCTCAGGCAAATATCGACGATGATATTAGCTTCGTCGTGCTGAGCTACGATATTGGATTCGAGAAGCCTGATAGGAGGATCTTTGATGCTGCAACAGAGATGTTAAAGGAGACGTTAGCTGAGGCAGGAAACAGGGCTGAGGGGCACGGAATTGATGACTTTGACAAGCTGTACGTTGGTGACTCGATTGAGAAGGACTACTTTGGTGCAAAGAACGCTGGCTGGAACGCGCTAGTCGTGGATCGGCAAGGCGAACATAAAGGCAATGAAGAGATCGAGATCATCAGTGACTTTGGCGAACTGAGCAAATGGGCACCTAAGTAAACAAAAAGAGCGAGTAAAAGCACAAGAGACCCTCTTTCAGAATTACTTCGCATCATCATGACTTTCTTGTCCAATCGGCCTCCTAAGAGCAAGGATTTCTGACAGCTTGACATTCCCCTTCCCTCCCCACCCTGCAACACCAGGCTCGACATCGGGGCGAACGCGGACATACCATCCCCATGCCCGCTTATCCAAATCATCATTGCTTAATATGGAAGACCAAGATTGAAACAGAAGGTCCAGAGCTTTAAACAGTAGGCCAAGATTACGCTCCTTTTCCGCAACAATGGTGGCGCTTGCCTTCTTCTTGGGGATCGATTTCGCCTCTTTTAGATTTGGTGAGTCGAAAGATTTGAGCAGATACGCTCTCGCAGACTGAGCTGTGAAGATCGGAAGCTGGCTTGTCGATGTATGCCGCGATCCTACCGTTACAGGCCCATTCGACTTTTTCAAAGCCTCCAGATCTACTCCCCAGAGTGCTGGTTCCTCCGCGCTATTTGGTTCTTCTTTGACAGTTTCTTGTGTAGCTCCTTCCTCTTGTTTCACAGCCCACTCGTATCCCCAACGCTTCATAACCTTAATCTCACGACCCAGAACCTTTACAACAGGCTGCCCATCACCCCAACCTTCCTCTTCCGCGCTCTTTCCGGTCTCCAGTCCAAGATTCGCGGCTTTGGTCCGGCTATTGGCGCTTACGACTGCTTGGGCAAGGCTAAGTCTACTCGAAAGTGGTTGGTCGGGCATGGTGTACTTGAGCAGTGTTACCGCGAATGCAAGGACCAGTGGTGCTCGATTTGAATATACTATAATTCTGGACAGTTCATCTTCATCCGCGTCAAGCTCTGGAAGTCTGAGCGAGTCTTCAAACTGTGCAGGACTCAATGGCTCCCCATATGAAGGCTTTGCTCTCTTGATCGGGCTCGCCAGTGGTGCATCGCTTGCTCCACGCTTCTTGGAGACGCGTTTTGCAGCAGCTAGCACTTGTTTCGTGATCTTATCGTCTTCGAATATAGACTTGATGACCCCAAGCTCAGATTTGGCGATATCGGCTGGTCTATAGCTGTCAAAAAGAGTTTAACGCGAGCGTGTTAGATACTCACGTGATGCATTTCGCTTCTTGTAATTGTTTCGCTGCGCCTAATGCCTGAGCGAGCGGCACCTTTGCATCTTGGGCCAGGAATCGAAGGAGAGACTGTATGTCCTGAGTTGAAGCCATGGCAATGTGATGTCGTTTGGTCAAAGGTTACAGACTTTCACTGACGTCGAACGCAAGCAGGCAGACGCGTTCTGCGCTAGGCCCTCATTGGTTGATGCCTTCCGACCTTGCTTTGAAGGCGAGGGAATTGCGGAAACACATCGTGGTCATGCTGTATTTGTCAAATATTCTTGTGGCCAAAAGCTCTTCGTTTTTTTATCATCGAGTTGAATGGTCGTCTGAATCAAGTGTTTCGAGCGCGATTCGCACGGACCTGTCCCCGCAACTTCCAAAAGTTACAATTGACCTGGTAGCTTTTGCTGCGACCACGACTTCTCCACATCATCACCTCACGACTCACGCTCCTCAATACGCACCTCTCCTTCTGCTGGTGAGAGCCACTATTCCTCGCAATGACGTTCCGGATATCGATGAACCAAGCCACCAACAAGGCGAAGCTGAACCCGAAAGCTAGAGCAGAAGCAGAGGCCAAAGAGCGCGAGGATGCGAAAGCGTACAAACAGGTTCTTGCAGAGTTTGAAGAAGAGCACGGGGATGGAGAGAGCCCTGCCATTTCTGGAGGAGTGCAAAGGGAAGAAGCTGCCAGCAGTGTCGTCGTCCCAACAGGATCAAATAGGCATTTCGCAGGCAGAGCGCGGACAGGGAAGAGTGGGCCTGGTACACTGGAGCCGGAACCTTCTTTCGGATTCAACCAAGGAAGATTTGGTGGTCAACAACAGTCTGGATACAATGGCCCAACACAGCGAGCTCCTTCTCCACGCGGCAGCAAAGTGTACGCTTCGATAATAGGAAAGGCCTCAAATCTTCCCCTTGACACGGATCCCGCTAGCCTAGAGGCACTATTCTCTGAATACCCATCTCTCAAAGTCGAAAAGGTTGAGAAGATGCCCCCTTCGGGTCCCTCCCAAAAAGGTCGGCCATCCGTCGTTATGCTCATAACGTTTGATAAAGACGCTATTCCCGCCGAGTTTACCAAGGCCATGTTGGCTCTGAGCGACAAGAAGTACCTTGGACGGGGGTATTACATACATCTTGATAGATATCTGGGCAGCAACTCCACTTCTAATTCTGAACAACGGAGGGAAGAGTCTCCACCTTTTGGGGCTAAGCGGAAGGCGCCTGAGCTCTCCAAAGGGTTTGCTCCTCCGCCTGATCTTGGGGGCGCGTATCGCGGGCGTGGAGGAGGCTTTCAGCCACCCCAGGAAGAGGGAAGGGTGGTCGTCACGGTTGAGCGGCCTTCGGACATTCAGACACTCAAGCTTATTCACCAGACGATTGAGGGTGTCATTCAAGGCGGTCAAGAATTTGAGGCTGCGCTGATGCAACACCCCCAAGTCATGGAAGACGAGAAATTTGTTTGGCTCTACGACTCAAAACACCCACACAGTGTATACTATCGATGGCAACTGCACCAGATGATTAGTTCATTTCCGCAGCCTGACATCTTTCATGGCGAAGCTGAATGGGAAGGCCCCGAAAAGCCACTTTCAGATGAGTACGCAAATCACATCGAAGATCTTGATCCCGACTACGAAGAACCCGAGATAGACGATGACGAGGACAAGCTGCAACGTGGATTTGTGGAATCGTCTTCGGGAATGCTGAACCCTGCGGATAGAACTCTGTTCATGTGGCTTCTTGCAAACCTCCCGCCGTTCAATTTGATGGTTGAAGACATAGCCCCTTTCACTGCATTTGCAGTTGATCACGTCAACCAGGGCATGGACGAGATTATTGATCTTCTTATCACTAACATCATCATCCCATTCAACTTGACGGAAGCCAAGGCCAACTATCGTCCAGGCAAGCTGGACGGCGACGAAGACCGACAGAAGCGTAGCAAAGCATCGACCAACGCCCTACGGATCGTCTCAGACCTCGCTCTTACGACTTTCAAGGACCGCGACCTTTCTCATACTTGGAAGTGTCGGCAGACCATCGGCGAGAGACTCATCGACCGCAAAGTTTTCGATCATTTGGACAAGCTTCCGGAGCGCCTGCAACTGGGCAAGCTCTCGGAGGGTACGTATCGAGAAGAGGTGCAAAGTATCCTCGAGGTTTGGGGAAAGGAGACATTGTTTGACAAGACTTCCATGTCGCTGTTTGATAATGCCTTCAATGAGCGCAAGAGGGTAGAGAAGCAGGAAAGGGACCAAGCAGCCAGAAAGAAGCAGCCGAAGAAGATATCTATGCCAAAGAAAGTGGCTAGCAAGGGTGGCTCAGCACAGGACGCAATGGAGGTCGACAACAGTGATGACGTGGTCATGGGGAATATGGATGGTGCGAACGATGAGCCAACACCACCACAAGAGGCCATTGAGAGCGTGGAAGCGGAGACGCCCAAGGAGCCAGTTAAGGCGATTTCCGAACCTAAGGAAGACCCACCTCGTAAGGCTGAGATCAAGCAGGCTCCCGCTCCTGTGGAGATACCAGGGGAAACAGCCGCGGCTCGGGCTCGACGTATGCGACCCAAGGCGGAGGATATGTTTGCCTCAGACGAGGAGTAGGATCTTTCGTAGGACGTGAGTTTGCATGGATGGCGAGTGTTTCGTTGTTCGGTAGACGGGCCTGTTCGCGTATGGTTGGATCTGGTACTGTGGTTTCCTTTTTGCGTAGCATTGCGCATGAGCAGGAGGGAAACAACGGAGTTTGCATTTACTTGCTGGAATCTGAGAAGCACAATGATACCCAGGATATGTACGATTATATAGATCGCCCAAGACACTTTAATGGGGGGTCACGGATTGACGGCACGAAATAACGGGCACTCAGGTGGGAAGCCAGGTACATTATATGGACTGATTCGCGTTATTCGACCCTGAACGCCACTCTAGCGTGGTGAATCGCACGCCCCCGGCCAATGAGGACCCCGCAGCATGGCTACCTCGCTTCTTCGAGCTCAAGCCTGTGCCTCTAGACTATTCCACCCAACACGACCTCATACTCTGCCTGTGTTGCTGTATCGCTGCGTGTGCCTTGTCCGCTCGAGGCTTTGAGGGCGTCAACTTCTACCAGCACGCGCCCAGGGTGCCCTTTTCCGTGATTGGCCCTGCCAGCGAACATCGGGTCAATCGAGCCCATCTCCGCAGAGCCCTCCACCTCTTCACCGCATCCAAATCAACTCGCCCAGGCTAGGTGCTCCCCACAACCAAAAATTTCTGCCACGCATTCCTTTACCTGTTCTTCTTGCACCCGCTCTGCCACTGCAGTGTGCGACTATCCGGAGCTCGTCGACGCCAGCCAACCACCCCGCCTCCACATCTGCTCCGTTGTGTACACCACTTAGCTACCCCGATCTAGCCCGCCATGCCCTGCTTCCAGGGTCTCGCGGTGAGCATCCACACCCCGAATGGACCGCTGCCCGAGTATTCGATACAGAAACAGTCCAAGTTCCATAGAATCACGTCGTACATACCCGTACCACCTGCGAAGATCCCCGCCGGCTCTACCAAGCCAGAACAGTCTACATTCGCTATCTCGATTACGCTACTCACGCCAGGCCTCCATGTCCCCTATTCAACCCCCAAACCCACGACAGACGATCCGAACCCGCGTCCAAAGGTTGTCGGCGGCCTCCCGGGCTCTCGAGACGAGCGGGGCAATAAGAACGGCCCCGTTATAGGCCCATACAAGCCACTCACTCTATCGCCCAACGAGACCATTGCTGCCTACATATATTTCGACGGCCGAGTCAAGGAGGAGGTCGCGACGCTTCTCAGGCGGGGCGAGGAGACGTGGGTGAACTCACGGTGGGTGAGTGTGCCCGAGTCGGAGGGTGGGGGCCTAGCTGAGC
>BLYF01000136.1:43210-53925 GCA_014905255.1 Herpotrichia juniperi
GAGGTTGGACTCGAGCGATGGCTGAATGGTCTGGATCTCGAGGGCAAGGATGTTGCTGCAAGGATCGAGCGGAGAAAGCAGCGTCTCGAGAAGAAGCGGAGGAAGAAGAGGGAGGCTCTAGGCAGCGACGATGAGGACGAGGCGAGCAAGACACCCAAGAACGGGATCCTGAGGTACGGCGAGAACAAGGACGCGCCTGTCGAGTCGCTATCAGGGAATGAGGACTTCTTCACGTCTGATTCGGACTCAGAGGACGAGCCGCCCATGCCTGAGGCTGCGGGGCAGATCAAGGTCGCACTCTTCCGCGTGCTTGCTAGTGGCGAGATCAAGCGGGGCGAGTACTCTCCTCAGTTCGACGCACATGATGACGACGAGAACGCGGCGCAGAATGGCGGAGGAGAGGGAGACGATGTTGACCATACCACGAGTTTCGCAAAGCCGAAGACGCTGGACCCAAAGTCTATCAGCACCCAGACTGTGACTGGAATTGACCCACCAGACAAGCCCTACGCGGTGTTTACATTTTTGTACCGTGGAGAGCGTAAGTATCTATACTAGCCCCTTATCTGGAGACCTTTGCTAACATGACTCGCCAGGCCAACTCCGCAAGATGGGCATTCTCAATTCGGATAAGAAGGAAGCTGTTTCACCTGTAGTAAACCGACGGAAATCTGCCGCTCTAGACTTTGGAAACCTGAAGCCGCTGAATGCATCCACGGGTGTTAAGAACTTTGGCGGATATCGTGACGGTACGGCACAGTCTCCCAAATCTAAGGCGAAGGAGGTAGACACCATGGACAGCGACGCAGAGGACGAAGATGATGTCCAGCCAAAGGTCGAGGATGCGGACGAGGATGAGAAGGTGGTGGACAATGGCATGCTTTCGCCTGAGGATGCACTACGGCAAGGCGAGCTAGCTGAAGGCGTCAGGAAGATTAAGGTGAGAAATCATGCACTGCGTCTCGTTTCTGTTCTCGTCGACTGACTTCAAAATAGCTCAAACGACAACACTCTGCGGAGCCTTTGAACCGTACCGCATCACCAGCAAACAGAGGGGCGTCGGGAAGTCCGATATCCGGTCCCACGTCACCACCAGCAGACAATACGGCGGAACCTTCATCATCTACGGCAACAACGGTCAAAGTGAACCTGCCTGAGCTAGACGTGGCCAGTCCGTTCAAGAAACAACGAGCCAGTCTCCCCGGGTTCGACGACAGTGTCCGCAAGAGCTTAGGCGCGGTACTGATGGGGACCAAAGAGCGAGGAAACTCGGAAGGCAGCGTACCAGCACTCGAAACCAAGATGGAAGAGGACGAAGAGCTGTGACGCGCCGTGCGGCTGCAGAGCGCGCTGGGCTGATATCTGGGGCGGTGTTTGAATGTCTGTTGGGGATATTTGGGGATATTCGGGGAGCTGTCAGCATCACATTTGTACATGCGTTAGTCGAAATGTTTTCCTTCCATCTCGATTCGATTCGCTTCGTCTCGACCTCCTAGACCGACGGAACGCCGCTTCCCCTTTGTCCACGGTTCATGCACTAGAGAGCCGGCGGTGGAACTTGGCCAATTGCTTCATTTCAGGGGCGTTTGTTTCTCTCCCGGGCGGGCACTCATCTAGCGGGCGGACGGGCGGGCGGGCAGCAATCGGGGGCAATGCGGTTGCAATTGCGAAAATCAGGGGGCTCGATATCTGGGAACGGAGGATATGGGCTGGGCTGGACTGGATGGGGCTGGGCTGAACTGGGATGGGATGAACTGAACTGGAGAAACCTATTGTGCTTTTGTTTCCATTTCCCGAGACATCATGGCCCTGAACAGGCCGGGATGGATTGGGGCGTCTATATCAATAATACACATTCTGCATTCGAGTCACAATGAAGGCGTTGCATGCCCAGGGATGGATTGAGGCGTCTATATCAATAATACACATTCTGCATTCGAATCATACAATGGAGGCGTTGCATGTCCAGCGATGTACACGAACATGTTCGCTAAACCGTGCTTGCTCGGTTTACAGCTTGAAATCGACATTGCTGAACTCCCAGCCCACGCTCCCGTCTCCCTTCCTCTTGGCGACCTTATCCGCGAGCTCCAGCTTCTTCTCTCTGTTCCGCTCTGTGCAGAGTTCGTAGATGGTGCTGAGGTTGAACACCATGGAATGGAATGGCGGGCTCTCGTCGACCAGCTCGGCCAACATCTTCTTCGCCTCGGATATCCGGCCCGTGTAGAGCAGACTGACGGCCAGATTCTGCACAACCATGGCATCGTCCGGGAAGGTAGAATGGAGGGCGGAGAAGGCGGACACGGCGGCCGTGTACTCGCCATTCGCAACGTGCAGAAGTGCAGCCAGTGTGCCGTCTGCCAACTCGCCTTCCTCGGCAGCGGTCGCGGCGCTCAGACAGTGTCTCGCGGCCGCGACATCGCCTACGCGTAGCCAGACCAGCGCTTCCATGATCAGGACCTCTCTCGCTTCAGCAGTATTGCCCGGGTTTGGAGTAGAAGACAGCGTCTCGAGGTGGCGTCCCGCGCCCTCTAGCTCTCCCATCTCAACCAGCACATTCGCGACTCTGATGCCCGTGTCCCTCAACCGGGCCCTCCATACTGTTTTCTCGTCGGCGGAAGAGCTGGGAAGAGAGATCTGCTCGCGGCATTCGCGGGCCAGCTCGTAGTAACCCATTATCCCCTTTCGCCAGTCGCCGTATCCTAATGCGGAGAGGCGTACTACGAGCACGCGGAGGTCCCAGGGCACGAGATGCTGGCGGGTGATGGGGTGGAGGTAGAAGACTGAAGTCAAGTCGCCCAGGACCTTTGATTCCTGGGCTGCGAGGGCGTGCTCTGAGATGAGACAGAGGCATGCTAGACGCACGTGGAGGAGGTGGAAGAGGGTGTCGTAGTCCGAGGGCGAGGCTGCGGTCACGAGGTTCCGCGCTGCTGCTATGGCGGCCAATCGGTAGTGGCCTGATTGCAGGAGTGAGGACAGGGGCGAGGACACAGAAGGGACATTCGGTGCGTTCAGGAAGGGTGCGGGGATGGTGGCGGTCGGGAGGACGTGGTAGGCGGACGGGTCCTGGATGAAGGAGAAGTCCTTTGCGGGCATCTCGGCGATGCTGGGGATGCCATCGTGGGGACTGAGGGGGGAGGTTGCGGTGGAGCGGGTGGGGGAGAGGAGGCGGTCGGATTGGGGGGGTATAAAGGCGGTGCTGACTGCGAGAGGACTGGGTGACGGTCAGTCAGATGGGGGGTTGTGTATGAGGTGGGTGGAATGGGTGGAATGGGTGGGTGGAGTCGTACTCGTCTGCTTCAGACTCGAGGGGCCCCCTGGTGGATTTGCGGGTGACGGCAACTGGGCGTGTCAGTGAACAACACGGTCTCCTTATGTACTGTATGACGCTGCTGCACACCTTTGCGTCGCTCCTCCCCGCTCTCGAGACGGCGGTGGCTCCGGGCTCGTTCGGGCTGTGCGGGCGGAGGGCTCATGGTAGTGATGGTGGTGGTTCTGGTTCTGGCATGGCACGGCATGGCATGACGCGCCCGACATCGGGAGGGGCACTTCAAACGGCAAGCGGAATCCGTGTGGAGCGGCCAATCAGCGCCGGCATGACGCGGCGCTGCTGTAGCCCAATTTCCAGTCGGCCCTGAACAAATTCGCCTCCCGTGTGGAGACGGCGCCGAAGCATGGAGGACGAGAACGAGTGAGTCAAGAATTGGGCAATCAAAAACAAGACGTTGCCCGTTCGCTGATTCCAATTGCTGCTCTACTCCCAGTTATCCCAATTATCCCACGCTCCTCCTCCACGCCCTCCACGTCGCCCATATTTGCTCTTTGCAGTCTGCCTATATACTATATAGTCCGCGCGCACGCCCACACACAACCATGCAGTCGCGACATCGCGCTATCCAGTGCCTGAAAAATGGCACACGATCCTTCTCCTCGACGCCCCGACACCTCGCCGTCTCACCCTACAGGAAACCGACTCTCACAGCTGCTTCAAAACTCGTGAGAGAAGATGCAAAGAGGCCACAGTCCACCGCCGCGGCCACACAGCCCCCAAACCCTGAGAGAACGAGACCGTCGCCCGCCTTCAATCGCGAGGACTACTCGAGATACAATGTCTCGCCGCTGTCGCCCTACAAGGCGCCGGAGATGGACCATTCCTTCGTGGGCATGACGGGCGGCCAGATCTTCCACGAGATGATGCTCCGTCAGAATGTCAAGCACATATGTATGCAATACCTCGAGCAGACCCTCAATTGAGCTTCAATTTTTTTTTCTTTTCTTTTCCCTCACTGACCACCTTCAGTTGGCTACCCCGGCGGTGCCATTCTCCCCGTCTTCGACGCCATTTACAACTCAAAACACTTCGACTTCATCCTTCCTCGGCACGAGCAGGGCGCCGGTCACATGGCAGAAGGTTACGCTCGTGCGAGCGGAAAACCTGGCGTCGTGCTCGTCACCTCTGGCCCCGGCGCCACAAACGTCGTCACACCCATGCAGGACGCTCTCATGGACGGGACCCCCATGATTGTCTTCTGTGGCCAGGTCGTCACCAGCGCCATTGGCTCAGATGCCTTCCAAGAGGCCGACATGATTGGCATTACTCGCGCCTGCACAAAGTGGAATGTCATGGTCAAGAACATTGCAGAGCTGCCGCGGAGGATCAACGAGGCCTTTGAGATTGCTACGTCCGGACGTCCTGGTCCTGTTCTTGTGGATCTGCCCAAAGACGTTACCGGCGCGATTCTGACGAGGCCGATTCCCATGACCAGTACCCTGCCCACACATCCCAGCGCAGCCACCCGTGCCGCCAAGGAGGCAAGCAAGCAGCAGCTCGATGCATCCATCAGGCGCGTGGCTGACCTGATCAACATTTCGAAGAAGCCAGTCGTCTACGCTGGCCAGGGCGTCATCAGCACGCCTGAGGGCCCGCTCTTGCTAAAGGAGCTCGCGGACAAGGCCAACATCCCCGTGACCACCACCCTTCAGGGTCTGGGAGGCTTTGATGAGCTAGACGACAAGTCTCTGCACATGCTGGGCATGCACGGCTCCGCGTACGCCAACATGGCCATGCAGGAGGCCGATCTCATCATTGCCCTCGGCGCGCGTTTCGATGACCGCATCACCGGCAACCTTGGAAAGTTCGCCCCAGCTGCGAAAGCAGCAGCTAGCGAGGGCCGTGGCGGTATCGTGCACTTCGAAATCATGCCCAAGAACATCAACAAGGTCGTGCAGGCCACCGAGGCCGTTGTTGGCGACGTCGTCGCAAACCTCGCCCAGCTCCTCCCCCACGTCAACGTCGTTAAGGAACGACCAGAATGGTTCGCCCAGATCAAAGACTGGAAAACGCGCTTCCCCTGGGCCTACGAGAAGGAAGGCGAGAACGGCCTCATAAAACCACAGACCGTGATAGAAACCCTCTCCAACCTGACCGCACACATGAAGGAGGAGGTCGTCATCACAACGGGTGTAGGCCAGCACCAGATGTGGGCTGCGCAGCACTACCGCTGGCGCCACCCCAGAACTATGATCACCTCAGGAGGTCTAGGAACGATGGGCTACGGATTGCCAGCTGCCATTGGCGCCAAGGTCGCCCGCCCTGACGCCCTCGTAATCGACATCGACGGCGACTCCTCCTTCAGCATGACATTGACAGAGCTCTCCACCGCCGCAGAGTTCAACATTGGCGTCAAAGTCCTGATCCTCAACAACGAAGAACAGGGCATGGTCACGCAGTGGCAGTCCCTCTTCTTCGAGGACAGATTCGCGCACACGCATCAGCGGAATGCGGATTTCGTCAAGCTGGGCGATGCAATGGGCGTCCAGGCGCAGAGGGTTGTGAAGCCCGCGGAACTGGAGGAGAAGCTCAAGTGGTTGATTAACAGTGAGGGACCGGCGTTGCTGGAGGTTGTGACGGATCAAAAGGTGCCCGTGCTACCTATGGTGCCTACGGGGAGTGGGCTGCACGAGTTTTTGGTTTATGATGCTGGTACGTTATCCTTGATTGAAATTTGGAAAAAGACGTGTGCTAACGGGTGAACAGAAACGAGCAAGAAGAGGAGAGCGCAGACCAAGGAGAGATCCGGCCGCTGAACCAAACGAACAACAAACCGACCTACGCTTGCATGAGGCGGCGGTGCGACATTCACTGTACAAATTCTGATATTGCGTTGGGCATAGGCGTTCTGTGGGGGTTCCACACATCGACTCGAAAAGTTCCTTGACACGTTCCATCTGTCCGATCTTTGCGCAAAAAGCACCGGGGGCCTTTTCCTCTTTCCTTCACATGTCCGGACGAGATGATATGCGATGAGATGAGATAATATGATTTTGCATGTGCGTGCTGATAGCATATGCGGTTGAGCGTTCTACAACATCTGTCTGTCTGTCTGAATGCATGCATGATATGTTGTGTGACGAGACGAGACGAGGCGATAAACGTGTAGATTATGCATTGCAAGCGATTACATGCGTTAAGCAACGGAATACGCGTTGATGGCACAAAAACGACATCTTATCGTCGTAATATCCTCGTGCAGTGTGTCCCGTATGACTTGCAAGCCGGACAGAGTGAGTATACTGACAAACCCGAGATATTTTATATTTTCTGTACTCTAGCCTAGTCTAGCGTACACATTTATTATTACCTCGCTACTCTGCTCTATTCTACGCAAAGACGAGAGCAGCGAAAGTGGCCGAAAGCACTCCGCGAGTAGACAATGCCATCCCAATATGTTCCGGGAAGACGCGATCAAGGAAATGACAATGCAAAGATAAACCGAAAGTACCCCCGAAGAGCGTAGGCTGTGAACAATCCCTTATTATGCTCAAAGTGGAGCTGACAAAGTGACGGTACGCGATAGTCGTCGAAGCCAAGCCAGAAATAGGAGGAAGGGATGCATTAGGAAGGACATGGGCTCCAGAGAGTTTGTAGGCCGTGAGGATGTAAGAAAAAACCACCCAGTAGGCCCAAAAGAACAACAGGAGAAATCGGAACGATACGACTCCACCACTCCACAACTGTCACTTCATCTGCCTCAGTGTTCCTCTGCATCTCCTCCTCTTTCACCGTTGCCCTTCACGGAAGACACGGGAGTAGCGTATGTCGAGATCCAACCATGACCACGAACAGCATCGTCCTCCTTTTGCACAGGATAGCCGCCTAGCGTAGCCCGTTTCCCCAACTCCAACCTCGAATTCCGCCTCAACAAACCCCCCTCATGCAAGATCTCCCACTCATCAAGATCCGGCTCTTCGATTTCTGGAACTGGACATGCGGGTGCCGGGGTCTTGCTCTGCGGCGATACTGAACCGCGTCCGCCTTGAGCGTCAGGTGCAAAGCTTTTTTTCCCTTCCCAAATCAGGTCTTGCTTCACTGCACCGGGATCCAACGTCAATAATCCACTCGAGTTCGGCAGGCCATCAATGCCGAGCTTCTTATCGGTCGGATGTCTAGATAGTGCAGTCCTCTTGCCCGCTACCGAAGCCCTTCTTGAAGGATTTGGCATACTAGCACGCCCCTTCGGCCATACTCCTTGACTCAAAGACTGTTTCTCATCTTCGTTTTTGGCGTTAGAAAATCGGTTTGCCTTGGATGAAGGAGTATTGGGGGTTGATTTAGCAACGCTGCTGGATTTTCGTTTGATCGAAAAGCTTTTCCTCACTGGTCGATTGCCAAAGCTTGTATCCGTGGGTTTCGGACTGTTAAGTTTGATCGGCGGCTTCTCTTCAGCCTCCTCGTCGGACTCGCACTGGAATGGTTGTTCCTCGTCAGGTTTGCTAGCGGTGAAGCGTGACTTGACATCATAGATTCTTCCACGCATGCCAGCATGTGGTGGGTTGGAACCTTCCATCTGTTTGGACCCCGATGCGCCATCGACTTGCAAGATGTCATTGTCGTTATCAGAAGCGATATGATTAGTATTATCAGAAACGTGGGAGAGATTGATGAGTGGGGATGTCAAAGATGACGCGTTGTCGTCTTTCTCAGTAGCAGTCATGCCAGTAGTCAATACTCTTTGCAGCTTCTCGACTGTTCTCTTCGTTGCCCAGAGATCGTAGTACTTCCCCATCTGCCCAAGAAGCTCATCATGAGTGCCCCTTTCCACAATCTCGCCTTGATCCAAGACAAAGATCTGATCAACATCTTTCACAGTAGACAATCGATGAGCAATAATAACCGTAGTTCGACCTTTACAGATTCTCGCGAACGAGTCCTGTATCTCAGACTCAGTCACATTATCCACCGTAGACGTTGCCTCATCTAGCACAACAATCATCGGATTGCGGAGGAACAGCTGGGCCATGTATAATCGCTGTTTCTCGCCACCAGAGAGCTTGACGCCGCGCTCTCCAATCCTCGATTCGTATCCACCGGGGAAGCTGAGGATCTTGTCGTGAATTAGGGCGTTCCTGCAAGCTTCGTGGACCTCTTCATCAGTAGCGTTCAAACGGGCAAAGCGTACGTTTTCCATAATGGTGATATTGTAGAACATCTGATCTTGTCGCACGATGCCCATGGTTTCCCGGAGACTATACTGCGTGACATCACGAATGTCTTGGTCATCAATGAGAATGCTACCTTCAGTGACATCGTACAGACGGAAGAGGAGTTTATCGCACGTGGTCGTCTTCCCACTTCCCGTAGCCCCGACAAATGCAATAGTTGAGCCTGGCTCAACTGTAAAACTGAGACCTTTGATTAGCGAATTACCTTCCTCGTATGCAAAGTGAACATTGCGATACTCGATCTTCCCGCCCTTAAATTCGAGATCCGGTGCTCCTTCAACGTCGACAACTGTCGCTGTCCGTTGTCTTACTTGGAGTAACAATTCCGCGTCGACGAGATAGTTGATGAAGTCCTTGTACGAATTTGCCAGCGTGAAGAGCGGCCGGGTGATGATGTTCCAATACAATAACAGCATGACAATATTACCGACCGGTTGCTTCTCGCGTATGACTTGCTGCGCAGCGAGTAAAAGGACAGCGCCATATCCGAAAGTCGTTATTAGGCCTTGAGCGATATTTCTGACATGGGAAAGGTCGTTGAACCGAGCCATCCCGTCGACTTCTTTGACCACTAACTCTTCTAAGCGTTGACATAGATAGTCCTGCCGGTTGAAGTACACGGCCATTTGCCAGTTGGACATGCTTTGGTTCATAAGATCTTGCACTTCAACCACTGTGTCAAGATATCGCCGTTGCCGTGTTGAGAGCCAGGCCGTGAACTTGTACGTTGCAATGACGTACAAGACGTAAACAAATGCAAGGACAATGCCCAATGTGACAGAGAACATCCAACTGAGATATACGAAGGCAAGAGCCAAATCTAAGAAAAGGGGTATGAAGTTGTCCATGCACTCGTCGAAAAGTCGGGTAAGTGACTTGCCTTGCATTATTGTGGCTTGTACTTCTCCCGTATTCTTATTTTCATGGAATTCAAGTGAGAGGCCCATGATGTGTGAGAATGACGAAATCAATACCTTCCTATAGGACGCGTAGTAAAGCCTGACACTACAGAACGACCTGAGAGGTACCAGTATCTGGTCGTGCGGAATCTTGATGGCAAAAATTAAGAGAACGATCTGCCGCCAGGGAATTTCGTCGTTTTCATCCGCTGTTGCAATCCTGCTCACAATGTCTCCAAGGAGACGGGGGCCGATAAGATTTGATAGTCGATCACAAATGATAACTACTGCAACAACAAGGGCGAAACCCTGGTGCTTTCGTTCTCGAAGAGGGATAAAGTGTGGTGCGAGCAGTCGGAACTGCTGCACATACTTCCACCACCCGCCGAGCGTTTCAAGACGATGGGTTTGCTCGTCCATTGTTTTTCGACGGATAGTCTCCTCTTCGCTTTCTTCATTGTCTGTGAATGTGCCGGCTATTGGAATGGATCTATACTCTGCGGTGCTGCCTGCCATGCCATCAGACCCAATAAGAGGCTGTCGTTCGACATCGATATGGACCAATGGAGTTTCTGAGACCGCGGCTGATATACATAGACCGGCAAGACAGCAAATTCGAAGCAACTGAATAGCCCATCGGACGCTGGTGAAGCGATTATGCGTCGGTGAGTGAGCGAATTGCACGAGGCAGACAGTGACCTCCATAGCGGTGGCCAGGATCCACGACGCGAGATTCGGACTTCGATAAACTGTGCCCGCATCGTCCAGAAAGATGAAGATTACGGCCCAAAGAAGGGTGGACAGTGCTACATAGACAATGTCGTCTTGTGCAGTCGACCAATTGAACCGGCCGCGGGCTTGTAGGATATACAGCAGACCCTCGTTGACGTACAGCATTGCGACAGCTAGAGCAATCCATTTCGCACGATTTCGTTGATTTTTCTGGAGAACTGTGCGTTGTGATGGTCTGGCAATACAGGCGGATGCTGTGGATATGACAACGGCGGAGAGAACCACTGCAACCGAAGTCGAGTAGTGAAGGGCTCGGAGGGAGAGAGGATCTAGGGGTGACATGACAAAGTCTAGCGTTTTAGATCATTACGGGAGGTGAGAGAAGAAGAAGAAGAAGAAGAATGATAAGATATAGGGTGAGTTCAACTGATCATTCTTTCTACAACTGAGCCGTTGAGAGGTGAAGAAGTGAAGGAAAGTGCCTGCCTGACTTAGGTACTGTGCCTGCCTTATATGTACAGCCATGCAAAGCACGATCAGGCTCATTGCCTCCCCTCGAGAAGGCAAATGGACCTGGCAATG
>BLYF01000136.1:53968-86859 GCA_014905255.1 Herpotrichia juniperi
ATACCGCTGAATAGTTCCTCCCACGTCAACTCCAAACGAAGCTGGGCGTACAGCATCGGAGGAAGGCACTCTTCAACTGCAGCCGTTGAGGTTCGGCACGCTGTAGACACGCTTATTTGGCGAATAGGCGATCTTGCCAGTAACCCGGGTCTCTATTTGGGTTGACTTGCCTTGATTAACCCCTGCTGTGGAATTTGGTTACTCCCACGCTCGTGATCTGTCCAATCGAATAATTCGCTGGCGATATCGAGCAAGGAAGGCCCTGCAGTATCTTGAGCAATTGGAGCGGCCCCAAACTCCATGTCAGCTGGCGTGATAAAGAGGGACTCGGAAGGGTGAGAACCTTGAGGCATCCGTTACGATGAGTCTCACAAACGAACTGAAGATTAACTGATTGTTCATGTCTGTTTCCCAGCATCCTTCCATTCGAAAGTGCTTGATGTGCTTTCCACGTCGATAGCTTATCATTGGACAGGAGCGAAGGTCTGCAAGCCACTTGGAGAAAGTTCCGGATGGCGGCAAGGTTTACACGGTTACCTGCATGATGCCAGGTGTGGGCAGGGGCAGATTGATTACTGGTTCTATTGACGCATGTAAATCAGGAACAAAGACTTTGATTACAAGAATAAATAGCGTGATGTCGATCGTGGGGAAGACACTACACGTCGAGTATTGAGAAACGCCTGACCCAATCGTCAACACCAGAGCAGAATCATTCTGTCTCGTCCGTCGAAGTATGTCTTTACTTTCGGATCGTCATAGTCGTAGTACACATTCGACAACAAAATCCACAATAACTTCCTGTAGCACTTACCCGAGGGAGTAAGAGAGCATCAGTTCTCGCCCGAGATTGACATTAGGCTTTTCAGTCGAAAAGGAAGAGCGAATTAGAAAGAATCACGTAGGCCCAGCCTATACATGATGACTCGTAGCTCGATAATTCGGCGGCCCACTTGAAGGGTATCGGTGAGTCAGGTTACGCAGTTGCGTCTGGACCGTGTTCTCTATAAGGTATACAGGGATGCCGATCATGTAGCAACCGGACGGAAGACCTGTTGTGCGTAGCGCGGCTCTTCTTCTTGCATACTCTTCTCCACTATATTGCAGTTAGAAGAGCATACTGCCACATCAACTCTCATCTAGGCCTCGCTCTGCTGCAAGACTAGCATGACCTCGACTTGTTGGAGAACGGGCGACCGTTTCTCTGCTCGGCTTGCCGAATTCATTCCCTAGCCATTGAAATATCTTGGGTTGTTATTCAGGTTGAATTTATCCTGAAGGCTAGCTCGATAGGTATCTGTATCGTATGTGGGAAAATGCATTTAGACGCTGCTAAGGATAAATGAAAGTCATTCGGCTGAACAAGTCGATACCGAAAGTGGAGAGACAGTAGGCCGTCCCGAAACATTGATTGTAAAGTGAACTTTGTCTTGTTGAGGACGGATTGGTATCGATAATCTGACTACGTCACGCTATCTCCAGTGACCTTGAAGATGACGCTGCCACTACCGGGCTTGCTGACCACCACTGCCTGCTGCAGCTTTTCTGCTGTAATATCTGGGAACTTCTTTCGGTAGTAGTTCTCTTCCCAGGACTTCTTGACCGCATCCACCTTGTCCTTGGGCACAAGGTGCACACTGCATCCTCCCCACCCCGCGCCTGTTAGTCTGCTCCCAGATGCGCCTGCACTGCGTGCAAGATCGCATAGTTCATCGAGTTCCGGGCAACTGCAGTCGTAGATATCGCGACATGATGTTTGAGTTTCGTTCATGAGATCGCCAAGTGATTTGATGAGGTCTTTGCCATCTGCTGGAGGGGACGAGAGTAGCTGGCGGAACTTGATCACGCGGAGGGCTTCATTGAAAACGTGCAACGCACGCTGTCGTAGCATGAATCTCTCTGCTCGCACTGGAAACTTCGTCATGAAGCGCTTGTTGAGCTCATCTTCCGAGCCACCAATTAGTGCGCATATTTCCCCCCTCGTGTACCCTTCTTCTTGGACAAGGTAGTCTTCAGTGAGTTGGATGAGCTTGTGGAGCTGTATTTCGAAGTCTGGGACCGAGGTCTTTGAGTTGTCTGTCAAGCTCTCGTTCTCTTCAAAGTACGTATCGTGAAATCCACGAAGACTGACCTCCAGAGGAGACGAGTCCTTTGGAAGTTCCTTATTCAGCTTGAAGATCTTTGCAAGGAAGACAGCCGCTAATGTGCACTCTACCACGCGCAGGTTATAGCATTCAGGTGCAGTAACGTGTTTGTCCGCCGCTACAAAGCTTTGGGCAGTGACGAATGTGAGCTCGGGATCTGTGTGAGGGAATTCGATAGTCGTGTAGTTGAGGCTGGGCTTGAATCGTACGTAGAGAGCGGTACCGCGGAGGGAGAACACTGACGCTGCTTGGTCCATACTACGACGAGGGTTAGTAGTGACCTGGTGGATTGTCTATACACTTACCCTCCAGAGTTGACACCCACAGATCGCTCTGAGACAATGGCAAGCTCGCATAGCTCTGTCTTGTCCACTTTCTCCTCTCCATTTGCTAGTAGAACTGCTAATGCACTTGCACAAGTGAACGATGCCGAGCTTGACAGGCCACCACCACTCGGCACTGTACCGTCGCACAGGATGTCCATTCCTGCTGAGACAAACTTATCGTTACCCCGCTTCTTCTTCAACAGTTGTGATACGCCTCGAAGTCCAGACTTCAGATAGTTACTCCACTCATGTTCTGAAGCATCGACCGCAATTTCTCCTTCGGTGGGGATCTCGAATTCACGTGAGGGGAATTTCTCTGACTGGACGTTTGCTATCCGCACTCTTGCTTGGTCTTCGGCAGGGCGAATTGCTACTGCCATGATAAAGTCGGCAGTGATGGCCATAGGGAGAACTTCGTAAAGTGAATAGTCGATGTGCTGGGATTGTGAGTTGTGAGGGGTGGTCGAGGCATAGCAGATCGTACCTCGCCAATGATGTTGACCCGCCCGGGGCTGCGCGACACGAAGTCTGCTTGTTTGCCATAGGTCTCCTTGAACTTAGTTAGTAGATTCTCCCATCGCCTGGTCTCGGCTGGAATCGCATCCTCTGGGTAGATGTCATGCAGTGAAGTTGCTGTAGGAACTTCCATGATGGTGTGAGATGGGATATGTTGATTTCAGCAGGTCTGACGTAGTAATCAAAATAGACAAAATGAAGACGGGATCTAGAAACCAGGAGGGAGAGGAAGATATTTAATATATGCGTACAATTGGCATCGTGCGACCTGGTGTTATGGCGGGGGAGCTCGAAGTGGGGCAGGAACCATAGGAAATCTAACCTCATCAGGGAACACAAACGATATGCAGGACTCTGAGCCGCATTTCAATTATTGTGTTGGGTGACCGCTCACATGTATCAACGGTACGCAAAAACAATGTAAGTAAGTGGCGGGACAGGGGAGAGATTTGCCGGACAGCTGGTAGCTTGATTTCGGCCTTGATTTACGAATACTTTTCCTTTGCTTTGAGATATCATACAAGCAAATTTGTCGAGCGGTCGGAAGCATTGAACGCTTGGGAAGTTGAGAACTGTTCTTGTGATTGCTCGAGATCCTTGCGATGCGTTTTGGGAGACAGCTTCGATATTGCCCAGGCACACCAGCTCCTTCGTACAGGTGTAAACTGTGTTGCAGTGCCGGGTGTGTGCTTGAGTGGTGTCGAACTCAACCCAAGTGTGTACCGCTGAGCTTTTTGGATACGGGTTCTTGATGATAAGGACGAGCATCAGGCACTGAGACACCCAGATATCGCTGGGGTTACTGAGGAGAGTAAAAGATCGTTCGACTCATTTCTTCAACCCAAACCTCTCCCTCTTCCGCGCATTCCACGCCCAATGCCACTGCCGATGCCACCCCCAGCCCTACCAGCAGTGGAACTGCTGCCGAGGCCTCGCCCGCTCTGTCCACTGACGCCATACCCTGACGATGTGACTCGGGCACTTCCTGGGTTAGCACCGCCTCTTCCTCGCCCCCGTGTGCCGGCCTTTGGTGGGTTCTCTGCTCTTCTCCGTTCCTCCTCTACTCTTCTTGCTGTTGCCTCTCGTCTGGCGTGATCGTCCGCTGCCCTCCGTTGCGCTGCGTGCTGTCGCTGTGCCTCCTCATCCTGAATATCGACGAGATCTTGACTTGCCCCTTGCCATTGCGGGTTGAGGAGAAGGCGTTGGTTGTGCTCTGTTTGCGAGAGGATGCGGGTCCATGTTTGGAGGAGGGTCGAGGCATTGTGCACAGTACGGGATACGGTCTGGTTGTGTGTCAGCATTGGTGAAGCGTCAGCGTACTTCTAGATATCTTGACGTACACCCATATTGCTCTTCGCCTTCTCTAGACTCTCCACAACGCCTTCAATCACTCTATTCACATTTTGCACGCTCTCGAGCTCTTTGCGCAACGCAGCTTCTCGCGCCTCTTCTGTGGTATAGTGCGACTCCTTTCGCGTCTTCCCAGTTGCAGTCCTGTCGGACGCATCCTCCTGGTCCTTCTTTTTGTTCTTCTTAACCGCCGGAGTATCGAAGAGTGCGTCTGAATCCGAGTCGGACAGATTGAGCGCATCCATGTTGGGCGGCTCCATAGCAGTCGTACTGTGGTTAGGTTGGGGACAGGGTTTACGATGACGGGCGTGGTGTTGACATGTCTGGCTGTTTCGATGTCGGCGGGCGTTTATGGTGGGGCGTTTGACGTGTTTGGCGAGCGGCTCCTGCTGCACCTGTCGCTTGGCATGTTGTTGTGAATTGCGTGGTCCATGCACCAACAGCTAGCTGGGAAGCCCGACGACCCAACCACCTCATTTCCAACAACGCCCTTTCCTTTACTCACCACAGCAACATTCACAATTATCATCACCACCAGCAAACCATCTCATCCACCGCACGCAACATCGCCATCCTATTGTGCTGTCAATTGCGCGCGTTTTGTAATCCTGCCGTTGCCCGGGTACCCATACACGAAACCGATTGTGCTTGTTTTGGTTTGCGCACCGACATTCGAACACCTCACTCGCAGCTTCCAACGCCTAAGACACAACATAGTGACGATACTCAAGTCTGCCAGAACACCACCAACATGGAGCGCACTCCATCGCCTGCGGGCCGCCTCAACACACCCCCTGCGCCTAAGTTTGGAGCTAAACACGATTCTTATGAGCCATATTCACCTCGCCGTTCGAGTAGAGTCGCGAAATACCATCAACAACAGCCACCGCGTCTGTCACGATCGATCCGCGAGACGACACCCACCAGCGTGAAGAAGCGCTCAGATGTCCGCACAGCCAACTTTACTCTCTCACCGCCCGCCTCACCTATCTCTCCCAAACACACCTACCGCTCTCCCCGCTCAACGCGTCGCATGCACCTTGAATCTGTTCCTGTTGACTCCGATTCCGACCACATTGCCCCCACCCCTGCCCGCAGACACTTATCTGCAATGGAGTCCAGCGACATGCTCCCGACCCCAGCGAAGACGCCGAGGAAGCGTGTTGTCCAGGAGGAAACAATAACCTCCACAGCACGCGTCCTGTTTCCAGGCCGACCTGCAACTATCGAAGAAGCCATGCCGACCCCGCGCAAAGGCCGCAAGAGTATGAAGAATGTATTTACACTGGAGAGCTTCGCTGAGCAAATGGACGAGACTGAGAAGATTGAGATTTATACGGACTCAAAAGAGCGTGTCCCCACTCATGATGAGGAAGAGGACAACCCGTTTGTCACAAAGAAGGGCAAAGGCAAGGCGAAGGCGACCCCTAAGGCGCGCAAGATTGATACGAAGACGGCACAGATGGAGCACGCTGTTAATCGCGAGGAAGGCATGATTTATCTCTTGTAGGTTTCCACCTCACCATCTAAGAAATAAACTAATCATATACAGCCGCGGCAAGAAGATGTTCCGCAAGTTTCACGATGGACCCCCATCAAATGCCTCAGACGACGAGGCCGCGTCCTCTGGAGACGAACTTCGTCGCCATGTTGGTCCAGCAGCTCACCGCCCGCTTACTCGCTCGTCCATCAAGCCTCGACTTCTCTTTAGGGAGGAGATTCAGCAAAAGCGCAAGCTGGAGATGGGTCCCGATGATGTCGATGAAGAGGCCCTCACCGACATCGAAATGCCCGTCGCCCCCCCGTCCAGCCGGAGGCCCCGCAAGACTGTTGCACTTGTCACCCCCTTCGAGCAGGAGGCAACCCCGCCACCCACTGTCAAGCCAAAGCGCGGTAAGATATATCGCGTCGATTATAGTGATATGGATATTGACGCCCGATTAGAGATCTCGTTCGATTCGTGGACCCGTGTCAAGTCGACTACTCGTGGAAGCAGCTCTTCTCGCGACGGCAGGAAGCGCAGTGGCGACCATCTGGAGAGCACTGCCGAGAAGCGCACGCGGAGTGAGCGCTCTTCTGCTATGGATATCGACTCATTCTAACAAAGCATACAGCCAACTGATTTAGTATTGAATCACTACAGCATGAAGTGTCAACACTTCTAGGTTTGCTGTATCTGGCGCCTTTTATGCGTACTTTACCATGGCCTGGCGTTGAACGGATTGCGACGACTTTACGACTACATTGATGACATCTTACCAGGATATTGCTATTCTAATACTGCGGAGTTCACGGCGAACTATGGATGTTGCTACTTGCAACGTTCATAACCTGCATCAAACTCTTCTACTTCTTTCCGCAGATACTACGGATACTCTTGGATTCTTTTGACCGTTGGCGTTGACACTTGCTCTTTTTGAGAGTTCAGCATCTGGCGTTAAAGAGGTTCAACTGCTTGGGCGAACCCCATCTTTTTTATTCGTGGCTGTCCTGCGAGACCATTGGCATACTCTAGGTTTTGTGTTTTGCATATCAATGTTTGCGTAGTGTGTATTGGGTCGGCTGGAATCCGCAACCTTCGAGAGTCTGTTCTTGGATGCTATACATGCATTCCTATTCTCAGAGCTTTGATGTACATCGTACATTGGGACTTGCAACGAAAGGAACTGGACTATTGCGAATGGATAATGGAATGGGTAGTGGAACTTTAGCGTGCGATGGATACCCAGGGTAGATAGAACAATAAAAACGGTACGAAAACAGTTGATTCTTTTGATTAAATTGATTAAATTGTCATGCTGTGATATAAGCTGTTCCATGTTTAGACGCCTTGCGTAGTGGTTCAATACTCTTACATGGTACCATGAGTTTCAGATAACGCCTGACAACATCTAGGAAACACTAAACGCCCAACCTCTAGCTCAGTCCTAAGCTTTTTTGACAGGCGCCTTAGTAAAAAAACTACTCATCTTCCTCATCCCACTAACATCCACCTTCTTCAATTGCTTGACGGCCCTAGACTCCTGTTTCTTCCTCTTCTCGTCCTCTTCCTTTTTCCTTTTCTTCTCCTCTCTCTCCGCCACCTTCTCGTCGTCATCTTCGAAACCACGCTTGCGACTTATGTTATCGGATATGCTGCGCAGGGAGAGGGCTTCAGCTTTTAGGGCGGATAATGAGGCGAGGTGGGTTGTTAGGGGTGCGAAGTTAGGAAGTGTGGAGGAGGCGAGGAGGGCGGAGAGGGGGGTAAGGAGGGTAGGGGAGATGTAGGTACAAGTTAGGTAGGTAAGGGATGTGCGGAGGCGGAGGAGGTGTGGAACCCCCTCAGGAGTTGTGAGAGCGGGTTTCGCTTGCTCTTCTGTGGTGGAGGAGAAGCTCGTCGCTGCGGTCGAGACTGTTCCCTGAGAGTCCGTGGTCGTGGTAGTAGAGACCTGTGACTCCGCGCTTATCGATGGTGTAGCTACATCTTCCAGCACGGAGATCTCGCTCAACCCGCTCTCCTCGCGCTTGATACTCATAATCGGCACCTCCAGCGCCGTCTTTATGAACTTTTCCTCCAGACTGGCGGGGAGAGCGCCTGCGCTCATTCGCTCTGCTTTCTTAACCAACACTACAAATAGTTTCTCCTGTGAGAGCCGATACATCGTCTCATCGCCTGCATCCACTGTATCACACACGAGCTTCATCCTCTTCTCTATCCTCTCTTTCAGGGCTGGGAACGATCTGAGTAATGATTTCCAGTGCGGTGACGATGCAGAGAGGATATCCAAATGGTCGTCTAAACATAAAAACAACTGTTTCGTATCCTTCGAATTCTTAGGTGCTAGCGCAGGGAGAATGAGGAAGAGCGTGTCGATAGGCGTTGCGATGTAGATATCTGGAGACTTCGTCACATATCCAGAGCCCAATTCCAGCTCATCTTCTGGGGAATCTTTCTCTTCCTCATCCTTGCCATCTGATGTGATAAGCCAACTCTTACAAGCCTTCTTCGACGCCGCAATGCGCGTGAACTCGTAGAACCCTTTCTGCGCGCAAAACAGATATCTTGATAGCACACCAGTCGCAGGGTTATCCAACGTGACTATTCGGGTATTTTTTGATGTGTCTTTTGGGAGGACGAAGAGTTTGGGTGCATTTTCGACGGCGAGAGAAAGCGTTTTGGTATTCGTAGCTGGTGTTTTAGTGGGAGCTGCTTCTTTGGGTGCTTTCGTCGCGGGCTTTGAGCGTGTGCGTGCCATTGTGTACGAGATGTGTGGCTATGTATAATTTATAGAGAATACACTGCAACCAAAGAAAATGGTGTTGACTTGGAGATTCTCGAAGTCAGTTAAAGTGGTCGAAGTCGCGTGCAGCAACGCGTTCGCGATCTAGCGCGCGTCATCCACCAATGTGCGACCCCAGCTCCATGCGTTTCAGATTGGTCAACCTCATTTCTGGGGCATCAACACCACAGATCGAAGCACACCTAACAACCGCCGTACACGACTACGATTCGATAATCGACTATCAAACATCAAGACACCACGACGACCAATCTGTGAGCTTCTTGGAGTGGATATGGGCGCATCTTCGCATTCAACACCAACACCACCGCAACAATGATTGTTCGGGAGAGCCCCAAAGCCGGAGGTGCGCATACAAACCTTCCCCCATATACGCACGATACTAATACTCATAGTGCGACGAGAACCCGCCCAAAACTGGCCCCCGAAATCCCCCCATGAAGCACTCCTCTCCTCCCCCTCCGGGCGTCGAAAGTACGCCCAACAGCGCGAGCGCAACTCCGTGTCCCCCTCCCCCGTGAAGCGGCGCCCTCTGTCTCGCGCTATGCCCGGAATGAGTGAAGAGGAGGATGAGGATGAAGACGAAGAGACCGTGCAGCTACGGCTTCAAGAAATTAAAGCGAAACTGAAACTCAAGAAAATGCAGAAGGCGCGGCAGGCAGCGGAGAATGTGCAGGAAGATAGATCGAGGCCTGGGACCGCGGCAAGCATGCGCAGGGTGGAGATAGCGCGCCCGCAAAGTCAGGTCGAGGTCCCAATGAGCCCTGTGCGGAATCGGAGGGTGGCGGAGGAGCCAAAGAGCCCAGCGAGGGTCCTGCTAGGGATTGATAAGGGGCTGAGGGCGCAGGATGTTAGTTTGAAAAGAGCATCGAGTTTTCATTCGAGGACGGCAAGAGGTGGGCCTGGGAGTCTGGCGAGGGCGCATTCGACGCGGGTGGAGGCACCGAGGGAGAAATCGTTCAGTGAGAGGATTGCGGAGAGTAGGGGAAAAGTTAAAGAACAGGAGCAAAAGAAGGAGAGAATCGAAAGTAGCAGGAGTCAGGGTTTTGGTTTAAAAAATATTGAGTGCTTGAGGGATGACGCATCGTCACGAGCGAGCTCTTCGCTTTCTTCTGGGACGAGGACTTCATCACAAGACACGGTACCTACTATGAGAACTCTGGACAGGAGCCGTTCGGTTGCAGACCTGCGAAATGCACCATCATCACGGCCTAGCTCGAATCTTTCCACGCGCACAGAGGGCTTCCGTGGTTCATCAGCAGCCTCTCAGGCATCGTCTACGGGGCTGCGCAATGCGACCAGTACTTCGACAAAGTACAAAGAAATCGTGGATAGAGATGACAGCTCAGAAGCAGCAAGCTTCGAGTCCTTTTCAGGCTTACACCTCAAGTCCCGCAGCATGCAGCATAACACCCTAACACGCACTCTAGAAGGCAAAACTATCTTCACTATCCCACAGCTCCTCAAAGACGTCAAAGGCCCTTCTTTCGATCCCCCTGAAATAGAGGGGGACTATGTTGTACTTGGAATCATAGCCTCCAAATCCTCCCCCCTGACCCCCAAAAACGCACGACGGGAACAGCAGGCCGGAAATGACAACACAGACGCTAATCAGTCTGGCAAGTTCATGGTTATCCGCCTCACAGATCTAAAATGGGAACTCGACCTCTTCCTCTTCGACACAGGCTTCTCGCAATTCTGGAAACTCCCTATCGGCACCTTGATAGCGGTTCTTAACCCCGATATCATGAAACCGAGAAACATAGACACTGGAAAATTCTCACTTAAACTTGGGAGTTCGGACGATACAGTACTTGAGATTGGCGTAGCGCGGGATCTCGATTTCTGTCACGCTACGAAGAAAGATGGGAAGGGATGTGAACAATGGATCGACGGGCGCAAGACCGAATTCTGCGATTTTCACATCGAATTACAGATTGAGCGCAGCAAGAGAGGCCGCATGGAAGTTAACACTATGACGGGCTTCGGCAAAGGCCCTAGCGGAGGGGGAGGGAAACACGGCATGTTTGGCGGCGGTGGGCGAGGTAGAGGGGGTGACGAAATTCGACGAGAAGGCAAATTTCATGACCGCCTCCTCCACGAAACAGTCTACATTGCCCCCGGTGCTGGCGGTGCAGCACGGCTCATTGACCACGACGTCCAGTCCTGGGAACGGGGAGGCAACCGAGCAGAAAAACACCAAAAACGGCTCGCTGAAAAGGAGAAAGAGCGAGAACTCGCCAAACGACTAGGAGACACGGGGAGCGGCGCAGGAGGCGATTATATGCAGTTAAAAGGCTCCGGTGCACAGAACCTACCAGCGAGGGGGGATTTCAGAGCCCAGGAGACGGACGCGCAGAAGGAGAAGAGGAGGGCGGCGATGGACGATCCGCTGGGGTTGAATGGGAAGAAGGCCGAGGATGTGAGTCTTGCGCCTATTAAGAGGAAGCGCATGGTTTCTGGGAAGACGGAGACGTTTAGCGTGCCGGTTGGTTGGGGCGGTGCGTTCAAGCCTGGGGTACCTGGGCCGCCGAAGAGTCCGACGAAGCAGTCGAGCTTCTTTAATCGAACGAGAGACCCGAGCCCCGTCAAGAAGAAGGCGAGGCTACTGCTTCCAGACAAAGGAATTAGGGAGCCAGGGCGGGAGAGTTTAGGGCTAGATGTGGGGTTGTTGGCGGCGATGGACGACGACGACGATGACGATTTGGAGTTTATCTGAATGCGGAGGGGGCTCCGAGCAGAGCTATTGTGATACCTTTTCTTCTCAGATACCTCTTCTTTCGATTATTGTTTTGAAACTGCGAGGGCGTTAGTATAGACAGCCTGTAATTGGCTGGGAAATATCCGGGATTTCTAAGCGAGTGAAGGTATTTCAACTTGGGCGGTTTAGGATACCTTATCTCACGACTTTTTGTTCAATGAACTGGTAAGAGATCAAACTGTCTCTTCTTATCACATGGTTAATTTGCGCACCTCGATCCTAGAGTCACATTTGTCAAGTTGTGTGTTGGAACCACCGCCTTTGCCAATCTCAATTTCCATTAACAGGACCAGAAGGCAATAAGGGAAAAGAAGAGCTCGAACCCTGTATTGGAGAGCCTAAACCCACATTCGCCATGGCTTTAGAATCGACCACCGCGAATCCCAAACTCTACGCGTTCATTGAGTACCAGGATTCATACGTTCAACCACTCATACTTGCAGCACTCGAAAAAAGTCTGCCTTCGAACTCGTATGAACTGATCACCTCACAAGACGCCCTCCCTTCGCCCACATCACCTCTTCTTCAATTCGTCCAGTACGAATCAATAGACTTCGAACACATTCTCTCCCACCCCTCAACATCCTTATGCAACGCCTACATAATCCGTAAAGCCCTAATCCGGAAACACTATCTCAGCACCACAGTCACGAACTGGATCGTTAAGTACCCTTCCAGCATCTTAGCCAGTACAGTAAAGCCTAGTGTGGAGTTCGAAGTCGACTACGCCGAGTTTTTGGACGATGCGTTGGTGGAAGCTTATGAGTTGAAGGAGAGTTGGGAGAGGAATGAAGGGAGGGGGGAGGAGCAGAAGGAGTGGTGGATTTTGAAACCGGGAATGAGTGAACGGGGACAGGGGATCAGGCTTTTCTCGAGCGAGGAGGAACTCACGGCTATTTTCGAGGAGTGGGACCCAGAAAGCGATGATGAAGAAGAGAATGAGGAAGAAGATGCGAGGAGTGACGCAGGCATCTCTCCACAAACTCAAAAAGGAGACGAAGGAAACGGCATTATTACGTCTCAGCTCCGCCACTTTATAGCACAGCCGTACATTCACCCACCACTGCTCCTCACACCGTTATCATCGTCTTCAGACTCCGCGCTACGGAAGTTTCACATCAGGACGTACGTCCTCGCTGTCGGAGCGTTGAAAGTATATGTGTACAGGGATATGCTCGCGCTCTTTGCAGCAAAACCGTATATCCCACCCTGGGAAGCCGTCCGCTCTGAAGATGGTCTCAAAGCCTGTCTCACAAACACATGTCTCCAAAACAGCAATGACCGTGACGGAAGCGTTGGCCTCTTCTGGGACCTACCCGCCACTTTGCCCGCTCACTCGGGTATCACAGATTGGAAAGAAAACACGTTCAACGATATACAGAAAATTACAGGAGAGGTATTTGAGGCTGCTGCAAGATCTATGTCTATCCATTTCCAGCCGCTGCCTAATAGTTTTGAGATCTTCGGACTGGATTTCATGGTCGGGATCGAGGACGATGGTGGCATGACTACGTACTTGTTGGAAGTCAACGCTTTCCCGGACTTCCGACAGACTGGTGATGAGTTGAAGGGGCTAGTGGAGGGATTATTTGCGGGTGTGGTAGATAAAGCGGTCATCCCGTTCTTTGGAACTGGGGAGGGGCTGAAAGGTGCTGGGGAGAAAAGACAGGAGGGGATGGTGGAGGTGCTTGATATTGATTTGGGGAGGCGGTGATAAGAGGGAGCGGGGCGTGATTTAAGAAGACATATAAGAGTGGGTCCAGCTTAGACTGCTCAGTTCTAACTTGTAAATTTTACATAGTCACCACTTACGTCCATCTGCCTAGTTACTCACCTGATCTGTAGCTGTTACTTGGGACGTAGCTATCGCCTCTTCCACTTCCTCCACCTGTGTTTTCTCCATCCCTCCTTTCGCCCCCCATCCTCTCTATATCCTCCTTATCCTCCACGACCTCTCCCTCTTCCACTTCGCCTAGGTAAATAGTAAGAAACATCGCCTGACTTGTCTGATTTGTCTAAGACAAATGGTCCTCTGTAAGGGTTTTCGCGCCTGCGCCTACCCTTTCCACCTCTACTGTCAACCCTATCATTCTTTTCTTGGTCCCTCCGCTCCCCAAGCTAATTTAAATCCGTCTCTCGTTCATCTTCATCTTCATGTTCTTGAATCTCATGCCTGATATCTTCCCTACCTCTCACATTGCTCCTCTCATTCCCAACATCCTCCTTCCTTTCTCAATGCCGTTCGCGCGCTCTCTCTCTCTAATTATCAAAGTTCCGATTTCCAAGCCCTCTATAAGTGAATCTTCTAAACCCCCTACGAATTATATCTTCACGATATTCTTGGAGGAAGTCGATGTGCTTTAGCGTTTTTTTCTTGCCATCTGTCCACTTGACGTGTCTTCGGAAGGCCTGGTACCGGAAGATCATCACGATTTGTGAGAATGCTGTCGGGTTTCTTTTTTCCGTCTTGGGTTTCAGTGTTCGGCTTCTGATGCATACAGTGGAACCTGATTCTTCCCCATCTTGATTCTCCTGACTCTTGCTTTTAGCTAGTCGTTTATCTAGAAAGGTTTGAACGTCTTTTACGGCAGCAACATTCTCCCGCGTAACGGGCGTGGCGAGTCCAGTATTTGAGGCAGATGTAGCTCTAATCTTGGTCCTCCTCAAGTCCTCAGAAAAGAGATGGAGAACAGGCGATATATGATTGAAAGCTGGCATGGTCGCTATATCCTTGTTGACGACCACTGGTTAGTATCCACCATAAATGTATCTCCATCCTTGTCCTTTATGGTTTCACTAGCCGTGTCGCTGCTTTTGAAATGAGCTCTGATCTTCTTAGCAGTAGGATGGTTGATATCTTTTTCTGTGTCTCCACGCTCTTTGACTGCTCCTCCGTTAGTGCGCGCTTAACTTCAGACCATGGCAATGATATTTACAAAGGTCCCGATTGATGAACTGTTGTTTCATCATACCCATAAGCAATATCTTCGCTACCTCTTCCTTAACCCCCGGTGCCAGATTGCTCTGCTACAGCTCCCCCACTGCCTCGCTCATCTGTCTATTCCTCGTTCTACTGGGGTTCGCATGACCCAGCGTGCCTAGAACTAGTATACGACCCGCCCCCGGAATACCCTGTTTCCATAGCCATGCAACAATCTCATCAAGCACTTCTCGTCTTAAACCATGTAGTAATGCATTGTGCGCGGCTCTGTATGATTCTCTATACACCGTCCGCGCTGGGTTATTACCGGTTATCTTGTTGGACAGGTCGAGGAGGATTTTCACAGCCTCACTCATGAATTTTGTCCTTCATTAAGGGCTTGTGGGGCGATTCTTTGAGATGGTTCGTCATCTTAGACGTTGGGGTGGCTGTGAGAATAAATTCCGGCTGTGGAAGTTATAGATTAATGGGAGATAGAGCAAACTTATCATGTCTTCATCGTGCGTTCCCGAATTCGGTGGACGCCATAGTGTTGCTTGTAGCCAACATGATAACTTTTGCATGAAGGCTAGAAGAAGGAACTGGGGAATCTTGCTTCGGGGTAGGGTTCCAAAAGGATCGAACTTTGCTCCTGTTGTGCCCCTTGTTGCTATTGTATCTATTGTCGACGTGACGATAGAGTTTTCCGACCTCACTTGTGCTCAATATATACTATTGTATCGATTCTACACCGCAAACTTCGAATTCCTGCAGCTTCCACTCACAATAGAAACCCACTTTAGCTATTGTAGCTATTATCTGGCTTCTTTTGCGTAGGCTCGTCGCTTTTCGTAGAATAAAACGCCAGATTTCCCACGTCCCCCAGCCTTTCAACTAAATCCACTCCAATCCACTCCTCCATCTATTTCAGCTGCACAAACTTTTCTGTCCTTAAAGCCACCATCACAATAACACATCAGTACTCTCTTCTCTCTCGTGACCATGCCGTCGCTACTCCTCCCCACTACCCGCTTCGCCCTGAGCCTTGTGCTCATGAACATCTTGCTTTTGGGCAGTAACGAGCTGCGCCTCTGCCTCATCTCCTTCTCGGCCTGGAGCATTGGCGGTTTGCTTCTCACCCGCCGCCCTCACCACGTCTCCGCTCCGCGCTTTGCGCGCTGCTTCCTCGCCGCCGTCTTCGTCAACTTCTGTGCCCTAGTCGCCTACAACGACCTCTTCTACTACGAGGTCGTTGGCCGCTTCCTCGATATCTTCTTTGCCCGCGCCTGGTTTGAGCTGGATGTACCTGGCTCTGGCTTCGAGCATTTCTACAACGTCTTCTGGCGCCGACACGACTGGGTTTTCTTTGCAGCCCTCTCTGCCCTTTGGGGAGCAGCGATGATTCTGCTCTTCGGCATTCTGACACCGCCGACGGTCATCTTCGTCCGCTTCGTTTGCCGCTGGAACGAAGAGATGGACGAGCGCGACGCTGCCTTCGCTCGACTCGACGCTCTCCCACGACCCTGGAACAAAGATTACTCGGCCCCGCCTCCGCCGCCTCCCACCAGCGACACAAGAGCGAACTTCCTTCGCGACACCCAGCGACGAAACTTCCACGATGCCGTCTCTCGGCGACGCGGTCTGTCGAAAGAGTTCGCTTGAGCGCGCAATCCTGCGACTCGACGGAGCCTTCGACACTTCTTGACGACTGACAATGACACGACAACTAAGTCTTCTTATCTCTGGGCTCTTCTTGTCCCCGGTCCTCTTTGAGGCTGGGTCGACTTCACTTGTTGTTTGCCTTGGACTTTTGGTGAAGGCATGGGCGACTTTCTCTCGCTGTGATGCAAGTTTCTGGGCGTTGGTGGTTTGCGATTGCTTTTTGCTTCTTTTGTTTGTTTCTAAGTACGTACGTACGTTTGATGGCGTTGGTTTATTGCTTTGGTGCTGCGTTGCGATTGCTCTTTTTGCTGGTCTTTGAGCCCTTATGTATTCAGACTTTTTCTAGGATATCTTCGAGCTGCTGCCCCGTCCTGAATATATCTCTTCTCTCCTCTGCTATCTACCTCTCCGTAAATCTGCATACAGTCCACGTCCCACCTCCTCTTCATACACGAATCGTGAGTCGGGACTCATTGGACCTTCTAGTAATGGCGGTATTTGTATTTGAATAGCCTCACACAGCCCCTTTACGAGCTCTGGCAATAGCTCGTTCACCTTGGCTAATAGCAGTGGAACAAACTTGGTCTCACCGTCTGGAAGCTTGGCTAGCAGTGATGTGGTTCCTGTAAGATAGTCCACAGGCCCGAGTTCAAGCTGCGAAGTAGTTGTGGAGAGGAAAGGTAGGACATCAGCGAGCGCGCAGGCGATATCGAAGATCTTCTCTGTCATACCAACGCCATGTATCTGCAGACTCCCTATTGGCAGTTTCATGGACAGCACTGACAGATCTCTCGCTACTATGATTGGATACCGAAATGTCAAACACTCGTACACTGACTCGCTGGATAGAAAGCCGAAACGTGGAAAAAGCTCCCATAGCTTGATCTGTAACCACAGTTGCGAGACACGGAGATTGGCGATCTGCTCGTTGGATATCGAAAGCGTGGCTGGAAGCGCAGTGCGAACATCACGTTCGAGACCTAAGAGCCATTCTTTGCTACACTCCTGCCTCGAGCCGTTCCAGACTGCGAAGAAGACTTCGTCAAAGGGCCGAAAGAGGGAGGCGAGATATTGGAGGCCTAGAGTTAGGGAATCGAGAAGAGAAGGGCTAGAAACAGCGATTGGAAGGGTTATTGGGCGGTTTTTGCGGATGCCATGGGCGCTATGGATGTCAGTGCTTGCTCTTAAAAGTTGGGGGAGTAGGGAAAGAGCATGCCGTTCTGATACTACAAGAACCCAGAAAAGGCATCTATGCAAATTGGGCGAGTACCAGCCTTCTTCGTTTTCCATACTCTTTTGCATCATAAATAACGTCGTGGCTTCCCGCAAGTAGAACCAGCCTTGTCGGTATTTCCCCAACCCGGCATACGCGCCATACAAGAAGAATGAAATGAACACCGATTGACGCGTTGGTATAGATACACGCTCTGGTGTTTGAATGCGCAGCGCTGAGTTGAGAAGCTGCGTTCCAAGATCCGAAGCTGAAGTGTATGCTTCTTCAAGAACCTTGCCAAATGTGACAACGTATGCACAAAAGGAAATGATAAATTGCCGCGATAACAGTGAAGAAGTAGAATTTAAAGCCTCAGTCCTCAGTATTTCTTCAGTCAGAAATGGGACGACAGGGTATATGCGTTCGAGGTAGGCATTGATGCATGCGTCGACAGCGCCCGGTTCCAGAACACCAGAACTACTGAGACTATGGAAATGCTCGACAACTGGAGTGGGTGTGTTTTGGAAAATGGAAGAGTGTGGACTACCTGGACTAGCACTTGCATATGCAATTACTTGAGTCCGAGACTGACTTTCTCGCAGCTCATTCAATACAGTAGCCCTCGCACCTCGATTCCCACCTCTTCTTGGAGTTACCGTGAAAGTGCATGCTAATTCCGGATCGGCGGATCGGCAACTTGGACAGGGCTGCAGGCCGTTGCATTTGATCTTACGGCGTCGGCATGCGTCGCAAGCCTGAGCGACCAGTTTCCGAGGATGCGTTGAATGCATTGATGAGCCGTGGGCAGACATGATGGAAGGACATGGGGCTATAATAATGCTTTTGACCACTTCCTAGATTCCGTAGAGGAATTTCTGATGCAAGGAGAAACCATGGTAAAGGGAGGGTGTTTTTCAGTGATGGATTGATGAATGTGGGTGGCTGAGTCGAAGATTGCCTGAGCGGGAAAACGATTCCCCCGCACGTGACTGATTCGCCTCTGCCCGCGAATAGCTTCGAAATTCGAAAAGGTCTTATTTTCGAGAATGGATTTGAAAAGAGCCATACCGAGAGTAGTGGTTTTGAGGAGCTGACCCAGATCCTTGCTCTCCTGGGTCATATCTTCCAACACATTTCCATCGTAATTACATCATCAGCTTCAGATAAAAATGCATTGGTGGTCTCTTTACTCTACAAACTCCTTCTCCGGTTTCTCGTTCTCCAATCTCGCACCGATTCCATGCCCAAACGGATCTACCTTCGTCTCTGCGAACTTCCTCGCTGACACCTTCTGCCCAAACAGCATATCCAGTTCACCATATGTCCTGCCTCTCGGCTCAGGAAGCCTAAAGAATACCCATACAACAACACAACCGCATGTTCCAGCCCAGAAGAAGGCCGTCTTCGCGCCCCAGTTCCAGGCCGCTTCACCGAGCTGGTAGTTCTGTTGATGACGTTAGTAAGAGCGAGGAAATCAAAGAAATACAGTAGACGAGGGACTTACCGTTAAAACGTTGACGACGATGTTCGAAGTATTGTACAATGCTCTCGCCAACACGATCGTTTTGGATTTCAACCGTGTGGACGACATCTCAGACACGATCGAATAGGTGACTGGGCCGATCGTAAAATCGTACACGAACACGAATAAGATCAACAGGCCACCAGTAGCCCAATATCCGGTCTGTGTTCCTGCAAATGAGATCGCACCCACGATGATCAAGATGAGGAAGAGCACACATGCGCCTGAGAAATGGATTGTGCGCCTTCCAAAATGTGTCATTAGCCACCATGAGCCCGCTGTACCAACAAGTCCTAGGGCGAGAGAGATCATGGACATGTTGAAGGATTGGACTGTTGGGAGGCCGGCCTTTTGCATGAAATACGCACTATCATTCTGTTAGCTTTATCAACAAAAGAAGGAGCGACGACGGGGATACGCACAAATAGCCCATTATATTCGTTCCGCAGATCGTCTGGGCAACCCAAGTACAGCACACAATCTCAGTCCTTCTCAAGTCAGTTCCGCGAAAGCAGTCCATGTAGCTTGTTCCCTCAGAGATGTTCTTTTCCAGCTCATTCGTATGCTCAATCATGGCAATCACCTCGTCAGGGTTGAAATCGGGATGCTTTTCAGATGAGGTAAGACGTAGGAGTGCTGCTCGGGCTCCTTCTCTATTTCCCTTTCTGACATGCCACCAAGGGCTTTCTGGGGCAAGGAACACGCCGATTGCGATAGGTACGGGCCAGATCCATTGGATGGCGAAAGGAATACGGTATGCCCATTGGTCGGGACGCTGGACGCAGCCTCGGTTTACTCCAGCGGCGATGAATTGGCCCATTACCCAGCACCTACCCGTGTCAGTATAACTCCCTTCCAAACATGCTTTCACGGTACTCACATGTTCACAAAAGTAGTCAAGTATGGCCTAAGCACGACAGGGGCCACTTCTGAGGCGTACTGGGTGGTAATTGTCTGGAAAATGCCCCAAGGAATGCCACAGAATACTTCTCCAATCACCAGCGTCTGGATATTCGGCGCAAAGAAGAGGATAAAGATGAATGCAGTCATGGCGATCAGAGATGAAATCATGACTTTCCGGTAGCCATAGCGCTCGCTCACGAAACCACTACCCAACAATCCAATGACTTCGCCAGCTCTCGCGCCGTTGGACCTGCAAAAATCAGTTATCTTAATACTTAACACACTCTTTTCTCAGCTCTAAGGGAACAAATTGTCTTGGCCGACAATTCTGACCAGCGGGCAAGGAGAACATATGTCCCCTACTAAGTACTCCTGTACCTTGTAGAAGGGACTGTACGCTCCATACTGAAAAATTCCTTGGGAACTGGCTACGGTAGGGCGTAGAAATAAGGGATGACTTACAAAGCACTTTGCCAGTTTGCAGGCACACTCCACTTCCCTGTTTTTGGGTTCTGCACCCCGTATCGCATGTTGAACTGAGGGCTGCCGTATAGACTCCCAAGCAATGCAAGATCGTAGCCCTCCATAATTAGGGCACTAGACAGCACCACAGACCATCCAACAGCCTTTGGATACAGTTTGATAGCCTGCATCAACGACATGCTCTTTTCGCCTGAAGCGGCATGTTCGGCTTCCTCAACGGGCGCGATGGCCTTTGACTGGGCGATCGTCTGGTCGTCGATGTGCTTCTCCATGGTGTCAACGATATTAAAAGAGACAGAGAATGATGATGGGATTGGAGTAAGAATATGACCAAGGCATGCTCTTGATTTTATATATTATCAAAGGCACATAGGTGATCATTTCCCCTCTCAGATTCGCCTACGAGGTCGCTAACCCACAGCTCCACTTTCTCCCCACCTCTTCGTCGAAACCTCCCAGATCCTCCGAAATGCCTCACGCTATACTATATCGATAAGGCGATTTCGTTGGAGAAAGGCGCAGGTGACTATTCCGACACTCCGGGCCTTGGAAATGAGTGTGGAGAGATGCAGTTTTGGGGTGCGGAGTCGGACCCAAGTCGGAGCCAAGATGGAGATGTCACGGATACAGCGCGGAGATGATGATCATGATTCGTATCGACAAAGCTCACCATCATTGATCCAACGTCGTTCTTCCACCATGGAGACCCTGCAGCGAACACTAGTCATTGTGGGTCGCAGCGTGGCAAGGTGGTTCCGATGACAATACTTAGGAAAGAGGCTAACGTCTCTTCAACACCTTCCGCCATCTCTGTAATTTATTTCGTCCTTTGAACTCGTGCCAAGATGTCGCCGCACGCAAACCCTCTCCTCCATAAGCCGCAATGGTGGAAAGAAGCCACTTTCTACCAAATCTATCCGGCATCTTTCCGGGACAGCAATGGTGATGGTTGGGGCGACATACCCGGTATCCTCGAAAAGATGCCATATATTGCATCATTAGGCATTGATGTAGTTTGGCTATCTCCAATGTTTGAGTCTCCACAAATCGACATGGGCTACGATATTTCAGACTACGAAGCCGTGGACCCTTCCTATGGAACCGTGCAAGACGTGGAGAAGTTGGTGGAAGCGTGTCATAAGAATGGGATGAAATTGATTTTGGATCTCGTCGTGAACCACACGAGTGATTATCACAATTGGTTTAAGGAGAGTAGGAGTTCGAAGAATAATCCGAAAAGGGATTGGTATTTTTGGCGGCCGGCCAGGTATGATGGGAATGGCAAGCGGATGCCGCCCACCAATTACCGCAGTTACTTTGCTGGAGGGACATGTGAGTTTATTTACTCAAAGATAAGAGTAAGGTTCTGACAGTACGTTACGAGGGACATGGGACGAACACACGCAAGAATACTATCTCCACCTGTACGATACTACGCAGCCCGATCTCAACTGGGAAAACGAGGACTGCCGCCGCGCAATCTATGACTCCGCCATGCGTTTCTGGCTCGACAAAGGAATTGACGGGTTCCGCGTTGACACCGTCAATAAATATTCAAAACATGTCGATTTCCCACAAGCACCCGTCACAGACGAGAAGTCATTCATCCAGCCCGCGGCACAGTTCTGGTGCAATGGGCCCCGAATCCACGAGTACATCAAAGAGATGAACAGCAACGTACTCTCGAATTACAAAACCTATGACGGCCAGGCGGTAGTCACTGTGGGCGAGCTCTCCATGACGCCAGATCCAGAGGGCGTGTTACGATATGTAAGTGCGAGGGAGAGAGAACTAGATATGGTCTTCCAGTTCGACATCACGCACTTGGGCCAGGGAGCTCCGGGCGGAAACTCAAAATACGATTTTACCGCATGGAAACTACCAGAAATGAAGAGGATAGTAGAGAAATGGCAGACGTTCATTGACGGCACAGATGGCTGGACCACAGTTTTCAATGAGAACCACGATAACGGGCGCAGTGTCTCGAGATATGGTAACGATGCACCTGAGTGGAGAGAGAAGAGCGCGAAGATGCTTGGACTGTGGCTCGTAGTCCAGACGGGGACTTTGTTCTTGTATCAGGGCCAGGAGATCGGGATGATCAATGCGCCTAAGGAGTGGAGCATCAAGGAGTATAAAGACGTTGAAGCACACAATTACTGGGATGAGGCGGTACGGCTGGCCGAGAACGGGTCAGATCCCACGAGGAAAGAGAGGATTATGTATGGGCTGCAAGTAATGGCGAGAGACCACGCCAGACTCCCGTTCCAGTGGAATTCTAGCGCAAATGGAGGGTTCTCGACAGGCAAGCCGTGGATGCGAGCACATGATTTGTATAAGGAGATCAATGCCGAGAAGCAGGAGAAGGACGCTGACAGTGTGTTATCCTTCTACAAGCGGCTACTAAAGTTGAGAAAAGAGTACAAGGACATCTTCGTCTATGGCACTTTTGAGCTCCTCGAGTCTGAAAACGAGAACACTTTTGTGTTTAGAAAGCACTACCAGGAGAAGACCGCGCTGGTAGCCCTCAACTTCACCACTTCTCATCAGCCAGCGCCTCCCGCGGAGGATATGAGCTTGCTGCTGAGCTCGTACCGCAAAACTGTACTGCGCGCGCTGCAGCCCTACGAGGGAAGAGTATACATTAACTACTAGGGTATCTCGCCAATGCATCGTAGTTAGCTTAGTCTTCCAATCAACGGCACCGCTTTATACAGTTCATCGAACTCCCTCCCAATCCAACCATCCGTCTTTCCACCCCTTCCTACCACCCCTAAACTGCCTGCTAGCCAAAGTCCCGTGACTAGTGCTGCAACACCATTAATACCATACCACCTCCTCTTCTCCACCAATCTCCTTTGAGACTCCGAATCCGACTGCGTGACTTGTTTGGGAGTGAGGCCCAGCCACCTCGCCCATCCCCATGTTGTGTGCCATACACCTACACTCACCATTGCCGTGAACCCTGCGAATGAAACGAGTGGGTGAAGTGCGAAGCCATGACTTATGTATCCCAGGCCGATCATTGAGCTATCGCCGTGCATATATAATGGCAGTATCCGTGTCGTCCATATATGGAAACTCGCGAATGGAAGTAGCGCATACCCTAGCAGACTCGTCCCGCTAAATGATGGCCATGGTATCTTCCTTCTATCTTGGTGTGACTCGGCACCGTACCGTGTGAGAGCTTGCCGTCTCCTGTATAAGCGTAACGCGATTCCAGAGGCCACGTGTGTGACTAAGGGTATCGCAACGAGCAATGGCTCTGTAAGGGCAGACTGGTAGAAAGGCCGCGTGAGGAGCAAATAGCGGTTCGATTCGTGGACGGAGCGCGCTAGGAGTGGTATTATCGAAGTATTCGTGACATGTAACGTCGCAAACACCGTGAAGGCATAGGAGGAATACTTTTGAACTCTTGTGACTGTGTGAATAGGTTAGCCTTTGCCTCTTGCGATGCATGGGATATTGTAATGAAACATATACGTACGGTAGTAGGCTGGCCCATGGTTCCCTAGTCCTAAGGTGGATGTTCTTGTTGGCGCTCGTGATTTCGATTGCGATTCGGTATCCGGAAAGTAGCCTTCTCTGAACTCGATGGGCGTCCCATCGACTGGCGAGGGGTCGACTTCCAGAAGTCCCATCACTCCCTCGCCTTCCTCTGGCATTGGAGGCAGGTCGTCGCTCATGGTGCGCACAATTGCTTCCGAGGTTCACGATGCTGACTTCGGTGTTGCGGGATTGCAGCGACGTTGATAGGATGGAGTTGTGACCGCGCCAAGAGATCCGATTAGATTAGAGTTGGCAGAGCTGGAGGTCTTGAGCCGCAACCCACTCCAATCGCAAGCTATCAAGAGCTGTTCTCGCACACTCTACACCCTCAACAAAACGCATATTCTAAACATATTGCTACTCTAGAGAAATCCAAGGGTCCAGTCTGGGAGCAATCACCGTCATAATGCCACCTGTAAGCTCTTCACTCGCAAAAGTGCTTCCTGTAATCTTTCACCTACTCACGCAAGGAATAGAAAAACGTCGCCGCCCCAAATGCTGTCAAGTTGTTCCACTGTAAAATCTGCGACAAAGGCTACCCCCGGCAAACCGAATATGAAAATCACCTCCGCTCCTACGACCATAACCACCGCCAGCGGTTGGCCGACATGAAACAGATCACTGCCTCCAATGATCGCGATAACACAAGGAGCGGGAAGAGGGGATTGGATGAGATGCGAAGTATACCAGTGGAGGGTGGGAAGGGGGCTTTGGCACGGGGATTTAGGAAGGTGGGGCAGGAAGCAGGGTTGGGGAGTGGGTTCAAGAAGGTGGGACAGGAGACGGCCGCTGGCGCGGGGAGTGGGTTTAAGAAGGTGGGCGTTGCTGTGGAGGGGGCGCCGAGTGGATTTAAGAAGGTGGGCGTTACTACGTCAAGTCCTGCGCCGAGTGGCTTCAAGAAGGTTGGGGTGGTGGCAGGAGGAAGCGGAAGCGGAAGCGGAGTTGTAGCTGTTACGAAGAGTGGCAGTGAGTCCATACCACTGACGGTAGTTCCTGTTGAGCGAGCTGGAAGCCCTGCGAAGGTCGATAATGGTCCGTTAGAAGAGGAGGTCAATGCACGTGCTACGGGATTCACAAGTAACGATAAGGTCAACAATATGCCGCAACGAGACGTTGACACTATGGATACAGATAACGCCGACGTCAAGAAAGGAGGAGACGTAGTAATGGGAGAGGACGATGATGATGATTATGAGGAAGAGGATGAGGGGGAAGAAGAGGTCGTCGCATGGGAGGAGTATGACTTCTTAAAGCCCACGGGATGCGATCATGCGAACTGTCCTGGCTGCAAAACCATTGGGGTGGTCGATGAGGGATGGGTCGTCGTGAAACCTACGAATGACGGGATGATGGTCTAGGCCTGAGGAGATTGAACGGAAGGGGGACTCTTTCACTGCATAGCAATGGCGTTTCGGCATGGACACAGGAATGGGATTTTTCGAGGGCGTAAAATTAGTAAGAGAATACCTGTGCAGTCATCATTGCTATCGAATTTTGCTTGATGAACTACCTGCGATGGGGGTTGTAAGAAGTCAGAGGAGTTTATGGACTAGAAAATGGTCCATTGAAGCGAACTTTAGGTCATGTGAACGACATTTCTCAACCAGTTTTACTATATCTGCTTATCCGTTTAAAGTTAAGGCCTTGCCCAATAGCGATTTCAGCTCGGCTGTGTTCATTTCTCGAATACTTCGTGCTTTCCTACCTTGATTCTCCATATCGGCGGCTTTGGTGGCGACCTCTTCTTGGCCGCTATTGTGTACTTTGGTGTGTTTTTGATCTTTTTCTGTCACAGCATAATCCGTCATGGCTTTTGGCTTCGTTGCACTCTCCTTCTGTATTGCGCTATTTTCCTACAGCGCGCTCATTTCCTTGGTCGTGCTCTCCCTTGCTGCCAAGCCTAATGACTTCGTTGCGCTCTTGCCATCTATTGCGTTTCTCTCTTTTAAGACGTCTCTTTTGCTTTTCGTGTAGGCACGGCGTTCAACATGTTAGGGAGGAATAACGCGTTGCCAGCTTGCTAAGCTGGAGCTGTACTAATTGTAGCCATGGAACCTAATAGGCCTGGAAGTATCTTTCTGAGCTGTCTTATAATATTGCTTTGTCCCTAGCTTCGGCGATGTCCGCACTAGCGTTTTGTGCGACAACATCATGAGGGAGACCTCAATATTGCCTATATGTCCCGTGCTCCTCTGCTATCCCCCATAATAGCTGCTCCCGATCTTGGGATAAGGGAAGGTCGGGTAATTGGCCGACTTCGGCGCAAATGTGAGTGCAAGTGGAACAAGAGGGAAGGGATAGAGCATACATTGGGCGCAGGTTCGATACGTAGCGGGATTACCCAACATGTGAATATGAAGCAGTATGACCAATTCCGGCCGCACGCGCAAGAACTCTAGGTGTATTGATTCCATTGCTGTGATTGAAGAGGCTGTGAGTGAGGTGGGTGTTAGTGGTAGATTCAGCTGCATTGGCGTTAGAAGCGCACCATACCTACCTCCTATTCTTCACCCTGTTGCAAAATACAGAGCTAACGCTCTACATCAAGACATTCATATTCAGCCCCGATAACGCGACTTCTCTACCGTCATATTCTATAGCTCGTAATCTCTAGAGGAAGGGGAGCTAGGTTCAAGAATCAATTGAGGATGTTAGAGGACGCTGCCTGTCGCTTAACTTCCGCTTGCAGTGGCTTTCAAGCCTTCTCACAGGGGCCGTCACGAGATGGTGCGCTTGCTCAAATTTTGTGTTTAGCCACATATCTGGAGAATCTGTCATTTGACAAAGGGGCACATGCCCATTGCAAGCCAAGTCTCGGGGTATCAACGGATCGAGAAGGATGAGGCATTCGCTGTACCCTTCTCCAAGTTGAAGAATCTTCACGCCTGCGCCGCCATTCCGAAATCATATCTGCCTACACTAGAGGTACTCAAGATCAGTTGCGTCGATAATAACGAGTGAGAAGCTGGTTTATCACTTCTTGTATTCTTGTATTTCCTTGCCGATCTCCTTCACGAACTTGGAGTTATACAAGTCGACTTTGACCCCAACTAGTTTAAGCATGTCCTTTCGCGCCTGGAATTTCGCAACTTTCGAACCCTTACCATATGTGAGAGAGGTAGCTATGACGAGAACAACTCCAACTACTCACCTATGAGTGATGCTACGTTCAAGAACCTTCACAATTGGAGGCACTGGAATGAACTGATTTTGACTACGACCACGGATGAGAAAAGCCTCCACAGTCTGGCTCCCTAAAGTCCCTGAAAAAATTGCTATTCAGCTTTTGAAACACTGTGGTTGAGACGCCTGGAGTATGCATTTTGACAAGCTAGAGAAGTTACTGCCACCTAGCGTGTAGACACCTGTGTCTACGATATCATGGATAGCGACATGGATTGTGTTGAAAAGGATAGGTGTATCTATAGAGCATCATATAAGCATTTCATTATTTGGTTGCGCATTTTTCGATGATTAGTATCAAACACATCACACTGAGCATGAACATGGAAATCTGAATAGAAACTGCGACCTTCCTGAGAGGGTTAGCAGATGCGTTTGATCAAATTTGTGTCAACTTCTAGGAATACTGAACAGTTAGGATGAAGGGTTATAGCCGGGAGACGCAATACCTGGGACTTATTAGTACGTCTGGTAAAGAGCTCGCTGCGAAGCTATAGTCTGTTGGTCTAGTATAAGGGCTAATAAAGAGAAACTATAGACAAGAAGAGTAAGAAGTATATGCTCATTCTGCTCAACGAACTTGCACGCCCTATAATATCCCGCGTTTCGAGTACGTGTATGATGTCCTATGTCATCAATAAGCCTCATGCTTTCTCCATAACCCAACCGAAAGAAGAAGATAGGATGCAGAACTCGCGAAAACGCACAATATGTTAAAAGGTAGCAAAGTTCGAATATGTTCTGCTTAAATTATCTTCACACCCTCTCATTCCCCACTGCCCCCTCAACCTAACCTAAACCCCATAACTGATACTCCAACCACCTCCGTTAATCTCAGCACAATATTGCCAACTCGTTGTGGTCGCCAAATTCAGACAATATGGATCCGTGTAAACTTTCCAGCCCCAATAATTACCAGACACCACGAAACTCTTTCTGACCTTATCGAGCTGAATACATCCCGTCTTGACCTCAGTACCTGACACAACGGCTCCAAAGTTGGGCGCGCCGCCTTGACAGATGCCGTCGAAGAGGACGATTCCGGCGCCAGCATCGTCGCGTTTGGCGAGGTCGGTGGTGACTGAGAGACCGGAGATGACTCCTGGGGCAGGTGCCGCTCTGAGCCGAACGTTAGTGGTTTGTTTATTGGAACGATAGAGCGAGATTTGTGGACGTACAGAGGGGAGGCCTGGACAGCGAGGATGATCGAAGCGAGGGCGGGGATTGAAAAGCGCATTGTGAAAGTTGGCTTGTGTGGTCGTTGAAAGAGAATGTGGAGTAGGTTTCGATACTAGGACTGATCGCGTCTGTGATAAAGACTGATGCCTTCCGAAAAGAAGGGACTCATTCCTACTTAAATGCGAAGAACGAGTGAAGTTAGGTTCCTGTCATGGCGTGAAGGATCGTGTGCCCAGTGTCCCAATGAGGAAAACGGCTGGGCCGTAGTAAGATGTACTCCATTTTCAGCCCCATTGACTAACCGCCAGCCTCACAGGCTATGGGATTCGTAGAAGCAATGGCTTGTTGGGGTCAGAGTTCCTTCCTTTAAGATTACGCATAAATCCTGTGGGGCTAAAAGTCGTGATTAGCTTACCTGGGATTCAGCATATCCCTAAACGTCTGCTGCAGCCCTGGTTTCTTGGCCGGGTGCCTTACTTCTTTAGCGCTTACTCTCAAATTTGCAGCCTCACCTCGTAATGCAGGTACACGGTGCCAAGGTCGTAAAACATCCTTAGGCAACCACAAGGGTTTTTGGTGAGGCCAACTGGATTCCTTTGTCCTCTAATTATCTAAAATTGTGGAGAGTTATATTATTCTGTGTTATGTTTGCGAGAAAAAGACTCTCCGATAGATACGATAGAACGTTGTCGAGTATGCATCGCTTTGTCGATTTGCTAAAATATCTTAACTCTTTGGAGCATTGTGGTCACGGTCCCAGGCGACGTAGCTAATCGCATAATCCATTCCCTCTCTAGGTCCACAATAGGCCGAGTGAGGGTCCTGTTGGTTATATCCACATCCCGAATCCTGCGCTGCCGGGCCTCAACGCGTTGCTTCAATCTGCTTATTTTTGGCCTTGAACTTCTCGTCTTCACTCTGCAGCGTGGTTGTGGCGCGTGAAGTTTCGGATGGTCACTTCAATACATTCGTGGTAGCTCAAACAGACTCAGGTCGAGATGCCATCGAGGTTGGCAGGTTTGGCAACAACTCTTCTGCACTGAGTCTAGCGAGTCTTTGACAATCGGTGCTATATAAAACAATATGGATTAACATATTGTACTGCGTGAGATTCTATGTAGTAGTGCTTCTGGTGGATACGGTGATGTTTAGTAAGGCTCGGTTGATGCTTTTGCCCTCCGTCTGGGCGACGTAGAGACAGTTGGCTCATTGAGTTGCTTTACCAGAGCTTTCGCCTTTTCTATCTATCGTGGCATCCCCTGTCGCTCATAAGCTGAGTTTGCCTCGACATATTCATAGAGCTTTAGATTAATCTTCTGTTGCTGGCTCAGTATCATGCAAACATTCGGGGGAAGGGCTTTGCGTTTGAAGAGGCCGCAGTATTCCTGGGGCGAAGCTCGATCCGTTTACAGATTGTTGCAGAACTGAGCCTGATCTAGATAGAACACGGTAGAGAACTTTTCATTGGCTACTTCATCTACTACTACTTCCTAAAAAACGTCTAGGGCCAACAAGTATTCAGTTAATCCTCTAAGCCTAGTGTGTGCATCCGTTTACAGAACCTAAAGATAGAACCCTAGGCCATATCGGTCTATTCCATGACTTCAATTTCCCTGCCGGGTTCAGTAACTATGGGAAGGCGAACTAACGACTACAAAAGGACCATAGGCCTTGCATTCCGATCTTGCATATCTACTCTTGCGGTTGCGACCAGTCAAAGTGCGGTTCTTTACTTGAAAGTGGACTGAGAGAGGATCACACATATATTAACCTGAATTAGAATAGGAAAAGACTGATACGAGCCACAGAGAATCGACAACACACACGTCTAGTCCTAGCCAATGGGTAAAAGAATCAACGTCACCCGACGAAATATAGCTGTATTTGTTAGACACGAGCTTAACAACACCGTTCGTAAAGCAATGAGTACATCGAAATCACTATGATTAACTCGTCTAACGTGACTGATTTTGCAAGCTCAAATTGCTATGAAAAAACCTTTCATTTCTTCCTACTAGATGATATTTAGCCGCAACACGACTAGTAACCCTACAACTTCCACACCTCCAAGTTCCTATACCGCGCGACCAACGGTTGCATCTGTCTAAGCGCAATTCTACCTTCTCTAACCACCGGCCCAGTATCCGTTTTCGTGTCATCCCAGGAGAATAAAAGCAGACCATTAACAAAGAAAGAGACCTTCCTCTTATCCTTCACCACCTCTACTTTGTAGAAAGCGCCCGCAGCATCTTCGACTGCAGGCAACGGGTCCGCGCCCTGAGCCACAAGATTGAATCCTGGACTCTTCCTCAGATTCGCTAGATGGAACGCCCTCTCCTCTGGCCACCTCCTCCGGAAGTAACTCGCATGTAGCAGTCTTATATCTGAGGAGTGATATTGTGGGTAGCTTCCGTTCCGTGGCTTGAGAGTTGGATCGAAGATCGAACCCCCGGCAACCGACGTAGCGCCGAAGAAGAACATTGCGAGTCCTGGTTCTTCTATCGGAGAAAATTCCCAAGAGATGCGGATTCGATCAGGGAAGATCTCTGGCAGCCAATACACGAAGTAATCGTCTGGTCCACCGGCACCGGAGAGTTCAAGGGTATTGTTGGAGATATTCGCGACAAGGGGACCTTCGGCCACCCAAGATGAGATGGAGGAGCTGGAGTTGAAAGTGTTGCGATAGAGGAGTGTTTCTGCTGCCATTACGGTCGTCGAGGCGACCATTAAAAAGAGGATGGACAACTTCATAGCTGCAGTGGTTATCCAGAGGAACGTAAAGATGTTGGAGGCTAAACGGTGCTGTTAACAGTACGCGCTAATGTATGTTGTTGAACATTAAAAACTTATGACCCTTATCTTAGATCGCAAACGCAATCCTCTTCTTATACCCGATCAAACCCCAACGGGAGTAATCATCGCACCATCATTGTACCTGGTTGTTCCTGCAGAATGTAGAACATGAAGTTGGCGTTATCACTACATGAGGTTAGCTAACCGGTATCGCAATGTTGCAATCGGCCAGGTACAAGGCAACATTTAAGCGGTCAAAAACCGCACACCGGGGTTTCGGAAGCATCTGTTCCACCTATCACAATCTGAGATTATACGGAACTGAACACACCGCACGACGACAGAGCATATGGAACGAAAGGCTTTAAGGCATACACCAAGCCATAGATTGGCCTTGTTTGACTTTGGATACACAACTGGTGCGTAGAGGGTAATAGGCATCGGCACGTGATCATGCACCTCACTCTCGCTTAGCAGCTGGGAAATACGAATAAAGCAAATGAAACAGTACTACCATTGACGAAACATTAAACAACGACAATCACTGGCTTGGCGCTTGGACGCAATCCTTGAGGGCGCGGAAATGAAAGTCGGAGGCTTGAATGGAACTCAAAGGCTCGGGAGGTGCTATCTGGAGGCGAACCCAACAGTCTTGAGTATACTGGTTCATAAACTAGGCCCTAACGAACCAAAGAGCATAGGCTGTGTAGACGCGAGGTCGAATAAGATCTTACTTGTAAGCGATCTCTGTAGCCAATCAATATACATTCGATTAACAGTTCTCGCGTGAAATCATATCTAAGGTCTAGGAAGATTTTGATGCACCGCAGTCCGGACTCGGGTAGATTGCATCGCTTTATCACATATTCTTAGATTAACGTCTAGTCACCTACGATAGGTGCAGATTACCGACGAATCCTACCAACTTGGCCGCCAGTACTTCTACGCACATGAATCCCAACATCAAGTGTCTACACACAGCAAATTTGTGGCTGTACATCCGTGGTTTCAGGACCAGTACAATATGGCCTTTATTGTTTCGCGATGTCGAAAATCACGTACATATCAGATGAACAATTTCGTAATATCGACTCTCATACAGGACGCCTCTGCTTGCTCGCTTTGAAGGTACCAAAAAATTTCGACATTTGCTTCTCGCCTAACTTCCTAGCTGACTAAACTCACAGGTTACGCAAGCAGTACCATTCTCCTCTGCAACTCTCTGCTTCATTGGAAGACTCTTTATTTGAATTACCACACACAATACGTTGTTGCTCGGTAATGGCATTTTTGTCATCTCTCCTGCATGTCTCTATGGCGCAACAGCTTATTTCTTTAGCTACCTCATTCCTTTTTTTATTATTATCTCATTAATGAAACCGTCCACACCTCATCACTAAAATTTATTGCCGCATTTTTGCCTTACTTTGCAGCACTCCGCGAAAAGTAAGCATCGCGCAATATCTTCGCCTTCTTCAACTGGACGGCCATTTACGCCGTCAAACTCTTCTTCTTTACTTTATTTAAACCTTTAATTCGAAACTTCCGTGCTCTCACGATAATCGACTGGGCCTTGGTCATCTGCACAGTAGTGGCATGGTTTGCAGCAGCGACTTCAGGCTGGTTCTTTACCCTCTACGCTAACCGACCCAACGCGCCACCGGGCCAGAAATAGGCCCCCAATATAGAGTTCACTGTTACTTTGTTACTGATAGACATAATTTCCGACATTACGAGTGCGTTCCTCTACATTTCCTCGCGCCTGTTCAGTCATACAGAGCACTTGCAAAGGGAATTTCAACTAACTATTCCACAGTCGTAAGCATACCCATCCTCCTCCGTCACGCCAGCCTAAAATTTGTAGCCGAACTCGACATCTGCTATCTTCTCGGTTTTTCATCCGAATGGTCATCTGCGTGATCATCCGAATGGCAGGCTTCAAGAAAAACAGCTCAAAGCCACCAGACACTATCTAGCATTTGCTCTGGCAGCCGATGAACGCCTGCATAGCTGCTAGGATGGCCTCATTTACCGCCTTCTGTCACGAGTGAAATGAGAGAGTAGGCATGCTACAACAGAGTGTATTGAAGAGAGAGAGGAAGCTGTA
>BLYF01000138.1:0-54758 GCA_014905255.1 Herpotrichia juniperi
CCTACGAGCTCTTGGTGGTGTATGAAGAAAACGCCGAGAATGCGACATCATGTATTGCAGATTTTTGATTCTATGTCCGCTGAAAAGAAATGTGGTGCTTGAGACACAATTATGTCCGAAGAAGGTGACATTTGCCAGTCAGAAAATGTCCGACTGACAGTAATGTCCGAGAAGAAGAGGGTATATGTCCGATCGAGAATAACATGCGTTTTGTTGTTCAAAAAAAAGCTCGTCGGATTAGAGAACGCCAGTTGAAAGAAAACATGCCCGATGCTGCCTATGCAGAGTGAAGAGATGCTACGCAAAAGATTAGTACGAGTCAACCATCCACTCCACAGTCGAAGTTCCCGCATTATCCAACCAATTCAAAAAGTCTTCGCTCTCCGTTGGAATCGGCTCCATCCCATCTATCAATGGCATATCAAAAAACCCCGCTCCCACGCCTCCCAACACCTGATCGTTATTTGCCGCAGGCTGATAATTCAGCACCTCATCAAGCACCAGAGCGATCATCTTGTTGAGCTCGCTGCAAAGCTTGTGATTTCCATCTCCGGGAAGTATCACGGAGTCCAGACAGGATATCAGCACCGAAAGATTGCGGATGAGATCGGCGCGGGATACTGTGATGGGTAAGGGTACGTTCTCGAGTGTGCATCGGCGGAGTTCGAGAGCTAGGACGCCGGCGCTGGGGAGGCAGTAGAAGAGAATGAGGGAGGGGTAGTGTCGCTGGACGTGGTAGGTTTGGTTTCGCTGTTTGTTGAACACCATCACTGTTGAAAGTAGTTTCATAGATATTTCCAGGAGGGCTGGGACGGCCGTCTGGGTTTGTTGGCGCAGAATGCGCTGCATGTGGAATTCGAGGTGTAGATAGTCGAGATACGAGGAGAGCATACGTAGTGCTATGCCTGGCTTGAGAGTATACCAAGCAACCTCTTCATCGTAGAGGTCGTATCTAAGATGGCTTGGTACGCTCTGCCACCATGAGCGGACATCAGTTGAGATTGCTCTGTGGTGATAGAGTTAGCCGTGATCCGAACGCATCAAATTGTCACACATATTAGAATAGACTTACTGTAACTTAGCGGCTACGTCACCATCTCTCTTTCCAGCAAGAGATTGTTCTAAAAACTTCTCCTTGAACTGAGAGATGTGACCTCGCACCCTGGTCCACGATACAGACCATATATCTCCGTTGGTGTCCCAGCCATTGCTATCTAGTCGGGATAGGGTTTCGTTCAACAACTCAGCGTCGGCTGTTATGATGATCTCCTCATCCAGGTCTAGCGGTTGTTTCCGATCGCTATACCGACTCGACATCATCGGAGGACGGCCATAGAAGGTCGCCAAGGTCTTGTCGCTCCTGTAGATAGAAGAGTAGTTCCTCCTTCGAGCTTCACGAAGGAAGAATGGCTCATCAGAGTTCTCTTCACAATGGATTCCTTCGGCGTAAAGCGATGTAATGCAGTCGCCCATACGGCGCCAAACCCCATGATAGTTATCTCCGTAGAAGTTGCTCATGACAAGCATGTTGGAGTACATCATCCATATCATGATGTCGTTGACAGCCCCATGTACCTGACAGAGACTGATGCAGTCATTACAAGCATGTATAAGATCCTCTACAAATACATCTTTGTCTATCCTTTCCCCATTGGCGAGAGTGAAGACGGCATCGTTTGGTGGCGTAAATTGGGCTATCGAACTGGCTATACTCATTATTAGGCCTAGTGTTTCCCATCGGAGATTTTGGCCGGTGAAAAGTGTATGGAACTCAGAGGCAGGCATGTTGGGTGGCACTTTGAAGGGACGAGTTGTATTCCGTGTGATGTCCATGTAGGCCACACAGTTAGAGCCCCTATCCGGGGAGAGCCCCTCAAGGTCTATCCGAAGTTGAGGCAGAGCTGATGTGATTAGTGGTGCCACAAATGCCGAAGCCTTGTTGACATCGAAGTACATCCGGACTAGATTGTCGAACAAGGAGAATGGAGAGAACTTTGAGACGATCGCTAGTACTGGTCTCATCTGACAGTGAGGACTTCCTACCATTCGAGTGTTGAACATCGAAGGCGTGGCATTCATTGACTTGGACGGCTGCTCATGCAAGGAGTCGGGAATGGGATGCTCCTCAGCGAACACGCTGGCGTAGCTTGTTGAGCCTAGATAAAAGCTTCTTGTTGATTCTGATGCGCTCTGGGTCGTCCTTGCAGCTGATGCAGGAGGCGTCGGCCATATGTTACCTGCATGAGATGAGGGTATATTGCCACTGCCAATATCGTTCCGAAGGGTTGTCGTCGGACTCAAAAGAAGAGGCGAGCTCCCGTGACCACGCGGTTCACGCGTCTCGGAGTACCTTGGCTTGACACGTCGACGTGGCTCAGGTTGTTTACGTGGAGTTCCGGCTGGTTTGGTCATGGGTGCTGGATGAACGAAGCACTGCGACAAAGTATCAACAAACAACCGCGTAACAAATTCGATTAGGCATAGCTACTTGATCTGCTATTCCGCGAGCTTGACATTTCTGACAGATAGGCGTTGTGTGGTCACATCTGATTTTCGACAAGCGACACGGTTCACAGGATCTGTAGTCTGGTAAGATCATTGTACTACGTCTCTCAAATGGAAACGCACCTAGGTTTCCCGTTCCTGCGAAGCATGATGATACTATGCCGATGTTGAAGGACCCACTAAGAACAGTATTCCTACAATGTGGTAGGTGCGGTATCCGTCCTCGGGTGTGGCGAGATCAATAGGACAAGTTGAATTGCAAAGATGAGAAGTCTGAATAGGCCGGAGTGGCTACAGATGCGTCCACCAAGATGACCTTTGAGTACGGAATATCTAAGAGCATCGCTAACTCCGAGGCAAGATCAGTAGCATGGGTATTTGGTCCGAAGATAGCAGTTTAAGTCTATGATTTGCTGGAGTTCGTGGCCTTCCTAAACACGACTAGCTTTCGGAGTACTCGGAATGGTTGTGGTCCCAATTAGGCAATCTTTCCCATGATCTTTTTGTCTATAAATCCTTGTGCTCATCGTCCTAAAGAGAGTCTCTAGAAGAAGTTGGCCTCATGATCGAAAATCGAGAAGATGATAGTTTAGTAGGATCGAGCCATGGACTTCCATAATAGTTACCACAAGGTGCTTTACTTACGGCGCGGAGGAGTGCTCAAGGTATTGTTGGCGTACTGGCACTCTGAAAGTATACGCTCTTTTCTAGCATTGTGGGTCATGTAGAGAGATGTGGAAGAGTCGGAGAGTGTGAGTAGCATTGACTCCGTTAGTTGCGTCGATGCGAAGAGATGCAAAGTCCAAGTAATGAAGTTCGGACTGCAGTTGAATTGACCTGCAAGTGACGGCTGGGAAGCGCTTAGTCATTCGATCGCTCTGCTGAACCTCATCCGCCGTCCTCGAGATCGACTTCGAACTCGTAAACTCGTCAGCTTCTCCTCCAATCACCATTGTATGGCGCTGCACAGTCTTTCTGGAAGCAACATTTGTGCTGCGGTCTTGATAATGGCCGCTGATGGGACGCCTCGGGCGCACAGCGAGGCAGAATCCGAAGTTGCGGTCAGAGGTCAGAAGCGCAGCACAAGTTTTCCAGAAGCTGGCAGCCGTTCCCACACCCGTACTCATCAGACGGGATGCACCGCCAGAAGAAACATCAGATTGATGCCATGAGGCTTCTGATACCGAACATGACCGCCACGAATTGCCTACGGCTGAAACTGGAGTGTGGCTTTGAAGCTCACCCTAGAGGTATGCCATGGTCGATCACTGCTGGACCATATCGCGAAGTTTTAATGTCAGATATGTATGTGTTGGCATTTTCTCATCTGCCGCATCCTGTAATGGTTGCGTCTTGCGTCTTGCGTCTCGCGTCCGCACTTCTGGACGGCGGTCGTGCGTCAAACGAACCAAACACCCTCATCATCGGCGTCGTCTCTCAGCAAACGATTGGCTTGAGCTCCCTCAAGCCCATGTCGTCCATTGCGGGCAGCACCTATTGCGTGTGCTTTCCCTATCTCCAAACCGGTCAATGCAGCAGAGCCGCAACAAAAGGCCAATCGCCACACGCCCATCTCTTCTTTTCCAAGCCGCCGTCCGTTTTCTATCCGCTTTGTGATGCGTTTTGGGAAGCCGGCTTCTGAAGCGCCCAGCTAGCGAGCGTGGCTGAGTGCATTCTTGGCCTGATCCGTGCCTGAGGCATCGAGAAGCTCAAATGTCAACCAAATCCTCAACTTTTAGGTCAAGTGTATGGGACTCAGGAAACATCTCATTCACTGTGCCCAGGCTCCATCTCTCTTCTAGACAAAAAGGGCCTCTGCGCCAAAAAAAATTGCAGAGTGCGCAGTGTTGTATGTTTGATGCGACCCGTATGCTGGGCAGGTCTGCTGCGCTAGACCAATAGCATAGCTGCATGGCCGGGGGCTTCTCACCGGTCGCGGGGTCAGTCTATTGTGCGCAAGAGCTGTGGAACGGGCAGTGGAATCCACGCCAGCTTGTCGCTTGTTGAAGTGCTCACCTCTCAGCCGCTTGACATTGTTCATCATCTCACCCCCCTCGACTCGAGTTAGTTGTCTCTCTTCTCTGGCCGGACCAGCCGTTGCCGTCACTTTTGGTACTCGCACGTTCCTTGTAGCCCTCTCGGGCGAATACGACCTTTCCTCCCGATCACTAACACTCTTCTACGGGCCATCCGTCGTTGGATCGGACGCTGGCGTATCTTCCCGTAAGGCTTCTCGCGAGGCGATTGATGCGCAGTCATTGAGGTGCCCTTAATCCTACCGGTCGCTTCTCCACGACCCCTTCTCGCACACCATGGCGACCTATCCGCCATACTACCAGTATCCAGAACAACCTCCGCTTTTGTCAACATTGAATGTATTCCAAAATGGACAGTATGACTCCCAACAGCCCAAAACACCGACTTCTATGATCAACCACTCTGGATTCTCGCCTGGCCCGCTCAGCACGCCGCCTATGAGCCGCAACACCTCACAACCGCCGGAGCAGCTCCCCGAGCAGCCTCCAGACAACATGGCTTGGGACGATGTTGTCGGCAGCATATCGAATTCTCCTACGTCTGTCAGGACCCCCGACAACGACGCGTTTGACTTCGAAATGCTAGACGCACCCGAGGAAATGCGCAACTTTTACGGGGCTCCAAATCCAACCATGATGACTACGCACGTGTCACACCAAGCGCTTCCTGCATTGGACTCAACTATGTTGTTCACAGATCAAGGTCCGTTGAATTTTCAGATTTTTTTGTAGTACATTAACATATATCAGCTCTCGACGAAGTTTTGCTTGCCTCCCAACAGCATCAGTATCATGCAGCGTATGCAGCACAAAACCAGCCGATGCAGCACATGGTTACGCCTCAATCATATAACCAAACCTTCAGCCAGGCATATACTCGCCAACTACCTCAGTATGACCCATGGACTAGCCAAGGACCGCCACGAAATCCTACTGTACCGCAGTCTGGCATGGCTGTATTCGATCCCGCATCTGACCACCTGATATATAATGGCTTTGGTAACGTTGATGACTGGAGGATGAACAACACTGATCCAAACTACTTGGTTTCTCCAAACGATCCAGTGGCACCGAATCACGAAACCCTTTTCTTTCCTGCAATCCAAAACCACAGCAATGTCTACCAGCAGCCTCACATGCAACTGCAAAATCACAGTCCTGTAGAGATGCGGTTGACGGTGGCATCTCCGTCTCCTGACCCTCAAAGGTTTGTCAATTATAATTCGACATCATCACTGTTCACAGAAAATTACATCACAGAACAGCAATATTCTCCTCCATCACCCGGTACTTCTTCATATGGACAGGCCGCCCATTCACCCTATCAACCACCTCTTAGTCCCCACGCTTCTATGCCAAGTCCAGGAGGATCTGAAGGCATGTTTTCTTCGTACCAACGTTCGGACGGCGGCCTTCAAGTTGAGGCCTACCCCAGAGAGCAACTTGAGCAGCACCCTCCTCCTTCACCCATCCACGTCCAGCGTACGTCTAGAACCATTCCAGGTGTTAAATTTGATACTTCTCCGGAACCAGAATCTCAACGTACACAATCTATAAGTAGTAGTGGTAGGAGAACGGGCAACCGCCCTGGTGGGAGAGCACCTGGAACCCATTTGGATACAAAGGTTGCAAAGGCTGCACATGATATGCGCAAGATCACTGCCTGCTGGCATTGTGTGTTGCAAAGAGACAAAGTAAGGATTTGGACTTCCCTCATCTCGAGGCTTTTTGGATTGACCATCTGCTAGTGCGGTCCCGGTGAGACTTGCGAACGATGCATGAAACGCTCCCAGCGACCCAATGCCGATTGCGGGCTGGGATGCTCCCGTATTAAGCTTGTTGAGCTGACGGGGTCCTTTCTCCCGACCCTTGTCACCCAGATGCACGAGGACTCACATCTAACTCATTTCGTCACCCAGCACATCCAGCAGTGGCACAACACTGAGATTACAATTTACATGACTTGCGGCCAGACTAATATGCCAAGAATTCCTGTCAAGGTTTACGAGTTTCTTCCGAAAGGAAAGGAGTTGCTGGTCCAGCTCCAGTACAAGACAGATCCCAATACACATAAGAGAGTTACTGTACGGAAGACAAGCCCTGCCCTCGGGATGGTACACATCAACCACAATGAGGAGAAGAAATACGACAAGTATATCACCGACATCGTTGACAACCACCTTGACGCGTTTGGGGATCTATGCTGGAAGGAAGACGACAACGACTTTCAGGAGAAGCTTTTCAGGCTTATGACAAGAGTCAAACCAAAGAGTGACGACGAGGTACGCTTGTCCGTCCTCGACTCATTGACCACGTGCTAATCATCTCACAGACTAAACTTTTCCGCGAAGTCTACCGACTTATAGTCTGCACGTTCATTATGTCACACACGCTTACAATCGCTGAAGAAAACAAGCATAGTGTACTCTCCAGGATGCACTCATACGAGCCGAATGCCTACGTCGAGAACTTCACGTCCCCCCGCATGACCAACCGCCAACTCAAATACTTCTTCTCGCGTCTCCAGCGTAGCATCATGACCACTATCCTGAACAAACTTCAGCAGGTCTACAAGTCGTCTAAGGGCTGCGACAAGTGGCTTGCGGCCTTCATCGTCGTGCTTGGCATGTCCATGGCACACGAGGACCAGCAAAAGACCATTCATCAAACCATGGCAACGAAGGCTACTACCGAACGCCTTGACATGAGGGATGCACAAGCACGCGCCGATATTGCGTGTAGAGAGATCGATGCCCGAATGGGCTTCATCGCTCACATTTTCCGGCTCAAGTACAACCGCAAGTGCAATCCGCTACGCGACTCGGATCATGACTGGGAGCGTGAGGTTGGCTTTGGTGATGCCGGTTCGGTGACCTTCGTGCGGCAGGTTGCACAATTGGTGAAGGAGAACAGTAAGTCTGCAATCATCGGTTGCTGGACGCAGCCATTCCGATCCGTGCTAATGGCAATGCAGTCGATTATCTCCAAGTGCGACAGAGCGTCAGTATTTCGCCCGAAAATCAAACGAAATATACGTCACGACTTGTCGGACAGTTCTTGCTGTCGTTTTGGCTCCCCACATGAGCCTAAATCTACGTTCGATTCTGCTTTCCTTTTGCTACGTTCATTCGAGGGCCTGGACCATCCTCACCGATTCCTATCCACCTATTCTTCTCCTCTTGTCTTTCTTATATTTACACCCTATACGTAACAAAGCATGTATCCCATCAATATCTTTCCAGCGACCGGCGTTGAATATCCAAGGCACGGTAACGGAGGATTATAGGACACGGAGGCTTGGGCACAGGCCTTGTGGGTCGGACACGGAGCGATAGGTCAACTCTGATCTTACTTCCGCTATTGTCGACATGTTATTCTTTCTCCGCCTGACGACGAATGAACGAGTATCACGACGTCTACGATTGTCATACTGCATACTTCATGTTGCCCTTTATCTAGACATCTATACCCTCCCCCTTCACACGATTGTCTTATTGTTTATTATCCGCTTCGCAGCAACGAGCGGGAGCCTGACTGGGCACGAGCGCCTCAATAGAGGGGTGCCCGACCAAACGCCAGCAGCCTACCAACCCGTTGCAAAAAAAAGCCTTTTTATTCTTTCCAGCCTCGTGCACCTCTCACCTGAGCCTTTATTCCGTAGTCAAGATTCCTTGTATGAGGAAGCGCTTCGAGCGCATCCCTCAGCAATCGTTTCAGCCGTACGCGCTGCGCTCAATCTACCTCATGATCCGACAACGCCAATACGCACATTAGCGCAAAATTCCGACCGGTGAATATGGAGTAACGTCAGGCTGCACCGGCACCGGTCTGTTCTTAACCCACATCTACTTCCTTGCCCAAACCTGATCCCCTCAGGTATCTCCACGGCACATCTGTTGCGTAGGTACTCCACTAATTATTCTTACCGGTGGGGAAGGTGGTTCTTGCTCCGCGGCTTTATCTCCTGTTGCCGGATTATTTTGTGGGGGATCTGAGCTGAGCTGCTGAGAGTGTAGGGATAGGCCTGGTGTTGTGTTGTGCGCGTTACTCTAAATCTGGTCCAGGTGGAATAGTGGAACGAGTAGATGTTGTAATCCTAAAAATGTTCTGTCGACGGCATTGCATCGATCGATCGAGGATACTGCATAAGCCTATTAGAGACGATGGTGTAGAGCGCAAAAGTCGTGCTTTTTAGTGGGCTTATTTCTGTCTTTCATCACGATCTGTGGCGTGATCGGCAATAAGGTTGAGCTGGGGTTGTGGTTATAAGGAACCATTTGAGAAGCTTTCATTTTAAGAAGCTAAAATAGTGGAGCTTCCAGTCAGCGAAGCCGACTACTGTATATATGTGCTGTTTTGGAAAGCGCAGAAGTTCGCGCCATGCCAATGCTGATGCCGATGCTGATGCTATGCTGCCAGACCATGCCATGTCCATGCTGATGCTATGCTATGCTATTTGGGTATCATCCAGAAATGCCCATAAACGCCGTGACCCGTACCCCTCATTCAGATGCAAGATCCAAAGATCCGTCCCAGACCCCAAGTATGCCCAAGCCCTACGGCGCTATTGTCCTCTGCTCGACTCAATCAGCTCCTCAATCCTGCTCGACGGCAAATCCCACCCTCACAACCAGCGAACACCCCCAACATCCCACCACCACCTCCCCCACACCTTTCCCCTCCGCATCCTCAAGCTCCTGTTCGGTGATCCTGAACCCAATGTCGCTCCCGCACCTACACGGACGTCTCCACTCCGCCTTCTCTTCCCAGGCGCCCTCTCCAAGCTCGAATACGCTAGCTGGCGGACTACCCGCAGGGCTCGTTGTAATTCCGACATCTTCTGGGGTGACGGTGTGCATGTCGAAGTCGGTCAAGTCGAGCAGCTCGAGGCCGGCGAGGTATTCGGCCGTAGCGGCATTCGAGGTGGTATGTAAGTATAGGAAGGAGGTGGGTAGGATGCCCTTGTCGAATGCGGCGCGGTATTCGATGTTCGAGGAGCCGAATTTGAGGAGGCCTTCGTTGTAGCGCGCGAGGAGCCAGGTATCGTATTCCTTTCTCTCTTCTTGCACAGACAGGATCTTGTAGGCTTCCTTGACGTCGTCGATCGTGAAGGGAGATATTTTGACGCTGCTATTGACTTCGTCTTGTGGCTTTACGGCTAGATCTTCTGTGGTCTTGAGCCCTGCAGCTTTGTCAGGATGCGCCTTCAAAAGCGCTTTCTTGTAAGCCGCCTTTAGCTCTTGAGCTTCCATCTGCTTTGCTTGCAGCACAGGAGCTTTCAAGCCTAGAACAGCGTAGTAATTCTTTGTGTAGGCCATTTTGGGCTTCGATTGTGGGGTGGGTAGGTAGGTAGGTAGGTAAAGGCGGTGTTAAGGGGCTAGAGAACTCTGGGGAGCGGACTGCAGCAGAAGAGGTCAGTGAAGCGCAGATTAGTAAGCGTGGTCTTAATTACACTGACAAAGTCCCCAGAGATCTCAGTAAAAGCGCTCTCCAAGTCTAGTGGCAATGTTGGAGAGTGTTGTGTTGAAGTATTGTTGGAGCGTTGGTGGGGTTTCTGAAAACCAAATAATTTTGGCGTGGCGGGGCGGCCTGTCAGGGTCTCGCTGGCACATGTCAACGCCAAATCGTCCCCGACCATCCTACAAAATCTACGAGGAAATACTTCGAGTAGATCGACAAAAGGACTAGAAAAGCCGTGCAAAGTACCATTGTATCTGGCAGAGGGTACTTTGTTGTTCTACGGATAACTGGCATTATTTCACTCCATCGTATCGAATCATATCACAGGCACACATCGCAAGCAGTTCAGTGAAATGGAAAGGTTTCCTGAGCCTAATCTAAGAGTACAGTAACATAGTGCCTTGTCATCAAGTTCATCGGAGCCTTTCGAACCGGTCCTAGAATCCACGAATTACATGTCCCGCCTCGCGAAAATAAAGCCTTAAGAAAGCCCGCACATCCATCCGGTCCTCCAATAAAGGGGGGTAGGGTGTTCGTTGATATGGTGCATAAAGGGAAAAACATCTGGGAAATGGGGGGATCGCACACCGAGAAACCGTTGCACCGACCATCGCTCACACAAAGCAACTCCAAGCCCTCCCGTGGAAAGACAGCGAGTACGCCCGTGAACAAGAGCGTCGCATGAAACCAAAAGAGGTATCACGCGCGATGATACAGTAACAGGTTGTAGAGAGGAGACAATGAGGAAAACCATGAGTCGTGGGGAATTTGAGACCCGAGCCGCTCGCTGCTAAAGCCAATTTTCGAATATAAAGACACACTAGTTGCAAAGGCTCGTGAGACACTCACTGCCAGTGTAGCCTCTCCTCACTATCCGTGGATAGCTTTGTCGGTTTGAGAGGATACACATGGTCGAGGGGTGACGAAGACATTTATGCAGCTGTGGGAGCAGGGGCAGCAGCCGGGGTCTCCTCGGTGGTAGACGCCTCAGCGGGTGCCTCAGCAGCAGGGGCGGCGGTTTCCGCAGGCTTCTCCTCCTTGGGTGCGGCCTCAGTGGCAGTCTCAGCCTCAGCACCATCCGATGATGTCCAGAGAGTGAGATTGTCACGGAGAAGCTGCATGATAAGGGTGCTGTCCCGGTACGACTCCTCAGACAGCGAATCGAGCTCAGCAATGGCATCGTCGAACGCCTGCTTGGCAAGATGGCAAGCACGGTCGGGCGAGTTCAGAATCTCGTAGTAGAAGACCGAGAAGTTCAGGGCAAGACCGAGACGGATGGGGTGAGTAGGAGTAAGCTCAGTCTGCGCAACATCGGTGGCAGTCTATCATATCGTGGTCAGATTTGGTCGCTATTAGAGATAGGTACCTCTCTCGAAGCGATTGCGTCATACCTTGTACGCCTCGTGTGCGGCAGTCGCAGCGACCTTGCGCTTCTCGCCAGACGCGAATTCAGCGAGGTATCGGTGGTAATCACCCTTCCTGTGCGTCGCAAGCAGGTTAGCTTCAAAATGGCCAAAAGCAGTCAGGTTTGGAGGTTCGAAAGACGTACATCTTGTGGTAGAAGACCTTGGACTCGCCAGACTCGGCCTTGGGAATGAGAGAGTCATCCAAGACGTTGAGGACATCCTGGCAGACCTGCTCGAGCTCGGTCTCGATCTTCTGACGGTAGTCGCGGATGGTGCCAACGTGCTTCTCGGAGCCCTTGGACTCCTCCTTCTGCTCGATGGACGAGATGATGCGCCATGAAGCACGTCGCGTGCCAACAACGTTCTTGTAGGCAACAGACAGGAGGTTGCGCTCGTCTACAGTCAACTCACCGCCGATCTAGGTAGGGTCAGTATGGGAGGATCGCGGTAAACAACGTCGTCGCGGCCGGATGGTGGCATGACGGGACGGTTGGTGGTGGCATACCTTAGCGACTTCCTAAAAGTTTGTGAGCTCATGAACAGGAGTTAACAGCAGATGCGGGCGAGCGAGACTGACCTTCATGTACGTAACCATCTCTGCAGGAAGGCATCATTAGCACATGCGCGCAACAAGCCGTGGTGAGGTACGTAGGCACTTACCATCGTATCGCTCAGCCTGCTCGCAAAGCCGGGCGAGGAAAGTCTTGCTGTGAGAGTGTCAATGGAGGCGGAAGCACACGGCCGTGTCTGCAGCAGACATACCTCTCGCGCTGTAGGGCAGAAGTTAGCCATCTGTGTTGACATTATCGCAGCCGGAAGGCGGCCTAGAGGGGCATCCACATCCCACCAACAAGCGCAGGCGGGGGAAGCGGCGCAGATAAAGGGAGACGTACCTCAGAAGCCATTCTGAATGATTGTGCGGGTTTGTATGTGGGTGGTGGGTGGTGGATGGTGCAGAGGTGCGTAGTGGTGGGAGCGTTTGGTGGTGTTGGAGTGGGAGAGTGGATCGTGGGAGTGTGTTGTTGGTTTGGGTTTTGACAAGCGCTCCGTCTCGTCTCCCAGGGCTTCCACGATTGATCCGCCCCCCAAGCCAGCAGCGCATCGGAACCAACAACCACGTTGCCGTGCCTGCCCCAGGCACTCCAGCCCTTCACAGCCAGTCACTCCTAATTTGCCTGCACTACTGTTATCCCCCTCTATTCACTCGCACATTGCAGTGCAGTTCCGTGCTTTGTGCCCATGTCTTGGCAACCGAGGGGGAAATGAGAGCACGTGAGCGGACCCTCATCTCCCCTCTCATTGGCCCGTGCCAGTGTTTGCCGTTCGGCCTTTTCGCTGTCACCTTCGACGTCTGTCTGTCACACCAGTCACGGCCCCAAGCAAACGTGGTCCGGCCAGCTCTTCGCTCTTCGCTCTTCGCCTTGCTGCAACGGGTCTACGGCAGCCAATCACTACCGTTTAGAAACAGCTAGAAAAACTTGGATACAGGCGCCAGGGAAACACCCTCTACAATCTAGCCTGAAACACTTGCATCAAAGCAGCAAGGTAGCACGAATCATGGACTTCAAAGAGGCGTGTATCAGAGACATGTCACAAGATCTTGCTTTCTTTTATCTCCATCTGATCTGATGCCATGGTTAATCGTCTGCTGGGCACTGGCACTGGCACTGTGTTTGATTGCTCCATGAGCGGGGTTATCGAAGGGTCTGATAAATGTGAATCTGGAGCACAATAGAGCTACCAACTATGATGAGTGTACCGAAGAGTCATGCTGCTTCTTGCATAGTGCCTGCCAAAGACCACCTCGATACTTGGATGCTGATATTTGTATCATGGTCCAAGCAGCGGATGCCTGTATCGAGGTCTTGCACCATAGACATAATTCACTGTTGTGACATGGTACCAATTTCAAGTTTTAATCCCTCAAGATTAATCACAGCCGCAATACATATTTATACTGACCAATGAACCACACATGTTCATAATGTTGAGATATACTTATCGTGACCACGGGACACCGCATCGTCGAGTTGCTGCTGTGGAACATCTGTTCTACCTCTACATCGTGGCTATGCAGATGCCGTGGAACCGCAGTCAGGTGAACAGAGAATGGGTCAATGATACAAGAGCTCAGTTGACGATTGGAACTGTCCTACACTTAGATGTATTCAACATCATCCGTCCAGTCCACCAAGGACACCGCTGCTCTTACGATCCATATCCCCTAAGTACGCCCTCCCTTTACATCAACAGCCTCCACACACCAAGCATTAGCGCCGCGGTACCAGTGCAAACCCCCATCAACCACTGCAACGTACTGAACTTCACCGCCTCCAACCTCTCCCTCAACTGCGCCGTCTCCTGCTCAATCCTCGTCTCCGTCTCCTTAATCTTCAACTCCTGCACATTTGCCTCCTCCCTAATCCTTCCTTTCTCAAGATTCAAATCCAGTCTCACTGACGCCTGCGTCCTTTGTATCTCATCTCTCAAGCGGGAGTTGAGTTTGGCGAGCTCGTTGGTCAAGCGCTCGTGAGACGTTCGCGTGAGGGAGGACTCGGTCGAGTCGGAGGTCATGAGCTCGGAGCGGAGTTTTGCGAAATCGACCTTTTGGGTGTAGGTTGCGCGTTCTTGGTCTTCGCGGAGGACCATTGTACGGGTTAGATTTTGGATGCTGGAGACAAACATTAGCTCGGCACGCATAAAACAAGGTAGGAGCTGAGCAAATGCTCGCTGCTTTCGAGTCTATTTCACCCAATGTGGTATGCATAGAAAGGGTAAACGGGGAACATTGGGGGACACACCTCTCCTCAATAACATCGCTCAACACCCTCATCATAGCCTCCGCCTGCTCCTCCGTAAACCCCTCACCCTTCAGTCTCTGCACAAACTTAAGCGTATCAAAGTGGTGGTCCCTCCCTTGTATCGCTGTTACACTAAAGGCTCGGGACGCATTGAGGCCGATTGAAAACTGCGAGGGAGTTCTCTGCCATCGCCTACTCAACGCATTCTGGAAAGGCGCGCTGAGTGCCTTGCGAAAGGTTCTGGGTGCATTGAAGTGTGCTGGCGGAGTCGTGGACTGGTGCCGACAACGCTGCAATGCGCCGCTAATACCGACTGGTCTCAGTGCGCGGGGACTCCATGTAAGCTGAGGAAGAAGGAAACGAGGTATCGTAGTTGTTTGCATGGTGGTTGCAGTGCTGTGGGTGCTTGAGCGCTTGAGTGCTGCTTGTTCTGTCGCGCTTCAATGCGGGACAAAATTATGCTTATGTAACTAGCGCGATGTCCTAATTGGGTGGACCATCGCTTTATCCAGGCGTCAACACACTTGGAAATCGGTTTTCTTGCACAAATGCTCCAATACCAAATAATTCGCTTGTCGCAAGTATACTAGGCTGCTGTTATTTACTCAATTGTACTGAACAAATGCCGCCAAGACAAACATAACCCGTTTCATCCCATCAGCTATCAAACGCTATTATCAGAACTCATCCCGCTTGCTATGCATCGCACAACCAGAAATCAATCCACAAACAAGAACAAGGTATACTATCCACCGCATTCTACTTAACGCCCATAATCCAAGCTTGGCACAATCACTGGCCCGTACTTCATCGGCGCACTATATGGCCCCTCATTCTGCACCATAAAGTCAACGGCCAAACTCAACCTCCCACCCCCATGGCCCGGCACCGTCTGTCCAAACGTCCCATTCACAATCTCGGGATCATAAACCACACACGCGACGTAGTTCCTGCGTCCCATAAGCCTCTTGTACTCTCGCGCCGCGCCGTTAACGTCTTGCGTGAAGATTTCCATCATATCCTCCTTGGTGTCGGATACGGTATGTGTACTGCGGTGGCCGTTGGCGGGGATATAGAGTGCGCGATTATTGTGGAGTAGGCGGAGGACGTAGTTGCTTGGTGGGGCGTTGACGACTGATGAGGAGATGATCTGGTACATAGTTTTGTGGTCTTGTGGCTTTCCGGGGTCATGGACAAGGCCAGCGCCGCAGCAGTCGACGCCGCCGGAGAAGAAGGTCATGCGAAGGGACTTGTTGTGGGCGATGCCTTGCAATGTGCGGATGAGATAAGTGCGCTCCAAATCCTGTTCTATGTGAGAAAAGCATTGAATGAGCAAAAGGGACAAGCATACCTTTGATTCGTGTGTCCACTGATCTCTAAGCTCGTCGAGGAGATCAATTTCTCCAAATGGACTTAAAACACCACTCATCAGGCCAGACTTGCCAATCGCTTTCTTAACCGAGTTGAACCCATCGCCGACGACTGACTTGGCACCAACGACGCCAGCAACCGAACTTGTCACCTTTCCCATCATGTTGAAGGCACCTGTAGTAACCTTCTTACCTGTTGCCAGAGACTTGGTAAGATGTTCGACCGATTCAAGACGAGGGTAGACAATGGGTACAGGAATCATCCAGAGACAGTGCTGCACGCTTGGGGGGAGAGTAGCGACCTTCGGGAAGATGCCTTGGTATGTGGGACCTGCCATTACTTGATGAGGGTTTCGCTCTGATCGGCAATCAGGCCCAACTGCTACCACGCAAGGTCCGAGATACTTCATAAAGTGCCACCCGGTCCCAGTAACGGTAAAGAGATCAATATCATTGTTGACGTTACGGAGGATCTCCAGAGTCGTGTGGTGCTGGAAAAGAAGATACATCTCGATGCCTATTCTTCCGATATTCTTGAACATGTTGGAGAATTGCATGTACTCTGGATATGAACCGAAGCCATCGAAGCTGTGGCGAAATTAGTGCTACCCATATCCGCAACATACTCTAAGCAACTTACATGTCGTGATCGTCAAGAGTTAGGATGTGAGGAATCTGAGCAAATGCTTCCCTCAGATGTGGTTGATCAAAATGACTTGTGTAGTAATGGAAGTACGCATGGCAGACTTCTTCATCGTGCTTCGCGGTCCATGGTGCATTCTTTCGAGTCTCTTTGCCGCTAGTAGCTGTCCACTGCTTTAGAAGGGGAATCTCTTTCCACAATCGATCAGCATAGATCTGACCACCTAGGCCAAGCTGCACGTGGAAGCCACCGCACTCAGTGTTCTTCTGAAGAATGTCTTTCCACATAAATCCTAGCCCGCCAAGCTTAGCCCTCTCATTGGCATTGACATTCAATGCGAAGTCGTTTCCGGAATGAGCAATGAAGCGCCAGCTCGTCTCGTGGCGACCCGCGACGAGGAATTCGAATCGGGTGCAGCCGAGATGCGAAGTAATGGCGTACGTCCATTTTGCACTGTGCTCGTCTTCCATCTTGAGCTCGATGTCATATCGGTAAAATATCCATGTCTGATGTGTGTAGATTGGATTCGCCTTGAGCTGCCGCGGGTTTGGAGACAGATCTACGCTCTGGTGGAGATGGATAGTTGGAGGGTGGGGCGTGTTTGTAACCAGTAGGATAGACCCAAGCCATAAGCCTCGCTCGACATCCATGTTTGTGTACCTCAAATACGGGCCGAAGTATACGCTGTTTGTAGGGTTGATCTTGTATGTGTCCACTCCAGCTACCGGTGGTGGTCCTGTGAAGCCGGTCGTTGTTGGAGTCGCAAGCGGAGCCATACCCATCATATCCCCGTGAAAGGTTGCTTGCTGCGTTGGAAATCCAGGAGAGTTGAGAGGGGTCTTACCGAACCCTGGCGAGGCCAGTGGATTTGAATATGAGTTTGTCGGGGACATTGGTTCGTTCAAGTTCAAGGGAGTAGGACCCTTAGGGAATTCCCATTGCGTGCTCTGGGTCGGCAAATGGATGTAGTAATATTGACCAGAATTGGGGTCAAGATGTGCAATCCACCCTTCAGGCAGCGGTGGTGGTGAAGCGGGACCTGGTCCAGGTGCTGGACTTGGGGTAGACGCATGCTGGACTTGTTGTGGTGGGAACTGGCTTTGTGTGGGAGTCGGTGCCACCATGGGTCCAGGTTGCTGTGGTGCTGGATTCGGTTGTTGCTGGCGAACATCGTTGGCAAATGCAGGATGCCCTTGCATGTTGGGGTCACTCATAACTGAGGCTTGTGGAGCAGGTGAAGTTATACTCTGGTTGCGCTTCTCATTGGGGTAACCTTGTGCTGTTGTCGCTCCCCCAGGTGGATGTGTAATACTCGAGTAGGCGGGCGGGGGCTCATCCAAGTTCATGCGTCCCATATCGTGCGCCAGTGGATTCTGCTGGGCTGTATTTGCCGGCGGAGGAGATGCCAAGCCAGATGGGGCTTGTGGAAGTGGCCCTTGCGGTGGGCTGGTAGAAGGCCCACCAAGCTCATTCATACCCTGATAGATCGCTGGGGGTCCGTGTGGATGACTTCCAGGTTGCTCTGTGGGTGTCCAAGGTCTTCTTGGGGGCTCTTGCTGTGCTGGCAGCTCTGTAGGTGTCCATGGTCTCCTGGGGGGCTGTTGCTGAGGGACCGGTGACGTGACATTTTGCCTGGGCGGCTGGTTGCCATAGACTTGATTTCTTTGAGCGGCTGCTGCGTTCTGGGCATTCTGAGCTTGCAGGTTGTTTAGCGTGGATGTTCCTGCGATTCCAGCTGCTGCAAAGCGAGCTTCAATGCCTCCACCGGGAGGAGGTATGATCGGTGTCTCTGGGGGAGGGGGAGATCCTCGCTGCGCTCTCGTTGTAGATGTAGAAGCCGTTGAACTCAGTCGATTTACTCCGCCCGGATTCGGGATCTTCAGAGCAGGCTCATTCTGAAATCTGCCTGCGTTCGGCTGACCTGCGTCTGGAGCAGCCCAGTACTGCTGCTGTTGGTAATCGAGGTATGAGTTGTCTGGAGTTTGTGGTGGATGCGGTTCAGTGAATCCCTTCCGTGGTGGCATCTGGAACAAGCCCTCCTTGTCTGGTGTCTCTGGGCCTGGAGACTCTGGCAGAGGTCTGGGCGCAGTTCCCCTCCTCTCGGCCAGCCTTGAGGGTTGTATCGATCCATCTGGCGTTCTTCCAGGAGGGGCGCCATAGCCTGACACTGTGGGCCGATGTGGGTCGTTTGCATTAAAGCGAGCTCGGGAGCCAGGTGAGGTTGGACTCGGTCCTGTAGCACTTGAGCGTCTCCTCCTTCCTTCTGAGTCTGGGGGTGTAGCGTTTCTCGCTGCTCGTTCTCTCTCGCTCAGTGGGGTATATCGAGCCTCGCCTGGTGGGGCTGTTGTCTGTCTGAAAGGCCGGTCGTCTGGATAAGGCAGAGGAGCTGTGGGAGGAGCCGTGGGTGGTGCTGGGAAAGTGGGCATAGGCGGTGGACGCGAGAAGGTAGGTTGGTTCGAGCTGCCGGCCGAGTCTGTCCTCGGGGGCGGACTCTTCGAGTTCAGGTCATTCTTCTGTATTCGCAGCGGACCGACAGTGGGTGTTTGTGCCGTCTCTGAGGGACGCAGGAAGAGCTCCTCGTCCGGTCTACCCTGCTTGCGACCATCCATCGCGGGGATTATTTTAGGTTCGCGGTTCGATTTGGGTTGTTGGATCGGCCGCGATGACAGGCGTCAACTTATTTTTGGCGATGGTTGCAGGTCAACTGACGGGTGGGCGAGCGAGACGTCGCCGTGGGTCAAGTGGTAGTTCCCAAGGCTGGCCGCGGGGTAGCAATATGACGCTGGCTGACGCGGAAGGAGGGAAGCAGGCACTGTCCACGATAGAGCGCGATATCAGCTCAGATGCTGGCAGTGGCTATGGAGGCGCAACTCTCAGTATATGTACCGGGTAGCGGCAGACCGACCTGTCTTCTGGCAATCGAGGCGAAGCTGACTTACGTAGCCGTTCTCCCAGCTCTCATCTTGCGCTCCTGTCAAGCTGCAAGACTCGAGTATTGGGCTGCGGGTCCATTTGGGCGCGTCGAGGCCCGTATGAGGTTTGATTGGCCACGCGACCAATATACGCGCCTCCTGGCCGACTCGACGGCCGCCATCCACTTCCATCACACTTGGCCCTGCATGGCGACGTCGGTTTGGCCCATTCAGTGCGCCGGTGCCTGAGTGCGGAGCGCATAGCGAGCGCATTCATCAGATTCCTGGGTGTGGAAACGCTCAGGGCGCTTGACGGCTGAGTGCATCTGTCTCTCCAAACCGCCGGCGCGAGGGCGGGCCGCACCCACGATGCGAAACTCGTCGCGGGGCCAATCGACGTTCAAGTTGCTCTGCGCTATCTGAAGACAAGGAAGATGCGACGATGCGCTGCATGTTAAGAGACGGGAAGAATAGTCCTGGCTACACAGTTCTACCTCGTGCGGAGTCTTGCAGCATCTTTCATCACCTTGGCACCCTTTGTCTGAACAGTGGTAGGGCCGAACCGGCATCAAAACGACCTGGAAAGTTCCCAGATACTACGAGCACGCATGCACACTACGATCCTGAGGCGCCCGCTTCGTCGCACCGGAATGGGTTACGATGAGCCCACCTGTGCGGCTGAGCTCCAGCCTCGCATATCAAATACGGGCCAGAACCTTTAAACGTCAACGTTTCGCTTTACTGTTCAATCCCTTACCTTCTCCTTTCTCAAGTCCAGTCACTCCACCATACACACTTTTAATGCCGTGCACCCCTCTTCAGTGATACCTCAAGACTGCTAATACCTAGCCCCACCAAGGCAAAAGAAATACCGCCAGTTTGAACTTCCAACAGAGCAACCTAGTATAACAATACCCAGACAGCAGGCACCTACAATGGCCACATACGAGCTCAGCTCCCCAGCACCACCGCCTTACATGGTGACTGAACCAGTACAACTCCCAACACCCACGCCCCCACCAACTCAGCCTGGTCTTGGACAAGTCCCTCCACAAAATGCTTTTCCCCAAGCACATACCCAAGACGAGAAACAACAACCGTTTCAACCTCAGCAATTCACTCAATCGTCTCAAGGACAAATAATGACTCAGTCACCTCAAGGTCAATGGCAACCAACGCAGGGCATTCCGCAGCAACCACCACCCCAATACCAAACCATTACCCCACAGCAACAGCAACAGCAACAGCAACAACAAGTCCAGAGCATAATCCAGAATATGCCCCCAGAAAAGCTCCAGATGTACCAGCAACAAGCCCAGCAAATGATGGCGCAACAACAATTCCAGCAACCCATGATGCAACAACCTGTTCAGCCCATGATGCAACAACCGATTCAGCCCATGATGCAACAACCGATTCAGCCCATGATCCCTCAGCAACCCATGATGTCTCAACAGCAACCCCCTCGCCATTACACCACCTCCGCTCCTCAAGGTCTCTTCGGCCCAAAACACTCCTCTGGCGGTCATGGTACCCAAACCGGACCCAAAGACGAGAAGCAAACCGGCGGCGTTCAACGTTTTTTTGGCGACACCCTCTTTGGCCGCGTAGCACGTTCATCTGTCCAAACCGCAACCTCAGCCCTCAAGATGCCGTCCAGCTTGTCCCCTTGGGGCGACAACAACCCGGTGACCCTTCCAAATGTACGCTACAGAGATGCTGTACTCTTCACCACTTTTGCCTTCGTCGGAGCACCAATCGTTGACGGTATCAGTGACGGCATAACGGGAGCTTTTGGTGCAGACAGTTTCATTTCAGAGATTGTATCGTCTGGAGCCGGGACCATTGTAGGTTCGACCATTATCAAGTACTCTGTCTTCCAGATTGTGGAGCAGGCCATTGATAAAGGGATTATAGAGCACATGTTACCTGAGGAGGAAAAGATGTTGCAAACAACGAATGTGAAGAGCTTACAAGTAGGGATTAAGCATAAGTTGATGGGTGTGGATGCGGATCTGAGGTTCACGGGGATATATCCGTCACAGGATACTCAGAAGTGTGACAAGGGGTGGTTTTGTCCTTATCTTTTTGCAAGTGCGAGGACGCCGCAGATTCCGAGGGCAAATGATTACAGTGTGTGTCAGTTCTTTGGCCCTTTTTTGAATGGTACGTACCTTTCTATCTTCCGACAGTTCATGTCTTTTCAAGAGCCACCTCTTTCCCTAGTTGTCAATGATCTCATATTCCCACAGGCGACTACCAAATGGCCCATAAACTCCTTTCCGAATCCGCCCACACTCTCTCCCTCTGCGACCCCGCTCCCACTACAGACATCGGCACAAATCGCATGGTCATTCTCTTCACTGGCATCTCACCCTATAGGGCAAATATGTGGTCCACTTCCCGTCGTCCAGGCTGCGGTACCATTATCTTCCATCTCCTCGACGGCTGCCCGGCCCTCATTATCCCCGTAACCAACCGTGCACCTATATGTGCATGGAGTCCGTGGACGCTGGCTGAGATGAGGTTGGCGCAGTATAGTATCAATCCTGCCCCGGGAGGTTACAGCGCCGAGTGGCAGCACGAGCAAATCTGCGAGTGGTTGGATACTATTATCTCAGTGCAGCATATCACACCACAGGTTAGGGATAGGTATGTAGATGTGCTGGGACGGAGTGTGAGTTTGGTTATTAATGGGGCATTGGCGTTGGACAAGTGTCAGCCGCTTTTGGGGAAGCTGGATCCGGAACGGGCAGGGATTGTTATGTTTAGGTATTAAGGTTCAAAGTACAGAGAAGGAGTTATGGGCATGGGATTGTAAGGTGGGGTAGTATATGATGCGTATGATACCCGTAGGAAGATGTAAAATCTCAACGACATTTCCTTTCATCTTATTATCACATCCAAAAATGCATTAGTCATTCCATATCTCTCTTCGACCCCCCGTTCATGCTTCAACACTTCAAACGAACAATATCAACTTTTCTGCATATGATTGCAATCTACGAATCCAGAAATTGAGCAAGAACATCAAAAACAAGCCCAGATATCAGACTTCACTCCAGCTGTATCGACACACCTACAACAATTTACAGCCCCGAGATCGTCCATGTAAGCAGTCTGGAGGCCTCTTGATGTTTCTACATGGTGCTTTAACCTGTCAAAGGGACCTCACATACTATTTCCTGAGGACCACGAAAGCCAAAATAAGAGACAAAGAGCGAGGGCATGAAGCCTGGATTTGTGTATCAAAGATAGCCTCTGGCAAGATTATGGAATAACTGAGGGCTTTGCTTTTAGCCAGTTGGTAAAGTCATTGATTTAGTGGCTGTGTGGTTTGGGGGGCCAGAGGAAGTAATGATAGGACCGACGGGTGTGATACTTACGAGGTTGTAACTGAAGGAGGGGAAGGGTGCCTGGATTCGGGTACGCAGGAATGGAATAGACGAAGTATGGAAGAATCTAGGGTAAAAAATAACGAAACTATTGGCAGTCAGTGAGTGTCTTCATACGAAGACATCATGTTTTGGAGATGCTAAGGGACTAATAACGAGAAGGTCCGGGAGGCGTGGAACTTGCGTATGTTGAGGGGATAATATTGATCCAGGCAAATCCACTATCCAATATCGTATCAACTGGACCTCGCGTTCAGTTCACTCAATGATCACAGAGCGCAATGAAAACTACAAGCTTGAGATTGGGTATAGAGCTCGAACGCCAACAACTCCTCACCAACTTCCAGAAGCAGCAAACACCTGTCTATTCATGTAGTATGCCGTACTGATACGTTCACAGGGCATTTTGGCGTGTCTGGACTGCTAGCCATTAAAAACCCTACAGACTACAAGATAGTGTGAGAATTGAAGATTGAAAATTCTACTTCAGATTTGTGTGTTCTTCTACAGGTGATATCTTGTCCCTCTATGTACCCAGAATATGCTTGCTGCATTCTTTCTGTGTGCCTGCTTCCCTTAACGCTTGATCCTAGGACAAACAACCGAACTATCTCGTGATTCCTGTCCAACAGATAGACCTTCTGTGGATTACTCTATATCAAGTCACACCCTATTACAAAGGGTTCCATCTAAGCTCTGTCATCTTATACTCAACGCCTTCCCAAATATCCTTTTTGAAGCTACCGATCCAAGACCTTGGTAGGTAGACTTGGTTCACATTAAGAGAGGAGAGCGGCTAGCAGATCTGGATAAATCTATTGAGTAGAGATGACATCCCCTATGTTCAGCAACTGGAGATCCTCGAAAGCCTCCTGGAAGGTGGCGGCTGAATTTGGTAGGAAAGGACCGGCCTGAGCGATAAGGTCAGTGGCCCTCTTCCATTGCCAATAATACCATTTGCAGAGCTACAACTTTTTTGACACTCGGAAGTGAAAGTTGGTGAGGAAATATCCTGCTGTTTCACTTCGGCTCCGCCAACCTATCTATATATCAACACACAACACCAACTAAGAACAACAAACATTACTCCACTCCGCAACCTACCTCAACCCAACCGAGCTCAACTGAGTACCACTCACAAATCACTAATCATGCCACGCCGTCGAAGTAAGACCCAGAGAAAAGCTCCTGTGTCTTCCTCACAACCTATCCCTAGTAGTCTTCCACTCCCACCTCGCAGAAGCGAACGACTTCTCAAAAACGCGCCATCTACTTCGGACGCAGCGACCGTCGGCCAAGCTCGTCCAGTAGCCGTAACTGTTGCGTCATCTCCACCAACACTTGTTACATCTTTCTCAATACCAGCACCCGCCCCCCAACGCCTGAATATACTTGGCCTCCCGGGAGAGGTTCGAGGCCTAGTATACGACCACCTTCTGGAAGGAACCAAAACAATCTTCAACTTCCGTAATTCGAAGATGTACGCACTATATAAAGTTGAAGATTACAAACTGCCCGGATCACCATTGCCGAAGTGGCTTCTAACTTCCAAGATCGTTCTGCAAGAAGGCATCGAGCAACTTCAGCGGGAAGGGGAAGTAGAGATGTCACTCAGCTACATCTGCAGTAGCGACACGTCAATGGTTTCCATGCTCATCGATCCTGCCAAATTTCAGACGTTGATTCTTACAAGCCCTAGCCACGACGAGACCTTCGAAGTTAAGCGAGGGCTGTATCGACAAAAAATGAACGTCACTACTCATGGGAAGCTGCTTCGACTCCATGTTCAGCATCGCGATAGGATTGTCGCCCTCGTCGATCACCTGAAAAGCGCTTCTTCGAGTCGAATTGAAGAGATGAGGATTGAGCTCGATAATGTCGCGAGGTCAAAGAAGCATGGTTTGGATCTGAATCCACTACTCGAGCTTAGAGCCTGCCTGCCAAAGCTCAAGAAAATGGAGCTCTGGGTCGAACAGGGAGTGTGGTCAGATGGCGACTATGACCCGCCAGACAAGTGGTTCTTCGCGTTCCGAAGCCTTGTGGGTGCACTGCTTGGCTTTGGCAACTTCGAGGTAAACACGAAGAGTACTGTGGTACTAGAACACAACTTTGCGGCCGACTCCTTTTGCGCCGAGAGAAAGAACAAGAAATAAGGGATTTGGGAAGCAAGTGTAGTTGTCTTCGCTTGTCCGTACTACTTCATCTCACAACTACTATCAATGTTCCCCAGATCGGAAATGCTTTGAACAACCCAGTTTCGTACCGAATAACGTTCTTCTAGAACCCATTTCACATGAAACCTCTTCACCTCAAACCCCCTTCACTCAAGGCTTCTTGACCTCGGAACTCTTTCACTTCTCGTCATCCCTTCTTTAAAGGAGATCGAAAATCACATCGTAAAACGCTTACTGGAGTCAGAGTCATTATAACACTTCAGACATACGAGAGCCGGGCACGTACTTGCATGCTTTTCAACCGCTGCTCAGTTTCACGAACCGCTTATCGAACCTGGAGAGGATAGATTTCATGATTGAGGAGATCCTAAGTCCACGTGTACCGTACCCAAATCAGACCATGTATCAAGGCCAGCGTTTTGGGGACTCGTACAGATGGTTTTCCGTTATTGGCAGGCTTTCGGAAGCACCGCTTGGGACTGGCAGCTACAGACCAGTAGGTTCACTGACAATGTGAACGGGGCTGTGGTAAACTCGTTGGAAGTCTCGAAGCCGAAGAGAATTGAGGATGGGGAGATACGGAAGGGTGATCATATGGGTACATGGGTAGACCTTTTTCACTATTGATTGGCCCTGAGAACCGATGCTAATAGGTTTTTCTACGCTATTTGCACCTCTCAACTCCCGCAAGCTCATCACCTCTACTACTATAATCGCCCTTGAGAACACGGTGAGCATTAGAGTATGGAGGTTTGTGCGGCTCAAGAATAGTAATAGGCTACTACAGCGTAAGGCCAGCGGCGGCTGGCAACCGTACCTGCATGGGGGATATTAAGGACTTGGATTCCGGGGCCCCGGAAGGTATTGATAAAGGTCGCGAGATGTACCTTGTATTTTCAGCTAGCCCTTCATACTTCCTTCCGTTGGAGAATGGCAATAGTTTTAGTTAGATAGACGTAAATTATTATACGCACATCGATGTTCAGACGTTTGAAGAATGACAAGGAATTGCTGACGACGGACTATTTATCTTGAGATCTAATCAAACCGAGCCGTTCGTGTGAGGACGCACCTTCAACAGCCAGACTGCCACATAAGCACCAAATACCATGCATCGTACATCATAACCTGTCTCACTCCCTACGTCTCTTAACAAGTCAACTGCATCAACGCGGCGCTGCTATCCGGCACTTGCACTGCAACACCCCCATCCTGCCCAACCCAAACTATCTCATCCTTGGTCGCATGGTCTACCAACTTTGGCTTCCCCTTCGCAATCTCATAGTCATAGCTCGCACCATTGAATGTAATCCCAGTTGTGGCATCCGAGCCATTCGCTATTAGTCTCTGCACTACTCCAACACCGGCACAAGACACTGGTACTGTGAAATTATACGTGGTGTATGGGCGGGAAGAGAGGGTAGTAGCGGTGTAGTTGTACTGATTCAGATTGATGATCATGAGGCGTGCGAGTTTGGAGCCGGCGTAGATTGCGTATGCGACTGATGTGACCGTGTTTACGTTCTTGAGCGGAATATTCTGCACACGAGTGTCTGCAGTGATACTTCCCAGTGCAGCAGCTGTAGCAACATTCCCGTAATAAGGCGGCTTTGTCCCCAAAACAGTCTTGCTGGTGGAGATGGGTTGCCAAGATGCATAACGGTAGTCGGTCCCTTGGTGCATGTATACCTGCTGAATGTTGGTGGCAGCGCACATCAATGCGAAGTCTACGTTCCAGAGTGCGGCGCCGAAGGAGTTAGATAGTCCGGAGGCGCCCTGGTTGTATAGTGAGTTTGTCTCGCCTAGGATATATGGGACTGTGACTGCTGCAGCAGCGAGAGTTTTCTGCTCAGCGTTGTGCGCCGCGATGCTTGAGACGGTCTTGGTGTGATTTAGAAGCGTGTTTGCGAGCGTGATGCCGGGTTGGGTGGCTCCACCGATGTAGCTGTTTGTGCATCAGATGAAGTTCAGTGTACGTCAGGAACTGTGACTTACTTGTGTGAAGAAAACTGCACAATACTACTATTGCTTGCATCTAGTCCAGAACTCCACGCCTTCACGGCGTCAAGACCGTTCTTCGTCCCAGCAAAGCTTGGCGCAATCCATTTGAACTTCTGACTACTCACCCATTCCTCACCACACTTCTGCTTCAACTCATCTTTAACCACAGCCACCCTCGCGGTCCACTCTTTGATATAGTCTGCCTCACTCCAAGAAGCAGGACGTACAATGCCTTGCGCAGACGTCTTGTACAGATCAGGCTCATTTCCCATCTCCCAAGCTAGCAAGTTGCTCTTGGAGAATGCATCGCAAGCGTAAGAAATGGAGTCCCTTATGTTGGTGAACGCTGCAGAATCGTTCTTGGCAAGATTGAAGCCGTGGATGAATTGCACGTCGGGCCATGTTTGATAGGACTCGAAGAAGGACGGGCCAATGGAGAGGATGCGTGGATAGTCGTTGGAGACTGAAGTGTAAGTCCCATTAGTCGCACTCTTCAGGCTCGAATCGAAAGTGGCGTAATCCCTGTCAAAAATCAGATACAAGACCTAATTTGAGGAATTTGAAAGTAGGCCATATACTGTGTATTTCCACCAACACGTATGTTTGGCTTCGACCCCTGAAACCCCTTCAAGTTTTCCAATAGCGTATCTGAGAAAGTATTCGGGTTTGCCTTGTTTCCGGCGAAGTCCGGAAAGAAAGCAAGCTCAATAGAATATGAGAGGAAGTTTTTGAGTACAGGATCCCCAGCTTTAGAAGCTGTGCTAGGAACTGGGACGGGGTTGAAGTCTGTAGGCCTTGCATAGGGCGTCCCGGCCGGATCTAATGTCGGTGCTGGTGTTGAAGTGGTGGCACAGGAGACGACGTTGAAAGTCGCAATAGAGGTCAATACAACTTGCAAGGATTTTATGTTAATCGGCATCGTGGAGTAATTTTCGAAGCGTAGCTATGCAACTAGAAAGTAATGTCCATAACATCAAACAAGGCATGCCCCTTCACGTTTATAGGTTATGATCTGCGATGCAATACCCCTAGCAATTGCCTTCCGAAAGTGCAGATGTTCAGTCCCACTCTGAGGGGTATCTCGCTATTTCCAATCAGCTTGTACGACAGGTCGGACCAGTGATAATAGGCTATCATCGTACCTTGCATACCCCGCCAACCTTAACTCCGTGTGATATGTCAAAGAACCTTCGGCCCCGCGGGTAGAACTAGAATGTCAGTTCAATTAGCACCACCATGGCAGGCTTGGATAGAAGGGCAAATGATGTCGGCGTTCAATCAATATCCTCTTTTGACAACCGTGGATGGAAGAAATGCCGTGCTTCTAACTACCAAATCTTGAACCTCTGGTATACTGTCGGCATAACCAGCTGGATGCAAACGTGGCTTCGGAAGACCCGTATGCTGAACGACGATAACGGACTGCATGAGCTGGCAATACCGGTTCTTTTCTTGCATCATACTGAATTTAAGCAGTTTCCGGTCAGCACATTTCGGGCTACGTTCAGTTCCATATCTTTCTCATGGATTCATTCGAAGTGTACCCTCTAACTTTGTACAAAGTACAGTCGGTTCCTCTTCTTGGGGTTGCACTACACTATGCCTTTCACCGGAGGCAGACCAGCTGAGACGAGAACCTTTGAATATCATCCTTTGAATGAGCTCTTTCAATGTCGTATTTATTCCTTCTCCACTATATCGTAGTGATCCGCATTGGCCGTTGATGTTCTACGAACCAATAGGTCAATCTACTTTGCGCATGGTGGCTTGCTGCGCATCCGTGTTTGTTCGCAGAATTGGAGCGTGAAAGCTTTTTTGACATCTTCTTAAAGAGGGTCAACGTAAGAGTGGAACTGTGTTAGGGTTCTGCTGTGTTGGGACAGTGTTAACAGTTGCGGCTAATGTAAGCAGAGTGTGGTCGAAATCGAGAGTACTGGGAAAATGGCCTGCGCTTGATTTCGTGGTCTCTCCGCGTATGAGGTTACGAGACGTTGACATTGACTGCTATATGACTCATAACGAAGGATCTTTTCCATCTTCGAAAATTAATCCGTTTGGGAAAAGAATCTATTACATGACGGCTTGAGGTCATAACTCAACTCTCACTGTCTGCTAGGCTTGGTGTTTGCGACCAATGTTGATTGGGGCACAGCAACGTGAGTCCAGGTTCCGACCAGATGAGATAGCCTACTAAGGTGCGTGTATTGTGAAGATTGTCACTCAGATCTCGATCTGCCGCGCAAAGAAGGGAAGCAAGTCAAGCCTAAATGCTCAATACCTTGTCAGTTCGATCCCGCTGCACGCGCAGTGCTGACCGTGATCGGACAGATTTCCCATTCAGGATGCCATGAATATCACAACGAGCGCTTCTCATTTATGAATCGTGTGTACCCCGAGAGTAAAATTGACGACTCCAAGATCCGGTTCTACAGCGAGGACTTTGTTGTTCCTCGTCGACTATGCAAAATTCGCACTTGGCCCAGAACTTTGAGCAGGTCATGGAAGACGCGCCGCAATGAAGCACACCAGCTAACACGAGGGGCTTGGTGTAAGCCGCCATGCAGCGAAAGAACAAGTGGTCTCCTTGCTATCCCGGGTTTGTGGTCGTTGCGGTCAATATAAAGCGCGTTCTAGACCGTTGCCAAGATACAAACACTAGGGACGGCAACTTATGCTGCATCATTGCATCATACATCGTAGGATCCTAGCTGTAGATGTCGATATGATAGATGATGGAAGCATGCTCCGATTCTGTCGCGGCTCTTGAAGGGGCTGGAAGGAGAGGTAATATGGAGCGGAGGCAGGTGCCTAACAGTCGAGGAGTCTTTTCGTTGTTTGCTCTCCACTTTCTCCACACTCTAGATCTAGGGCTCGGCCTTCTGCTCGGGATCCCCAGTCTGGGCCTTTGTGGATAATGGACCTTACCCATGGATTTTCTGTTTCAAGATTTATTTTGAGCATCTTCCAGACTCCAGACCAACTTGTCAGACCAATATGGCGGGCTCCCTTGAACATGTTTTGACAGGTTTGACTGAAGTTGAGGCAGTCGGCATTTCATGACGGATGATGTCGGATGTTTGAGGTTTAGGAGGATCGTGGTGATTGCGCCATTGCATCTAGACCCGACCAGGGCGTTGGATGACGAGTTGCTGCAGACTGCATATGCACCTCAAGGAAACATGCAAACCTTGAGCTTCTAATTGTTTTTGGCAGATTTTGGGGTCGTAGAGACTGATGTGTTTATTGGCAACGGTCAATAGTAGGTGGGTGGAGGTCGTGGGTGCGGGGTGTGTAGTTAAGGTTGGATTGAGTGGGTTGTTTCGGGTCACGCAGGCTCCGAGTTAGACATCCAGACATGGCAGGTGCTGACCAACAAGATCTTGAAACCAGGGAATCGCGTCTTCCCCGGTCCGTAAATCGCATGGGATGTGTTTGAAAGTGGAGATTGGCGTCATGCATGTGCTCGAAGCAATGTTGCATCGCGCATCTTTTGCCGTAACGGCTCGTGTGGACACTTTCAGCACAGTCCTGGTGGGAACGCGATCTACGGAAGCGAGATGTGAGCTGAGAAGGAATTCTGGACATATCCAGTTTTTTAACTGGAGCTGACTCAAGGTAGTATTGTTTACATCTCTAGGGGAAATTCATAAGATCCATGTGTCCGTATCAAGATACGCCAAGTGACGCCTCTTCATCAGTCGTGAGATCTCGATCGCAGAGAACAAAGTGCGTGGACGGCTAGCTGCAGGTGCTGCAGGGCGATTCTTTGATACATGACGCAGATTCAGTGCAGAAATGCAACCCTGATAGATGAGAGAAACGACAGAGAGACGCGCGCACTAATTCACCACACCTTGTGAATTCTTGAAATGTGTACCTGAGTTTTCTTTTTGCTGTTCAGAAGAGGCTCGGCCGAAGCTAAAGCCCAGCATGCCAAGGTTGAACAGCACGAGAACACGATGAAACCACGTACAAATCTAGCGGGCAGCATCTTCTCATCAACACCAGGCCCAAAGGCTAGACGTACAGTGAAATGTTGCACACTCCGTCCCGCCATCTGTTGCGTTGTCCACCGCTGGTTTATGGACCGCTAAGTCGTGTCTCCATGCAGTAGCCGCTGACGACCGCCACGATCCACAATGGCTTCGGGGCTGTCGAACTGTAAGCGGTTGTGTTTTGTGTTTGCCGTTTCTTCGCGACCTCGGTGCTTGTGTGGCTTCTCTCCGAGCCATCCTGGACCTCCAAAGTGCTCGACTCGTGCGCTCCCCCTTGACTGCAACGGCGGTCAGGTTTATAAGGAAGTTGTCATCTCTCCCTGATCAGGCGGCAACAGCTTGACACGGCCAGGCGTTGTGCGGCAGCCAAAAGGTGTAGAGCGGTTAGGTTAGGAAGGGCTCCTAGCGCCGTGGATCGATCTAGGCCTTGCGGAAATAAAACCGTGCTTTCGCATGGCAAAAAGGGAGGATCCTCAGCCCAAGGACGATCAAAATGTCAAGAAGACTCACAGATGCTTCTCCAGCACGAACAACGCACACCAGGCACGACGGTAAACATCACGGGCAAGGAGCGCATGCATTGCGAGACAATTCTTAGCCCTTATTCCCACGATCTGAGCGCTTCCCGCTGTCCTGCGGCCGGCTTGGTCCTCGGGGTAAGAGCAGCAAAGGACCTCGTTCTAGATCCCCAGCTTGGGGGCGCACCTGCGCTTCAGGCGAGCCTTCCTTTTATGTGCATCAAGGGAGACTCCCCACCAGTCCAACCAGCTGCTCGTCCTTTCATCCTCGTCTTTGGTCTGCATTCCCTTCCCCGCCAGCAATTCGACCTCTTGCAACACCCGAGCGTTTAGTCATCTGTATCCGAATGCGACTGCCATCCGTCACTGTCATCTACGTCCAAGAAGGTGTTGCTTCCACCGCCTATCGTCCTGTTCCCGCATCCTGTATACTTCTGCATTTTGCTCTCCACCACATCAGACCTCAACCCCTGTAAATCTTGGAATTTCAACCTTCTCCACCGTGGATTCTCTTAACGCTCGTCGATCGTTCGAGGATCGAGGGGAGAAACCATGAGCGAGCCTCGCATTGTCCCGCCTGATGTAGCCCCACGCGAGACTCTGTGTTTATCGACTCCTCAGGCTGGCATGGTCGTGCACGGAGGTGACCTTACCTTCAAAGACGAAGTACTACGACTCTATTCTCCCTCGGAAAGCAACGCAGCAGAAAATTTGGTGAACCTCAAAGATGTTCTCAGAAGATCCGATGCGGAGTCTTTTTGGCCTTTGCTCACTCAAGGCTTGGCCAATATTGCGGACGCCCAGTACGTAAACCTGGGGTACCAACTCCATGTCTTGTTGCGAAGTCATCATGTGATGTTACTTGTGTGGTGTCTCATACACTCTGCACGTGTTGTGACATCGGTGCCAACCCTATCAATATAAGAGTAAGACTGACTTTGTTTCAGGTATGCTTTCGTTAGCAAGAGGATACTGGTAGACGACGACAATCTAGCCGTTGAGATGCCACCGATAGGGGAACCTGGAGCCTGTCTTATGGGAGCCGCTTTCTATGTAAACGACGGTCATGGAATCGAGCACCAAATGAAGAATTTTCGCTACCACGCATACAGCTGTCCGTGTGCATATATGAAGCACGACAAGGTGTTCATCATTCCAGAGAGACTCAACGACTTCATCAAGAACAACCCAAATGAGCCCCTTATTATACCTGGAGAGGCCTACCTTGGAATTCCTTTATTTGCTGAGGGGAAGTGCTTTGCGCATTTTGGAGTTATGTGGAGTCCAGAAGGTGCTGCGAGGCGACAGCTGGGTTGGGGTTACCTCGAGATGTTGTTCCACAGCTTGGAAGATATGATACTCACTAGGGTCCTAGAAGGCGACGATTTTGGCAAGTGTGCAGAAAAGGTCCAACAAGAGTGTCCACAAGTGGTTCCTCACGAGGCTGTTACCATCGCGCAGTCACTGAAACCGTATGCCCGAAGTTTATCACACGAACTACGGACACCAATGCAGGGCGTTGTGGGAATGCTGGATGTTATGATGGCGAATGTGAAGGAGGCATCAGAGGGGATGAATGATTCTCGAATACGGAGGGTGCTCAATACACTGAGGGAAAACATTGAAACTGTGCAAGGTTTGTATTGGAGTCTACTTGACCCTGGTCAATATTACATCTAAACAGTATGCTGACTTTCGCATAGACAGTTCAAGACGCGCAGTTGAAGCAGCCGATAATGTCGTTCACGCATATGATATGAACATGGGCGTTCCAGAAACACCTCTATCACCCCTAGATAAAGACGCGGCAAACCTAAACGTCTTTCTTCGCGACCGACGGCCAGATATACTTGTTAGTGGTCAGAATATGCCGATCAGTCAGTTCCGGGGAACGAAACGAAGAAGAGACGGAACGCAATGGACAAGTGAATATGCTCCCAAGATCCAGGCGCGGGTTGCCAGACCTGCTCGGCGCCGAATCAGGCATTCCTTTTCAGAGGAACCTCCGGCGCCTACTCACTTATCAGGGTTCATCGCGAAAAATGCCACTCGCATCGACTCTGTGGACAGGTCACGCTCACCCAGGATCATGCAAATGTATAGCGACAGCGACTCGTCACGTTCCCCTCACTTCGCTTCCGAGTACTCTGTCGTCCCTGGGCTACGACATACCAACGTTAAAGAGGTCATCCAAAACACCATTACCGAGGCCTTGAAAGTAGGCGGACGTCCGGACTCGGCTGTCGCACAAGAGACGGACTTGGGAGAGATTATAGAAGTGCGGTCGAGGGGCTCGAACGGCCAGGCGAATACCAAGATGATTGAGTGGATGCTATCACCCGAGGTTCCTGGTACTATCCTTATTGATCAAAGAGATCTTGCAAAGATGATATCGTGCGTTGTCTTGAATGCAATCAAGTTCACAGACTACGGCAACATTACGCTTCGGGCTTCGCTAAGTGCACATGGCCGATACGTCGTAATCAACGTCAAAGACTCCGGCTCAGGCATTCCTGCCGCTTTTCTGCCAAACCTCTTCAAGCCGTTCTCTAGAGAAGATGACTCAACCACGCGGTTGAGCGAAGGCCTCGGCCTTGGACTGCTAGTCGCGAAGGGTCTAGCAAGGAAGTTAGGCGGTGACCTGATCTGCCTCCGTTCTAACGTGTCAGGTCCAGAAAAGGGGTCCGAGTTCGAGATGCGAGTCCCTCTTGTACCAGGTGACATGTGTAGCCGCCCAGCTTCGCCCTTCGGCTCACCGACACCCTCCGAACGGTCTCGCCTCTCTATCGACGTCGACGTACCACCAGTCTATAGCGCACAGCAAATCGCAACCCCACCACACCTTCCTGACCCACTCAATGACGACCAACTCATCGCTGTACGAGACAGCCCTCCTACTTCTGGCACCATCACGCCTGCGCCCTCGCTGCAGCACCTTGGCCTTCCGCCCTCTCTCGACATCACTTCACTTACCTCAACTCGCGCGGCTTCTAAAGGCCGCACTATTTCAGATAGCGGCGCATTCGACCGCAATTTGGCGAGGAAGTATCCTCTCAACTTCCTCGTGGTTGAGGATAACAAAATCAACCGCAGACTCCTTATCAGCATGCTGCAAAAGCTCGGTTACAGCGAGATATCGGAAGCGTATGATGGCAACAATGCCGTCGAGCAGATGCAGAAAGAGCGCCCCGGGAAACCGATCGATGTTATCCTCATGGATCTATGGATGCCGCTTCTTGATGGCTTCCAGGCCACTGAGAAGATCCTGAAAATGGAGTGGGCGACTACTCCGACCATTTTAGCTGTCAGTGCTGATATCACTGGCGGTGCGCTTGAACGCGCGGTGAAGGTCGGTATGAAAGGGTTTCTTACGAAACCCTTCCAGATTCGCGATCTAGAAAAGCTTATTGTGGAGTACTGCGCTTTGCGCACTATTGTTACTGAGGAACAAGAAACGACGTTATGATTTTTTCTACCTAATGTAATGTTACGGCACCGGTGGCCGTGTCGGCTTTCTAGAGTTGACTTTGCATCCTCATTCTTGAGAGATGTTGTATTTGGTTGCACGGAGCATAAGACATGTTTATATGGCGCATTTTAAGGCTTGGCTTGGGATATGGGAACTGCATAGCGTGGAGCGACTTCGGTATTTTGCATTCTGTTCTTTAGGTACGACATTGGGACGATTTTGCATGATCTTTGATACCACTGGATTTGGGGAAGGGAGCGAGCGAGCGTTGATATATACCTCGATATAGACGATGAATAATATCTGTTGATCTTCAATACCATACCACCTACGACCTGAATTTTCCGTTTAACTTATTTGCGGGATAATAAATTAGGGTGGCGATGAATAAGTTTCCAAGCACTCGAGACACTTGCTGCATCAAGCCTGGAGAGAGTGCCTGTAGAGAGTGAGAAAAGCGTTGCCGATGACTTCCGAGCGAGGTCTTGATGTTGAAACAAGGTTCTGCCCTCAAGAACCTTCTATGCTCTTCTAAGGCCACGCAGAGCCGCTATGCCGCTATGTGCCCCTAGTCTTGCATTGAAAGTGTTGACTGGACCGTCACGGTGGATGGCGGGGCACGATTCCGCACGATTTGTTCCGAAAACAGCTGTTATCAGATGCCGGGTCTCCCGCCTGCTCGTACCAAGCAGCGCCAGAACGCTGGAAGAACGGGTATGCGCGACAGAAGTAGAGAGATTCAAGACAGAAGTGAAGTCGAATAGACCAGATGCGTGCCGTTTTACCCACGTGCAGCGCCTGGCCAGTCGGGAGGCTGTAGTGAAGGAGCTACACGTTCCGGCTCTAGCGTCTTTAGATGACGCTAGTGCCACTTGCTGCAAAGGACACATTCACTTTCTTGAAAACCTCAATGCCGAGTTCCTGGCGCCGTATATAACCGTCCACACTCTTTCCATAATTCACGGAGATTTCTATCACACCATCGAACCCGTGATCGAACCCTTGTGCAGCTACCAACTCCTGCACCGCCCTGCAGACTGCAATCTCGGTACCTCGATCAAGTGCCGATCGATAACGACGTTTGCGCCGCGATACACGTCCGCCACATCGTTCGACGGACAGCATGGAGAACGCGTATACAAAGACGCCCAGTGAGGCGCTGAGACATTTTGGCGTTACGGAGGACAAAGGTCTTTCAGAACCCCAAGTGAAGGCGCTGAGGGAGAAGCATGGCAAGAATGGTACGCAGGCGTCAAACTTTTGAAAAAAAGGCATTTTACTGACGCACCGGTGTAGCACTTCCTGAGGACCCGCCCACACCGATTTGGGAATTGATACTGGAGCAGTTCAAGGATCAGCTGGTGTTGATTTTGCTAGGGAGCGCGGCCGTGAGCTTTGTGCTTGCGCTTTTCGAGGATGGGGAGGGGTGGACTGCTTTTGTAGATCCTGCGGTTGTAAGTCATACAAAGTCTATCACGGGTTCCAGAGCGCATGCTGACCACGATGATATCTAGATCCTCACCATTCTTATATTAAACGCCGTCGTAGGCGTGTCGCAAGAGACTAGCGCCGAAAAGGCCATCGCAGCCCTCCAAGAATACTCCGCCAACGAGGCCAAGGTCCTACGAAACGGAGCCCTCAAGCGCGTAAAGGCGGATGACTTGGTGCCTGGAGATATTATATCGGTAGCAATTGGCGACAGGATACCGGCGGATTGCCGGATATTGTCCATCCAGAGCAACAGCTTCAATGTGGATCAGTCCATTCTCACCGGAGAGAGCGAGAGCGTGTCCAAAGAGATCAGCGTGGTCAAGGATGCCAGCGCTGTCAAGCAGGATCAGGTTAATATGCTGTTCTCGGGTACAACTATTGTCACTGGACATGCCACCGCATTGGTCGTTCTCACAGGAGCCAACACCGCGATTGGAGATATTCATGATAGCATCACGTCCCAAATCTCGCAACCCACACCGCTGAAAAACAAGCTCAACGAATTTGGAGATACTCTTGCGAAGGTCATTACCGCTATCTGCATCTTGGTCTGGCTCATCAACATCCGCAACTTCAGCGACCCGTCACATGGAGGCTTCACCAAGGGCGCCATCTACTACCTCAAGATCGCCGTCTCCCTCGGTGTCGCCGCTATTCCCGAGGGTCTCGCGGTTGTCATTACCACCTGTTTGGCTCTCGGCACTCGTAAGATGGCTGCCAGAAACGCCGTGGTCCGAAGTCTGCCATCTGTAGAAACCCTCGGAAGCTGCAGTGTCATCTGCTCCGACAAGACGGGTACATTGACCACCAACCAGATGAGCGTCAACAAGATCGTATTCATCACCGAGGACGGCAATGGTCTTGAGGAGTTTGATGTGCAAGGAACTAGCTTTGCCCCTGAGGGTGAGGTCTCCTTCCAAGGAAAACAGCTACAGAATCTGGCCGCGTCATCAAACACTGTCCGACAGATCTGCGAGGTTACTGCGCTTTGCAACGATTCGGCTCTATCTCTGGACGCGAAAACTGGAATCCACAGCATTATTGGAGAGCCCACTGAAGGCGCTCTGCGTGTCTTGGTCGAGAAAGTCGGAACTCCAGACGTCCAGTTCAACGCGACCCGCTCCGGTGTCTCTCCTTCCGATCGTCTCCACTATGCCAGCAAATTCTACGAGAACTTATCCCCTAGACTCGCAACTTACGAGTTCTCCCGCGACCGTAAGTCCATGTCAGTCTTGGTCAAGAGCAACAACGGAACTCAAAGACTTCTCGTTAAGGGCGCCCCTGAGTCTATCCTCGATCGCTGCACTCACGTCGTAACCGGCGAGAACGGCAAGAAGGTCGCGCTGAACAAGAAGCTTGCCGCCCTCATCTCCAAAGAAATAATCGATTATGGCAACAAGGGTCTCCGTGTCATTGCCCTCGCCTCCGTCGAGGATGTCGGTTCCAACCCCTTACTCTCCAAAGCAAAGACCACCAAAGACTACGCCAAGCTCGAACAGAACATGACCCTTATCGGTCTTGTTGGCATGCTGGATCCTCCCCGCCCCGAAGTACGCGCCTCCATTTCCAAGTGCCGCTCAGCTGGTATTCGTGTTGTTGTCATCACAGGCGACAACCAAAACACCGCTGAGACCATCTGCCGCCAGATCGGCGTCTTTGGCCAGAACGAAGATTTGACTGGCAAGAGCTACACCGGCCGCGAATTTGATGCCCTGAGTCCGTCCGAGCAGATGGAAGCCGCAATGCGCGCCTCCCTTTTCTGCCGTACCGAGCCAACACACAAGTCTAAGCTCGTGGATCTCCTTCAGCAGGCCGGCGAAGTCGTTGCTATGACCGGCGACGGTGTAAACGATGCTCCCGCACTCAAGAAAGCTGACATCGGTGTTGCTATGGGCTCTGGAACCGATGTTGCCAAGATGGCCGCCGATATGGTGCTCGTCGACGACAACTTCGCCACCATTGAGGGCGCCGTTGAGGAGGGACGTTCCATCTACAACAACACTCAGCAGTTCATTCGCTATCTCATCTCCTCCAACATTGGAGAGGTGGTATCTATCTTCCTGACCGCGGCTATGGGTATGCCCGAAGCTCTCATTCCCGTACAACTCCTCTGGGTCAACCTCGTCACCGACGGTCTCCCTGCCACTGCTCTGTCTTTCAACCCCTCGGACCACGACGTTATGAAACGCCAACCTCGTAAACGCGACGAGGCGCTCATCAGCGGATGGTTGTTCTTCAGGTACATGGTCATCGGTGTCTACGTCGGCGCCGCTACCGTGTTCGGATATGCCTGGTGGTTTATGTTCAACTCCGCTGGTCCTCAGATCTCTTTCTACCAACTCTCCCACTTCCATCGCTGCTCGACGCAGTTCCCTGAAATTGGCTGCGAGATCTTCTCCAATGACTCCGCAAAGGCTGCTTCCACTGTTTCTCTATCAATCCTTGTTGTTATTGAGATGCTTAACGCTATGAACGCCCTTTCTTCCTCGGAATCCCTTCTTACACTGCCACTGTGGAAGAATATGATGCTGGTCTATGCCATTTGCCTGTCCATGGCTCTTCACTTTGCACTCCTCTACATTCCGTTCTTGCAGGGCCTGTTCAGCGTCATCCCTCTTGACCTCAGTGAGTGGAAGGCGGTTATGTTAATCAGTCTGCCTATCATGTAAGTTGTCCTTTCCTTCAACAATACTTGCAAATATTAACCGTTTGAACAGTGCCATCGACGAAGCCCTCAAGTTCGCCGAGCGCGCTTTCTTCATGCCCACCCCTTCAATCGACAGGACAGAAGAGTTAGCGAATGGAAGGCCGAAGAAGGAGTAAAATCCATCGATTGTGGTTCTGAGCGAGAAACACTTTAGAGTGGTTGGAGACCGTTTGTACAGTACATTAACCAAGTCCATATCATATAGACCGAAACCATGCATGCAGTCCTGCATTTACAGGTGCGCATAGAAGGGGTCGAGGCTCAAAAACATGCCCTGTGCATGCAGACACATGTCCGGTCCGATTGGTCACCTGCATTTGCGAATGGAGTTGGAGTAGGTGGTGGTTGTATTTCACGCATTGGTCGCATAGTGTAATTCGTACATATAGACAAGACAAGTCAAGATAAACAAATTATATCACGTGCCCCTGCATACTGTGTCGTTGTCGCTTGAGACATATTTAACTTATCTGCATAACCCCCGTTTTACTTTCTTCAAGAGCCACGAAAGTAAATGTTTGTAGGCTTCTCGCTATGCTGTGTACGACCAAGGCAGTTTGGCGGGTTCGTCCTCGATTCTCTAATTATAAATGCATTACTACGGTTCTTGAACGGATCCATCATGCAAACAGGACTCAGCTATGGATCAACGAGAGTGTAGTTGTGATTCTGGATACTGGTATTACACTACTATCTCTCTGGAATATGGTCCCAGAGCAAAAAAAAGGGTATACTGGGTCTGGAAGAAGAGGGCAGGATTGAAAAGAACCATATATACTCTAATTGTTTAAATAGTTCAGAAAGCTGATCAAGCGAACGAAGCCAGGGGCATGACAACAGTTCTGCAACGTATTACTTTCAAACGAGATTGTGAGATCAGCTCATCCGTAGCTCTAGTCTTTCTCGAAAGCCCCAACGACGAACGGTCCATAATTGCCCAAGAAATCATCCGAAGAGCCGAAGATCGAGGCCGCTCAGGTCTATGTAGGTCTTCGGGAACATGCCATGCAAAGACGGGATTCCACAGTCAAAATACTCCTTGGGAAAGCCCTAGGCATTGGAAGCAACCCGACCCCCAGAAACTCACCCGTTTCCTCCTAGTCCAGCTCATCGTCATCCGAGCTATAGTCAAACCCAGACACATTCTCAATCTCTAACACGATCTTAGACCCTAGGATCCTCCTCCAAAGCCGACAGCCTGATCTGTGAATCTAGATATGCGTTGGCCATTGAACAGTGTCCGAAACAGTTGAACGAGAACAGACATGCCAGACAAGTACTAGACGAACAACTTTCGTTTGCGAGAAGCCGTCGAAGAGAATGTGAAGCGACGGTGAATTCCCTTCGGCATTTTGACTATTCGCTAGGGGTATGTGGGCCCGACAACATCCCACCGCCTCCCTGGTCCAGCTTCTGCCTTTCGATCTCTACACTGCCCTCTTCTTCGACCAGCTTGTCTGAATCTTGCTGGTACGCTGCAGTTGCTCGATGAGAATCACCTCAACAGATATCCCATTCGCTTTTGGTTTGACATTCTTGCTTTCTGGGCTGAGCCTTGAGCCCGTGGGGCAGATCTAATAGGCGTTCGAGGTTCGTAGTATCCTCTGGCTTGGAGTCCGGTCGCCTGAGAGCCGTCGTGGAATTTTGGAGTACTTTGTCGCGGATTTCTAGGATGAAGGCGAAAGCTCGGTGGTAGACGCTCGGATGATCGAACGCCGAATGCATTTCGTCGGCGCAGAGTGGATCCTTCATTGTCGATAATAGTCGGGCGTGTTCGCTCTTCATGGTCGCAAAGTCCGGTGTAGTGACCTTGGACTTCTTGCGTTGATTACGATTCTTTCGAGCAGGCTTGAGAGCCAGAGGAGTGGTAATGGTGGTGAATGTATTTCCAAGATCTCTAAAGTTCTGCAGATCGATGCGAAAATCATAGGATTCGTCGTCGTGGAATTCACTATCATGAAACGTCGTTGATGCACCAGGCTCATCCTTCTTGATGAGCTAGCTAACCCACTCGAGAACATCTGAGCACGGCTGGAGGAAGAAATTAGAGAAATTGGGTTCTCCATGCGACATATAATCAAGCTTGACGTTCATCTTCTACAAGCCATCCTCATAGCTGCAGTGTTCTCTCATAAGTGTAGCCAGCATGATAGCATCCTATGCGAGGTCTGTCCAAATTTCACGATCCTCGACTTCTTCGACGGTGTTCAGCTGCACGTGGACGATGATCCGAAGTCCAAACGGTAGCCACGGTTCGGAACCAGTCGTAGATGTGAACATAACCTCTGAAGTTGACCATTTCTGGGCACACGACCTTCTTATCTCGAGCATTGTCAAAGAACAGAAGGAATGGCATGCAAGGAAACTCCATATCATTGAACCTAGCCAATGCACTGTCAAGTGTGGTTTGTTTCAAGCGCTGGTACTCGTCCATGTGTTGAACGGCTTTCTACAAAGAATTTTAGCCACTGAGCATCGACGTTGCGCTGAATGACACCCAGAACAACTTCTATGATGAGGGTACCAGTGAGGATATTAATCTTTCGATTCACATAGTCCCGCCAGGCTTGACGAACAAATTGACGCTTCTTGACTGATGTCATTAAGGAAGCAAAGGACTTCGAAGTCTTGTTCCCACTCAGTTTCGACTTTGGCTCGCATAAACACTTTTGAGCCCTTGTAGGGTGTCTAGTGAGACCATCTGACAGAGTTTGACATCAGTAGTCCTGTCGGAAGTATGATTGTGACCTTTTGTTACACATAGTGCTCTAGGAATAGTACCCCCCGCATACCTACATCCTCCTCAAACGCGGCAACAAACTCACATCATCCTCCAGCGAGGAACATCATCACCTGACACTGCACTGTTGTCTTCGCTCAATGAAGCGATATCCTGAGAATGCATCCTACATTGCAGTGATCCGCCGTTTGTTATTGACAGAAAGCAAGTTCATGATATAAAGTCTTTCTGTCTCTGCGTGGAGCGGTAATGGCGATGATGATCACCGATATTCGATGTCGGTGAAATGGTGGTGGAGTTGACGAGGAAGGTTGTGGTGTCATTTTATCCTTGCTCGACACGCTTGATTGGGTGCACCGAGAGCCATATGATGGCATGTAGGAGAGCATCTCAAACACCTAAGCAGAAGACATCTTTCTTCATGAGAAAAAAAAGGGGTTTCCAAGGTATCATGGAGCGAATACAGGACTAGGCTTTAGAAAATGTCCATGCATGCTATACGCCGCCTGAATGCATTTGAGAAGACGGGTTCTAGTAGAAAGTCACACGGGGGAGACTAGAACACTGTTGAAAAGACCAACATAACTATATAGATCTTTGGTGTATGCGATGAGAAAATCTATAGATGGACAAAATGCTCCTCGCTAAAGACTTTGCTCCGAAGGACGTCCTCTTTATCGCAATGCATGCGCCCATTCTATTCCGTATCCTACAAACTTTTTGGTATCAAACCCTGCCCAGAGATACATTTAAAGCACGACGAAGCCCCGTTCCATCCAAGCAACTACCTCGCAGCCTTGGCCTTGGCAGTGCGTTTCCTGGCCTCGCCATTGGCGTTGTTCGCAGTAGCAGACTGCAGAGCCGCTTCGTCCTCGGGCAAATCAGATGTCTCAATCAGAGGCTCCTCGATAGCTTGCTTGTCTCCAAGGACACGGCCGACAGACTGGTTGTAGAAGAATTTGGGGAGCTTGAAGAGAAGGGTGTCGTAGATGGTTGGCTGATCCTCCGAATCAGGCTGTCATGTATTAGTGTGTATTCATATAGCGAGAGAACGGTGACTTACGTCGAGCAGGTACTCCTGCTTCGTGCCCTCCTCGGTCTCTTCCTCCAGGAAGACATTGCCAGTGGAATCGACGACGAGCACTTTGCCGTTCTCGGCAACGATGCGCTTCTTGGGTCCTTGGGGCACAATCGTGGGCTCTGGCAGTTCACTCGGGGTGCTGACGCCTGACCTACGTGTCTTCTTGGTAGCCGGGGTCTTCTTATCCTTCCTGTCCTGCTTGTCCATGAAACGCTTTTGCTTGCGGTTCATTGGCTGCTGTTGCTCGTCTGGAGTGTCCTCGGCGCTATCAACCTGGGCAGGAGCGGCATTAACTCCGGGGATGCCCTGAATGCCAGTGTCGTCTCCCCAAGCAGTCTTGCGGGCATGCCTGATGTACCTCTCGACGAACTCGCGGCGGCGCCTCCAGCTGACGAGGAGTGCGAAGTAGTGCATGCCGCCTCCTAGGACAACCAAGAGGCCCATGACGACGGAGCCCAAGCCAGGACGGAAGCGCGCATAGTAGTATCCAGAGCCCTTCCACTTGGGGAAGCCGTTTCTCAGGAAGTGGTCGTACCTCTCCCTGGACGGTCCCTTTAGAACATCGGCGACGACAGTCAACCTTTGGTATGTAGCGGTGACCTTCTTCATGTGGGCATCGACTTCCTTCTTGGTGGGCTGCTTGCTCACTTTGACACCTGGCGTCTTCCCCTTCTTCTTGTTCTCGAGGGCATAGCCGGCGATGAAGCTCTGGCGAGCCTTGTCGGGGTGCAACAGACGGGACTTTTTGCGGAAGCCCTTGTTCAGTTCTTCCTGCGAAGCAGAGGACTTTACGCCGAGGAGGTCGTAGAAGGTGACATTGGCTCCATCGTGGAGCTCAACTTCGTCGCGGAGGCGGAAGATTTCATGGTCTGGTCAATCACATGTCAGCTGGATCCCTGGGTGCTGCAGCTGCAAACATCGGTGTAGAATGTGGGCTAGCAGATGCAGCGCGAGAACAGAGGGTAGAACTCCAGAAATGGGCAATTGTATGCAATTGGGAGGTACGTACCTTCTTTGGACCAGGCAGCGGCGGCAGTTGCAAAGGCGCAGAGGGCCAAAGCAAGGAAGCCGGTGGGCCTCATGGTGATGGGTAGTGGTGGTGGTGGTGGAGGTGGAGTCGCGACTGGAGCGATGCTGGTGCTGCAGGTGCTTTCTGTGTCCTCCGCGAACTCAAACGTGGTCCAATAAGCAGACGGGCAAGGATGCGGCAGAGTGCGCCGTACGAGCCAACGACTACTACAAAGCGGGCGCGGTGTCTTTCGGCAGGAGGTCGTCTGCGCAGTCCTCACTTCACTCCAGCAGCAGTTGACGCGAGCTGCTTCGGTGGCCTCAAGGAAATATCATGTGGCGGTGAAACGCGCTTTCCTTTTCCGAGCCCACCAACGCGGCGTCCGTGGCTTCTCCTGTGGCGGCCCCCGAAATAGCGTTGACAAGCCCGAGCGACAGGGGCCACCTATTCCGGCTCTCACCAAAAAGCTTCCAGAGCCCCAACGCGCACGCTTTCTCACCCTCGACCTCGCCCACACTGCCATCGTATTGCCCGTACTGCCGCGTCAGCTGCACCCCATAAACGCACTCTTTCCAACCTCTGTAAGGCACCCATCTTGTATAAACACACTGTCCAGTCCCGTCCTCCAAAGGCCACATCGCCGCGTTTCCCCCTAGGTTCACCCTGCAGCCGCATCCAACGCCAGCCCACTGCACACTGCACACCACCGCCCACCTCCACACGTCGCTCCAGCTAACAATGGCCGCCACAGCAGACCTCGAAGCCCAGCAGCAGCAGAATCTTCTCCAGCCCGACGAGCCCCACCAAGACAGCCAGCCAGCGGCCTTACCCACCCACTCCTCGCCCTTCATGTCTCGCTTCAGCATCCCCATCGACGCCCTCACCTCGCGGATGAACCTCTCCGGCCGCTTCGAGGGCTTGCGCTCCCAGAGCGTGTCCTCGCGATTCGCCAATCTGCGTCCCATCTCAGAGTTCTTCGATATCAAGCGCATCTCCAAGCCTGCCAACTTCAGCGAGGTCCAGAGCCGCGTCAACTACAACCTGAGCTACTTCTCCAGCAACTATGCCGTCGTCTTTGTTATGCTCAGCATCTACAGCCTGCTCACCAACCTTACCCTGCTTTTCGTCATCTGCTTCGTAGTTGGTGGCATGTACGGCGTGGGCAAGCTGCAGGGCAATGACCTCGAGCTCGGCAGCTGGCGCGCAACCAGCTCTCAGCTCTACACTACCATTCTCGTCATTGCCATCCCTCTTGGATTCTGGGCTTCTCCATTCTCCACATTTCTTTGGCTGGTCGGCGCTACAGGTGTCACTGTGATCGGTCATGCTGCTTTCTTGGATAAACCAATTGAGTCAGCTTTTTCCGAGGAGGCGGTTTAGGTCGTGGTCGGCCGCGAGCTCCTTACACTATGCCCTATCCCAAGGGAAGACCACCAGGGGACAGCAGAGGCGTTGGGAGATATATGGACGAGGCGGAGGATGTTTATCGATTTCAGGAGTTTGAGAGCGAGGACGAAAAGAATGGCGTTTTATCGGAACCGGGTTATCAGCAGGAGCCCAATGGGAGGGATTTTAATCCGGATGAGCTTTATTTCAACGACATGGATTTGAGAGCATGGGAGGCACGAACAGCCGAGATTGATGGCATGGCTTACGGGGACGAATATGGCTACCAGGAGGACGAAGGCTACTATGAGGAGCCGGGGAGGATATTGATGACTTCAGCAGAGTACGAGGAGTTCCTGTTTCTGCGCGTCTTGGACAAGATTCGACTGGCTCGCGCCACTGGCGATCAAGATGTGCAACTCACGACAGAGGAATTGGACGCCTACTCGAAGGGGATGCGCCCGAGGGCGCCTGCAGTGCGCCCTCAACCCCCCCGAGGCAGACCAGTCAGTGCGCCAATGATCACAGGTCCAATGATCGCGGGTCCAATTACTAGTGAAGTGAACAATACAGTGATGCCAACAAATACACCGAGCACCAGCGGGAGTGGTTCGGGCTCAGGGAGCACACGGCGAAAGACAAGCAAACCACGAACATCCATCTTCGGATCGCGGTCAAAGAAGGACAAGGAAAAGGACAAAGAGAAGGACAAGTCGAGCAGCCGAAAACGCACAGCATCAAATGTTTCAGAGACACTCAGCCAATCGCAGCAACAGCCAATGCAAGCACCGCCTGGCTTCGTTGTTCCTGGTCCAAACGGCCCAGTGTATGCTCCAATCAATAACGTTTACGCCGATCGTATGCGTCGGGACTCTACTGTCCGCTCTGCTGGTTCTCCATCGAGGGAGTCTCGATCGTCCTCGCTAAACAGCCGTCACGCAGCGATTCCTTCCCGTATCACTCCCCCAAGAGAGGTACCAGGGGCCTTCCCATCAGGCTCGCCTCAGAGGTACTACCGCGATGGTACTCCGCCCCCTCGACAAAGTCGTCCGCCTTCATCTCACTCCCGCTACTCTATGGGCGAGGCTGAATTTATTCAAAATACACGCAGCCGCTCATCCTCTATTCAACAGCCTGCCAAGCTTGTTCCTTTCCCTGTGACAGAATATCAGCACTACACTGCCGAGCCGTATCAATACCACCAACCAGGTCAACCCGCTCCTACTCAAGCGCCTGCTCAAGTTATTCCTTCTCAACCTCAATACCGAAGAGTAGTTTCAGGGTCAGCTGATCCCAATTTTGCAGCCTTGCCGCGCCGCGTTCCGGTCCCGGTCCAGCGCGCGACTGGCCCCATCTCAGCTAGCTACTCTGATCCTGCTCTCACCCAAAGAACACCAACATTGAAGGATGAGGCGAGTGATGAGGATGGCGGTGTCGTCGTTGATGTTGTTCCGCAGGCTGAAGACAAGAACTACAAGGTCGCAGCCAAGCCAACGCAGAAACAATCTTCCACTAGTTCGAGTGCAAAAGACAGTGAGCGCAGGAGGAGTAGTGGGCGGACAAGGAGGAAGAACTGATACTCTGTCTTCATTTTTGCTATTCGTCTTTATATGTTTTGTTCGAGGCTCGCACTCTAAAATCCATGTCGTTGGGAGGGTTCTTTGGTTTCCACCAGGCGTTAACTTTCCAGCATATTCTACTCTAATGCTTTTCTTCCCCTTTCCACTAAGCGTTGCGTTGATTTCTCGGGCATCGCGCTGGGTATATGGGCGCGGGTGGATGCGCTCAGGGTTTCTAGATCGGGCTGCACCCCATGGTGCTTGGATTTTCTGTAGGAAATGTATTCTTCTCTCTTGCTATTATGTGTTTGAATGCTACTTGATGCCTGTGATGTAGCGTTTCATTGGATCATACCCACATGCTGAGAACTCTCCCTTCGCTTAGTAGTGTAGACCCGGTCTTCTCTCTCCCATAAAGTAAACAATGATCAAGCCCCACGGTCAACACAACCGTTGTGACTGTGTACCCTCCCTGTCATTTGTTCTCCCCTGCCTAGAGCGGTGGTGGAAGGAACGGAGAAGCGGAGGGAGGAAAAGATGTAAGTCTGTGACTGAAGGAGCACACAAGGAGCTCATGAGTAGTACGAAGTGTGAAACAAAGAGGCCTCTTTAGTGACCTCTCCGAATAAAGTGTTACAAGTATGCCCACACGGAGTGGACTGCAGATACTGAGCTGAAGTTTGTGATCAAGACCATGAATTAAAATGTCAATTAAGTGTTCTATCTAAACTTAATCGTACTACAGAAAACAATTTGTGTTCAGGCACCTTTTATAATGCCATCGAACAAAAATTTCAAGAAACGAATACCAGGCATTCCTCGCCTACGCCCCACTTTCCACACCACAACATAGAATGTAAAAACCCTACGCCTCCTCCTCGTTCCCATCCTCCTTCTTTCCCTTCAAAGTCCTAATCGCCTTCCCTGCCGCGCCGAACACAGTACCGAAACCGAAGCTCCATCCCTTGATCCTCACACTCCACACAAAGAAGTACACCAGCGCCCAGTTACTGCAACAGAAAGCCAAGAAGATCCCAAAGTCCCTCCACTTGTCTGCAGCCTTGATGTTAATTCCAGTCAGGTAGTCGTCTCCAGTGCTATACGGACAGTACATGCAGCCCGTATTCGCGTCGGGATTGAGCAGGTATCCCGCAGCCGACGTGAGGAAGTCCGCAGCGTAAGTTCCGCACGTCTGTCCCGGCGGCGCATTGAAGACCGCAGTCTCCATGTCTGTACACTGGACGGGCTGGTTGTGCAGAGTTGCGGCGAGGACGCCGCCGATCCAGTACGTAGACGGGTTGAGGTAGTAGATGAAGTACTTCCAGATGCTCGAGAGCTGGGGGTAGGGTCTCGCGACGCCGTTGAAGAGGCTGAACATGACGAAGAAGAAGGGGAGGACGTTTGAGATGACTGTGAGTGATGGCGCGAAGGCGCAGATCCACTGGCCCCACGAGGCGGTGAAGAGGAAGAAGAGCACCGTCATCAGGAACACGTACCCGGCTGTCGAGGAATCGGTGGGTAGTCCAGAGGGGAAGTACCACAGGACCCAGTAGAGCACGCCGCTGACGATGGAGATGGGGACTTCGGCAATCACTTGCGCGGTAGTGAAGGCAAACCATCCATATATCCTCGAGGGCAATTCGCGCTGTTGCCAGAGCGCCATGTTGGTGTAGAATTTCGGCACGACTGCGTTGACAATTGTCGGCGGGATGATGATGATCAAGAACGCGGTGAACATCCTGTTCTGCATGTCGCCAATGCTGTTTCCGAGCTGGTAGAAGGTGAAGCCGTTGAAAATGCCTACAACCACCGCTGTGAACAGCTTTCCGTAGAGATACGAAGGGTCTCTCCAGTACTGTGTAAACAGCCGCTGCGTGACCATACTAGTCTGAACCCACACTGGAGCCGCATACTCGTACTTCACCTCCTTGTTGTCTGCTTCTAAAACTTTTTGGCTTCGGGAGGACTTGATGCGCTCGATTTCCTTGAGCATATCCTGGTTAGCAGAGGACTTTTGCCATTCCTCGTTCCAGTTTATGCGGGTTCCGTCGGAACGTTTAGTGGGCTTTGCGGCTGTCTCGAGGACGAATTCTGCGACGTTCTTGTTGGGGGGACATTGGACGCCGCGTTCGGCGAAGTAGTTGACAACATCTTTTCCATTCTCTCCTACGGGTCCAAAGTAAAAGGTGTTACCTCCAGGATTCAAGGCCAGAATCATATCGAACTGTTGGATGAGGACGGAGGAAGGTTGGTGGATGGTGCAGACGATTGCTTGTCCAGCAGTAGCCAACTTCTTAAGGAAACGAACGATGGAGTAGGCGGAGTTGCTGTCTAAACCGCTCGTTGGCTCGTCCAGGAAAAGGAGGAGCGATGGTTTTGCAGCGAGTTCGACGCCGATAGTCAGGCGCTTCTTCTGCTCTACTCCTAGACTCGATACTAAAGCGTCTTGCATGTCTTGAAGTTCGAGGAGATCGATGATGTTGTCAACATAAGCAATTTTCTCCGCTCGAGGCACTTTTCGATCCTGTCTCAAGATAGCTGAGAATTCTAGAGCCTCCCGAATAGTGGCAGTGCCGTCGTGGAGATCCATCTGCTCGCAAAATCCGGTGCCTCGCTGGAAGTCTCGTCCAAGGCCTTTGCCGTCGACAAGCATCTCACCACCCACAACGCCGAGCTTCTGGCGCTGAGAGAGGGTGTTGAGAAGCGTCGTTTTGCCTGCTCCAGAAGCACCAACAAGGGCAACCATGACACCAGGCTTAGCATATCCGTTGACTTTGTTCAACAGCTTGCGCTGGCCACCCTGGTAAGGAACCGTGTACTCGACATCTTTCCAAGTGAAGATACTCTCGCTGCTCGAGATCTGTTCCAGCGCCTGCTCCTCTTCTTTCGCGGCTGTTCTATTGGAGTTAGTTCCGCTTGGAGTTTGGCCTGCGACAACCTTTTCCTCATCTGCAGGCAATTGCTTGACGCTATTTTTTGCTCTTTTCGACTTCTTGAACACCAGTGCTCCTCCTCCCGATGTCGTGAAGGAGAACACTTCAGTCGCAAAGACAGTGACGAGGATGTAGAGCACGGTGAAGGCGATGACGACACCAAAATTCCTCCATAAGTTGCTCCTCGAGTACGCAAACGTTGTTTGGAGATACGAAGCCCCTGATACTGAACGTGAATTGGGCTCCGCACCTGGCAGACTACAGCCTTGGTAGTTGGGATCGATTCCAGGTCCCTGGGGAACAAGCTGAGCTGGGGCGCATTCCATAGTCCGGTCCGCAAACTCATTAGTCATGACACCCTCAAAGGCATAGGCCACGGGATTGACATGGTACAGCCAACCAAACCATATGTACTCTCCGAGAAGTTGTGTCTTTGGAATAACGTATCCAGTATAGATGGCGAGTAGATTGAAAGCGAGACCGGCAAAACGAACGGCGTCGTCAATGGTTGGAGATACCGACGCAAACATACGGTACATGGAGGTGATACAAAACAAGGTGACGTAAATGAACAGGAAAGCGATGAAGAACTTTGAAGCTTCCACATCGAGCTCGGTCATGAAGTACATGGCGATCGCTACAGTCTAAGTTAGCAAAATCGTGATTAGATTATCGGAGGACTGCTCACCGAACGGGACAACCATCGCCAAGCAAAGAGGAATATCCTGAACAACTCGTGCGATAGTGACGGCGGAAGGTCGATAGAAAGCGTAATCTTCGTGGCGTCTAACGATGCTCCGTCCGGACACGGCCTTCATAAGCTCTGATAGTTGCAACCAGGCGAGGAAGGCAATCATGAAGAATATAGCACCTCCTCGACTAAAGGCGCCAGAGGTATCAAGTGACTCGCCAAAGAACATGGATCCAATGATGAGAGAGTTGCTGATGATGATAAAGAACTTGGTGTATCTGTATTTGACATTAATGGCTGCATTATTGATGTTTGAAACCACGAAGTAAACTTACAAAGTCGTCTTGTCGCCCCATGTCAACCAGAACTCGCGTTGCGTACAAGCCCAGACTTGCCGAATGAAGCTGACCGTAAACGAAGACTTCTTCGAGACAGTCTTGCTCTTGCTCTCGTGAACCGCACCCTCAAATTCCTTGGCATCAATGTAGTCGCTTTCCTCTAGCTCAGTCTCGTACTCGTCGATTCCGCGCAGAAGCTTCTTGTAGTGTTCTGAACTTCTGAAAGCAGCTTCGAGCTCTTCCGGTGTCTTGGGTGCACTTGCTTCATGCCCTTCGCGGAATTGTCGCTCACCAACGTCTGTGACAACTGCAAGGAAATCGGCGGTTGTTTGTCGTTCTGGACAGTGGAAACCGAGATCTATGAAGTACTGCTTGGCTTCATTGGCAGGCCCTTGGAAAATACATCGCCCTTGGTCAATGACCAAAACTTTGTCCATCAATTCGTAGATACCCTCGCCTGCTTGGTATAATGTAACTAAGGTAGTCCGCTGGCTGATGTCTGTCATGATGCGTAGTGATTTGGCGTAATCGAGTGCAGTGGAGGCATCGAGGCCACGAGTTGAGTTGTCCCAACAGACGACAGTTGACTTCGTTGCGAGCGTCTCTGCAATGGACACCTAATGAAATGTCAGCCTAATCAAGTGATCTTTATTTAGGAACTAGGGTACTTACACGCTTACGCTCTCCTCCTGATACCCCTCTGACGTACTCATCTCCCACAGGAGTATACTTCGTGTGGGAGATTCCGAAGATCCTAAGCAAAGCTTCTAGGATAACAGGAATCTTGCTCTTATCCTTTTTCTTCGTCTTCATCATCAGAGCAAAGTACAATGTCTGCCAGACGTTCAGAGACGCGAAGTGAGTGTCGTCTTCAGGGTTGTAGTTCACTTCTCCCCTGAAGCGCTTCTTCTGTTTATCGGCGGGTATTCCACCATATGACACCTGTCCATCCACTCCAGCATAATTCTCTCGGTTGTTGGCAATCGCTTTCAAAAAAGTACTGCAGCCGGACCCGGGTCTGCCCAAAACGAGCATCATCTCGCCGTCTCGTACAACCCCAGAGAAGTCATTGATCAGAGTGCGAGTCTCGACCTTGCCGACTTTCAACGCGGGGATGTAGCCTGAGATGATTTTGTAGAGGTCGGGACCAAACGTCCCGAGGACGGCATCAGGGAGCGTTCTCACGAAAGAGGCCGTGGATCCAACGCCCTTGACAGTGAGGTTCCTCCACACCACACCAACTTTCTTAGCTGATTTTCCATTCTTCCTCTTCTCAAAATGCCCCTCCTTCATGAACTCGCCCAGTTCAAAATCGTCCTCTTTCTCTTCAGTGGCCTTCTCATCAAACCCAGCTTCAACATCGCGCTCATCATCTGCAGCGCCGTCCGAAAATATAGAATTTCTCCTAAACCCAGTTCGGTGCGTGCTCTTTCGGCTAATGGGTCTCCGTACGGACTGGGACTGGGACTTCGTTTTCGAAAGGGAGCTTAGCGTTTGCCTGAGGGCCTCAAAGTCCTCCATCGCTATGTTTCGATCCAACCCCCCAGCATCTCGTTCTCCCCATGTTCCTGACGCATCGGTAGTCTCCTCACTATCGGCACTTTCTAATCTCGGTCTTGCAGTTTCTTCGGGATCACGGCCTTCTCTATGCCAGGGATTTCCGCTCTGGTCCTGGCTGGACGTGGGGATGAGGCTGGAGCCCCACATTTTGTCGGTGAAATCACGAGGGCAGGAAAGGCAATTGCGATCAATGCAGTTTGGATGAGAAAAACAAGTTGCACGGGCAAAGGTTGAAAAAGTGAGTGAGGTCAAGCAAGGGAAAGATTCTTTGTAGAGCGAATCAACGCGTACAAGAGAAGTTTGTTGACGCCGAGCACTTGGTTGAAATGAGATCTGAGTAATGCCCTTGTTGACAAATGCACTGAAACGGAGAAATCGGAGTTTAGTATTCAATGTTCGACGTCATGCAGATAAGTGGAAACCTCTGATCAACGTCGCTGACCGCCTTGCTCCAAGTCGGGAACTAGCACGAACCCGCCGGTATCTGTGTGGTAGCAAATTTGCATCTACGCTTTGCCTCTTGAGTTTGCTGCGGGAGATCTCCCACCCGTCGAACTTATGGTGTTGAGCCACTTAACGAAAAAGTCCGTTGTACCTTATCGATAAGCCATTCACCGGAGTCGGGAATAAAAAGAAAAGCCGCCACTGACTAATGCCTCCACCCAAGGTGCCCCACAATGCCCCCATGGAAACATCTGTTTCAGTCTCCAAAGAAAAAGTAAGGAACAAGCAACGAATCCCTATCTAGAAACAAGGAAAATTAAGACTTTCCCCTGCACAAGAGTGAACAGCACAGCAAGGAGCAGCTGGATCATTTAACAATTCATCGGATAGTAAAATTATTGCGTTGCGCTGCTACGCGATTTTTGTGAGTATTGCTGAAGTACGGACGCGCGTGACTCGCAACTATGGAGGAAGGAGGACACCCACGTCCTAATCAGTCTACGGCTCCCCGATATATCTCGGGTGGCAGAACGTCGGCCAAGATATATATTCCTGCCATATTACCTCTAGCTCTATCTACGCGACATTTGGGCCATAGGACTTAAGAAGAGCTAAACCCCAGATGGGATACCCTTTCTAGCATCCCCGGTTTGCGAGCTAATTTTGCTTTGGCTCCACATACATCTCCTCTTGAAAAAAGATGACGATGCATAGGAATTGCAGGGGTAGTGCAGTGAAATCCTACCATTATACAGATCCTTATGCTATGAATGACTGGGTCACGTTGTCCCCTGTAAACATCCTTGTAGACTTTATAGAAAAAGAAAGGAACACTTGCAGCATAGAGGGCGCGTGCTACAGAGCGTCAATAATCTCAGGAAATAAGGATATCCTAATTTGCCCACTCTGCTGCAGAGATAGGATTTTATTGCCCGATTTTTTATATAGCAATGTTCTGCGTAGTCTTGTGCATGTTTACACAGATGAATTTAGAAAAGCACGTTATACGAGGAGCTTGTAATTATTGTCGCGATGCTTCCTTTCATTCCGAGATTATTGGCGCCTAGGGGGCTAAGGTATGTGCCTACCATATTCTTTCTGACTCAACCTGCGGATTGGGCTTCCCCGCTAGGCTACCTTCCGGTCGTAGAAGTTCGGTACGCACCTGCCTTGAATTGCGGCGTGAGGTTTAAGAGTTAAATCCTAGATGCGATACCGCTCCTAGTGCCTCCGGTTTGAGGAGTCAATATTGCTTTGGCTCTACAAATACCTACTCTTGGACGCAAGACAACTAAATAAGGGAATTGTAAATGGTAGCGCAGTATAATTCTGCTTTTGTACAGACCTTTTGTGCTATGCATGACGAGTACATTTATGTGACTAGCGAAAATAACATGTACATTGTAGTTGTATTGGTGCATAGATCAAATTACAGATTAGCCCCCAGCTTTTTCTCTTTCTCAATCTGCTCCTGATCCATAATAATGATACCCTTCCCTTTCATCTTCCCCGACTCTGCCAACTCAATAACTTTCTCGACCTCTTTGAGGCCGTTGAATGGGTTCGTCTTCACCATGATGCCATGCTCATTAACAATCCTAAGCATCTCTCTTGCTTCCTCCAGCGAGCAAAGAAGCGATCCCGAACACGTATATCTCTGAAGATGAGTTCCTGGAACGGGATTGTGACCTCATTTAGCTGATCCCATCAGCATTTTCCCTTTAAATCTTATGGAGGTTGGAGCTTACCTGCGCAGTTTGTATAACTGTCCCGTGCATCTTAGTTATAGCACAGCTTGTCGCCATCGCCTTCTCGTTGTCGCTGACGTTCACTGTAGCGGTGACTCCCTCGCTGTTCGTCACTTTCTGTACTTCCTCTGCCACCTTCGCGTGCCCAATTCTCGCATCCACAACCACATCGGCACCACCATTTTTTTTGTCAATTCAATGCCCTCATTTTTTGCGTCAATGCCTACAACGTTCAACCCTAACGCCTTCGCGAACTGCACACCTAGATGCCCCAGTCCACCACCTGACCCAAAAATCGCAAGCCACTCCCCCTTCTGTCACGAGTCAAATGAGAGAGTAGGCATGCTACAACCGATTGTATTGAAGAGAGAGAGGAAGCTGTAGAG
>BLYF01000138.1:54829-83604 GCA_014905255.1 Herpotrichia juniperi
CAATAGAGCTAGCGTGTAGTACCAGGCTATTGGTACACGTGACACCTTCCTCAGTCCTGCCAGGATGACACCACGCCAGATAGTGCGTCCCGCGCAAGCAAGCGGTGCCGCAGTTTCGAACGTAACACTATCCGGCAACTTCGCCGCCTGCGCCGCATCGATCCTCGCATATTCCGCAAAGAACCCCTGTTCCGTGATACCCTGGTACCCTTCTGATGTATGCAATAGTGCGAATGATTTTCCAGCCTAGACAATCGGCGCAAGAGCCGCAGGTATGATACAAGATTCCAGACATGACGCGGTCGCCCACTTTATAATCTTTGACCTCGGAGCCTATAGCGACTACGGTGCCGGCGCCTTCGTGGGAGCTAGTGCATGGGAGCTTGGTGCCCATAATGCCTTCGAGAACCATGAATCAGTGTGGCAAAGTGAGACAACAGCGACCTTTATGAGAAGGTCGGAAGGGGTGCTGTCGGAAGGGACCTCTACTTCGCAAACTTTGTAAGGCTTGTGGAACTAGGGAAAAGGTCAGGCTCCTGATAACGAGCACGCTGGCTGGAATGCTCCGGGACCTACCTCAATGACTTGCGCTGCCTGCATCTTTTGTGGGATATTGGATGAAGCCATTGTAGATATCGGACGTCGTATAGTTATTCAATAACAGCTTCTAGCAGCTGGTTTCGACATTGTGTGGTTTGATGGCTAACGAGAATGGCTCGTTTGTAGATCTGAAAATTCCATTTTGAGCGGTGAAATTGTGGAAGATCGTGAAGGATGCAGTTTTTGAATTCGAATAGCGTAGCTAACTCGGACAATTGGATTGGTTCGTAGATTAGATAGGGGTTCATGATACTTTTAGTAAGAGTAGCCATTGTATGACGTTGCGGCTGTGATATTCGTCGGTGACGTTAGTAAACCGTTCTTAGCTCCGACTTAACGCGGGGTAGGGTGGCTTAACGAAGTCTATCAAAGATGTCAGAGTTCCCCTCAATCTCCCATACAGACCCAAGATTCTGCTTCTCCTTCAAATCATTTGCTAGTACAACAGCCTGTCGTGTGCCGATCATCAATGCCACGAACGAGAGTTGATCAATGACCCATTCTCTCAGCTCTCTGGGACATAGACTGGTTTCGCCTATTGCATACAGAGGCCAGATCAAGTTGTGCAGCCCAGAAGGTCGAAATGGATTGAAGAAAGTGCCTTGCGGGTGCAGCTTGAATTTCGGATCCTGGGAATCGAAGACATCCGCACATGAGGTGTGCACATTTGGTTTCGTAGTAGGAAGATCTGGGAATGGTATTTGTCCGGTAACTTGCGGAGTCGAGGCACATATATCTGCAGAGGTTGTGCGGATGATTTTCTCAGATGCCTTAATCTGGGCTACCGCCTCATCTCTCTCGAATAATGGAGGCCACCGTTCTAGTCCCCTAAGAATTTGAACTCGGATGACTTTGTGGAGGATCAGCCGAACAGCTCGAAGGTTATTCCACATTTGTACGAGCCATGGGTCGAGATAGATGTGATAAGAGTATCCGTAGCCATGTTTTGCAGGCTGCTCGAGATATATGGTCTCGTACTTCCATATGTTTGGCATGAAGGCTTTGATCTCATCGAGTTCCTTATCGAGATTCGTTGCAGTGTTCACCATAAAAATGGGGTCACTTGTGGTGTTTCCACTTAACTCAATGGCGTCATGCATAAAGCGTACCATTTTGGTAGTCCCTAGCAATTCACGGATCAGCACAGGGCACACCTTGGGGCGGATTTTCAGAATCATAATGAACGTTACACTTACATTCCTTTCCTGGAACGCTGTAGTCGTTGATCTGTGTGCCCATCTCCCATAGCTCCGTCAGACCCGGCGGGATCTCTGACTTATTCTCTAGAGCAACCAAAAGCGCAGTTCCATAGAACTGTTGAAAGATACGCACACCAACGCTTCCTTGGAACTGCTTTGCTCCACGAAGATGTATAAGCGCACATGCACCTTTGACGTGCTTCGCCCAAGCCTCCAGTGAGTCTTTGCTGTGGTGGGTAAAATTTTCATACATTCCTAGCATGATGACTGACACCAGTGTGCTGTCTTTTATTGCCGTTTGTGTCGTCCCAAGGGCATTGTTGGTAAGAGTTAGAGCAGAGACGTACTCTTTCTGAGCTTTCTTCAACATCTCTGGTGATTTCATTGCAATACCCAGCGCTGCAAGACCTGCAGCTGTAGCACTTTTCTGCAAGATGTCCTCGGTGTCAGGCCGGTTCAAAAGTTCAGGGAGATAATCGAATTGGCCACGAGGTACGAATGTAGGCGAGATGATATAGCTAGCGAGAAAGAAACCAATAGCTTGATCTTCGATTGATGGTGCCATCTCCCAATCGAAGGTTATGGGTGTCGGAGACTCTCGTCTTATTCCAACTTGTTTATCGTAACCTTGAACAGAAGGTGGACTGTCCGTGGAGGACGAGCTACTGGAGCCTGGATCCGAGATTTGAGATACCTTTTGGTTTTTTGGTTTCTGAGGCTTTTGCTTCAGCTCTTGATATCGGTTCTTTGCTTTCCGAGCAACAACATCGCTCTCGTTTTTGAACATCAATGCTAGTTGATCGCGATAACCATGGCACTCCTTGTGCACTCTTATGCATTGAGAACATGATGGACGTTTTTGGTCGCACTTTCCAGATGTTAGCAAAATCAAAGCTTGATTAGAATATCGTAGACTTAGTACCTTGACCTTCCGATCTCTGCAATTCTTACATCCTTTAGATGGTCTTCCTACGTTCGGCCTCAAGATAACAGTCAGCGTCCTGGACAGTCATCCTCTTATTGCAGGGGTTTACGTACATGATGAACAGACGAAAAGGCGGGTTCGCTGCTGAATAGCGTCAATCAAACCGAATTCATCCTAGAGGGTCGAGGAGAAATCTGCACTGTATAAGCCGCATTACTGAAAAGTCCACGTTGCGTATTATTATTATAAATTGAGGAGGCGTTGCGAGAAAGATGGAACGAGAGTTGTGGCTGTTGAGTCTTGGTCGTGAGGACGATCATTCAAGCTAGCCCATAATGGACTAATGCATGGCAGCACCGGAGCTTTTCGCTGACCAATCAAAAGCATTCGTTCTAGAATATCAAATCATAAGAAATAGAAGCTGTATCGACGAAACCTTAAATTGGGCACAAGACTACACTCATAACAAGAAAATGTGTCGCTTTCTAGCTATTACTTATCACAATGAAGTTGCGTTAACAGAAAGGTAGACAGTTTCTATATCCTTTTACCCACACTGGGACCCAAGAGAAGTCGGATGTCAAGTTTTAAATGAGGGCCATATACAGCCTCCCAATGTATTGAACAGATATATGTAGTGTATCAACTACGCCAGTGCCACGCCCTGGGCTTCCCAAACACCACGCTAATGCAATGCTAACACGTTCTCATCCGTTACCTCCCATTTGTCCCCCGCGCGCTCTATCCAAAGCCGTTCATTCTTTTAGAGGTTTGGCTGGAACCTCGGATTCGTCCTAATCCTCTCTCCATAGTACCGAAATATTATCGGCACGGGGATAAGCGCCAGACCAACAAATCCCAGCAGACTGTTTCCCCATCCTAATCCTAGTTTGTCGTACAGACTTAGCCCAGATAGTGGAATGAAGGCTCCAAATATGCTTCTTAGCACGGTGTTGGCTGCAATTGCACTTGCGGCATGGACCGTAAACGCGTCGACGAGATAGGTCTGGATGGTCATCATGCCAGTAAGATTGCCAAGTCCGATGAAAGCAGTACCTATGATGGGCACTATCCAGTGTACGTGTTTCTGAGTTGTCCACCCGTAGATGAAGATACCAATTGGCAGTCCGATTCCACCAGGAAGCGTGAGAATGAGTGGCAGCCGATGCTCGGGCTTCACATTTCCTTTGGCCTGCTGTTTCTTAATGATCTTGTCGGAGTAAATGCCAAGGATTGCCATGCCACTGAACATGCCGACACCTGTTCCGATGAAAGCAAGGCCAACGGCGCCAGAGGAGAAATGGTACTGGTCCTCGAATACGAAGGTAATTGTTGTGAAGAGCAGGTAGAGTATACCATAATTTACGGCGACGTACAAGCTCATGAGGAACACAATAGGTGAGAGGAACAGCATCTTCATTGGCCGAACAATGCTGCGAATGAATAGTTCTTTTGGTGGGATCTGTGACTTCAATTTGGAGCGGAGGTTGGGGTTTCCGGTTGACTTGCGTAGTCGGGCCGCTTTGCGTTCGAGGAGGGTCGGGGCGTATGTTTCGCTGGTTAGGGCGAAGAGAAGGATTGAGAAGAATCCGGCCTTAAAGCTGTTAATACAATGCAAGTGTTGAATATAGGGTTGAGGGAACATACAAATATGGCCAAGATCCAGAATACCCATCGCCAGCCTTTCGCTTGAACAAGAAACCCTCCACACACAGGGCCTATCACGGGACCTAGAAGTGGTCCCATTGCCCAGATGGCCATAGCACCAGCTCGTTGATCGCGTGGGAAGATGTCTGCTATGGTGCCTCCACCAATAGTCACTGGTGAAGATCCAGCACATCCAGCCAGGAATCGGAAGGCAATGAGCATGTTCATGTTGCTGCTAACAGCACAGGCAATCGTGAAGATGACGAAAAGCACGTTGCAAACGTTATAGACCTGATATCGTCCCACCAACTCAGACATAGGGGCAATAATCAGCGGTCCAATAGCGAAACCCAAGATGTAGATCGACACGACGAGCGCAGCTATGAGGTTCGACGTAGCGCCAAAAGTCTTCATCACCTGCGGAACACCAGGCGCAAAGAACGATGAGGCAAGTGGCGTGACGAGCGTCACAAGTGCGAGGACTAAAATGAGCTTCCATTTTCTGGATGCGGGCCAGTTCATAGGGTTCTCGGGATCGTCAGGTCCATCCCAGTCCACAATATTCGGGTCTGCCGGTTCTGCTGCCGCTGCTTGATGTTCTTCTTCTAGTGTACCATCATCACTACGTGTTGAAGCGCGAGTGCTATGAATGCCCTTTTCTGGGTCGCCCTTGGGAGATATGTATGTCGCCGTGTCGGTAGTTACGTCGGTATCGTGGCCTTCTTCATATGTTCGTTCTAGTTTCTCGTCCTTCAAACCTTCGGCCTCAAGGGCAGCGTTGTTGAGTGTTCCAGGAGTCGCCATCGTGGTAGAAATGGTGATGTTTTCTGTGAGGTGTCATGGTCAGTTTCTTGCAGCGAAAAATGATGTGGCATAGAGGAAGAGTGAATGAGATCTGAGGGAAAATTTGTGGTTGAATTGTTGCTGTCGCAATACAAGGCACTTACCCCAGTACGAGTGGTGGCAACGGAAGCTGCCGTGCACCTAAATCTCACTCTTTCCACTGTGGATCCCGTCTCCCGCACACTATCCTAAACCTCGAATATCAAAAATTGTAGGTGTTGTAAGGAAAAGCTGTAGAAGGAGTCGACGTGTTTGCCTGCAGCATGCAAAGGTCATAACACCAACTCAACACAAGGCTGCCTCGACTCTTATATCCGAACTCGCAATTACGTGCCGGGCTACGGAACGAAAGCGAACCCGTGCCGAAAGCCCGTCCTTCCTGCACATTTGCTCGCTTCGTCGAATGAACAAGCTTTGGGGGTTGGAAGGAAAAGCCTCTGGCGCACCTCGGCCGAGGTTAATGCAGAAGATCATACGAAACAACCGGGGTATGATTGGTGCAGAACGTTACACAGATCTGCGGCGTCTTCTGCCTTGTGCCCGGGGTTGAGATTCACGAAGGGAGAGTCGCGACCATCCGTTCCTCCCTCCGAGTTTGGCTGGGAATAAATACAAAATATTCCGCAATGTGGCTTTTGACTGCGAGCTCCAAGATATAGTTTTAAACCACCAGACGTGTCGTCATGCTCAATGGGGTTTGCTATGTTTGCAGTATTGAATGCGCATGTTTCGAGCGGAGCAACGGTGATAAACGGAGGGTCGAGTCTTGGCTGACATGTCCTAAAGCGGACATGCGAACGCGGAATACAGATCTGTTGAACCATTTTCCAGGGTTTAGCTGTGCAAGGTTCCTTCGAAGCCACGCGAGACCTCTCCCCAAATCCTGGTTTTAGGCTGGTCTCACCTCATTGTTCATTGGAGGGTTGCAGGTATCGTATGATTTTAACATCATTAAAATATTTCAATCTTCAAATTCGCTACTTTTCAAGGAGTTCCAAACTTACTCCACAACTCCACCTATTTCCCGCACAATGGCAGATCTGCTTAGCTTTCCCTTTTAGCGCAAGAAGGTCTCCGGAACCAAGCTGCTCCTTTCTCCGCTCATCAAGAGGGTGTTTTTATCTTAAGTTAGTGGGGAGATCAAGGAGATGAGTAGACGTCCTTCGTCTGAAAGAAGATACGTGGGCCGGATTTTCCACTAGTGTCATGCGCACCCAGGGCCGTATTACATATTGTCAGCTTCGAGAGGTCAGCTTCGAGGGAAAACTCCATTTAGCGTGAAAGTCTTTCTATCGGATACAGTAAGACTTCAAAACGTAACTTAATCTTCTTGCCTTGTAGCGGGGACCAGGAGACTGTGCCTTCAGGGTGTTCCCTCGAAGTTAGGAATGGGGAGTTGAGATAGAGACATCTTCCCAAACACCTTACGCATACTTGGCTTTGAGACTCTAAAATGTACGATGTTTTCCGGAGCAGACGGAGACAAAAAGGCGTTTAAAATTGTCTCACTATGCCCTTCGCTTGTTTGAAACTGCCCAATACCCCAATACTCGCCTAGTATCCATGCAAGTTGATATGCACCCTCTAGTCCAGAAACGTTTAACCCAAGTTCTTGCTCGCAAACTTAGCAACCGCATCCGCAACCCACAGCGTACAACTTAAAAACGCCTCATGCCCTCCACTACATCTATAAACTTCAATATTCTTCCCAGTCCTCTCTTCCGTCATTTTAACCATCCTCTCCTGAAAAGCTGGTAATAGCACCCGATTGCCCTCACATATCAGATAAGCAAGTGGAACTACGGAATAGGCATCATTTGTCAATGGAGACATCATGAGCGGACAGGCGGTGAGCATCTGCGACCACTTGTCTGCTTCTTCTTCCTCTAAGTCATGATAGAGATAATGCTTCGGGCTGTTTAAAGTTCCTAGCTGCGCAATTTCCTGGTCTTATTAGCTGGAATTAAGGAGAAGCAGGTCGGCGCTTTTAGGAACAGAAGCAAACCTACATGGAAAGTAACCCAATCCACATCTTTCTTCAAGTCGCCCAGATATTCTCCCATTACACACTCCCCCATGTCTACCAAAATCCCAGCCATATAGAATATCCCAATGACTCCTCCCATCTTCCCCTCTTTCTTCCTCTGCGCAGATTGGAATTCAGGTACTAGAGCATCCGTAGCACTCCAACCACCAGTTGCATGCGCAACAAGTAACACCTTCTTGCCTTGCTCTTCGACCATTGTCTTGAGGAGGGCTTTTACGATATCGGAATCTGCAGATTGGGGTGGATGACCTGCTGATGGTGGAGGGACAGAGAAATCAGGATTTAAGGGGTTGATACCGAGGATTTCGAGGTTTGAGCAGGGAAGCTGAGGACAGTGCGCCTCGTAGCCGCGGGACTCTAGAGCTTTCCGAAAGGGCTCATATGGCGCAGGCGTATGGAACGAGCCGTGGACTATTACGATAGCGAGGTTTGCAGCCATGTTGAGTTGATGAGTGTTGATGTTTGAGATTCTGGGAGGGCTAGTGTTCAAATGTTTAGAGAGTTTGGGAGAGGAGACAACAGCCAATTTTATTCTTGAGAGGGAGCGAGCTCTGAGCTACCAAAATAAGCGGGAAAAGAAATGTCCTCCCCAAGCACACAGGTCGTACCACCACGCAACAGCCTTGTTCTGTACTAAGGATCAAGAGGCAGGTAAAGAATACCACGTAGTAGGCACACAACAAGCATAGGAATAAACAAGTCTTGTTGTGCTGTAAAAGCGTGCACTTTTGCAATTTTCCTTCCCTTCCGCTTATTTGGGAAGATTAGAAGCGAGCTACGAACAAAAGCAATGGTCTACCCCGCCAATAATCCGTATACAGCCACGCGGCTCGGCAAATTAGTAAGACTCAGAGCTCGTCAGGTTCAACATAAAATAGAGAAACGCTGACACTTGCTCCTTACACGAAGCAGAATAACAAACCAATAATTAAGAAACAAAGAATAATAAATAGATATAAAGATAGCCCTTCTTTCCCTCTACATGTTAGATAAGATTTTGATTGAAAACGCGTTTAGGTTGCAAATGGCTACTTTCCCGAGCCGCGTGACAGCGTGCGTGTGCAAGTCATAGGCACGCCTCGGCAGTCTCGCTATCCCGCTCGATGGTTTCCCAAAATTACGTAGGTGCGAGGTGTGACATCAGCACTGGAATGATTGGTGTTATTCTACTTGTCCACCAAAAAGGTCTGTTCTTTCAACAAGCGGTGAAGTCGTTCGGAACGCTCCTGGCTTCGCCTTTAACTATTCAACAGTGACGTATGGCTTTCCTTTGGTTGAGCACGGCGTTAAACAGTAACTGAGTAGATCTCATGATTTGCTTCCGCTTTAAAGAGGTGCTTTGCAAGAGAACTTTGCCAACCTCATATAAAGACAGAGCGATATCGTTCGAGCGGAAAAGACAAGCCGTGTAATATCACCAGAAGGGTCTGTCGTCCAACATCTCATAGCCTTCAAGGAATTTAGAGAAAAAGTCGTCCTCGTTCGGCACTTCTGCTTGATCAGAAGATTGATTTACTTGTGGATTAATTGCGAAAGTTGTGTCATGGTTTCGACGCTCAGGCTGTGCTTGGAGCTTCGCCATAAGTGCATTCACCATTTCGGCCGCCCGTCCAGCATCGCTGGATAGCGCGCTTACCACCTGCCAGATCTCGCGAGCGCGAATGAGTGCTTTTTTTACAGCACGTAACTGGTCATCGCTTTCGATTAACACGTTGACCTCGTCAATGTTCCCAACGCTCATAGCTATTTTGTACAAACATGTACAAAGCACTGACGTCGCCATAAGAAACTCATGCGACAGGGTAGAAGTTAATCCTAATGGCATCCCTGCAAACACTCCGATCGGCAGTATTTCTGAATACAGGACATCTTGGTACTCGAGCATTTGAACAGCAGCCCCAACACATATTCGGACAGAATCAACGATATTGGGGTCGACATCCTTCCTGTTATATATCGAACCCGTGTATGGGGATGCCCACTCTCCATTAATTAGGACGTGCCATCGGTGAAGGACAATCAATCCTTTTTGTAAAAGGACAGTTAGGCTGAACTGATTCATGATATAGTGTGGAGACGTCAAAGGGCAGTTTGCGATAGATGTGAATCTCATACAGTCTGGGATGGATTCGTACGTAGCCCGTAAAAGCCTATCCAGTTCGATGACTGCGGGATTAGAGCAGGGGTTTTGATCTTCGGTAGTCGTTAAAGTTATGTCGGATATCCTAGCTATGATTTTCGCCATCTCAAATCTGAAAAGCTGGAATGTCACAGTTGTAACAACTGCTAAGGGTCTCGATTGTGGAAGTTCCTCAATGTCCTCGTCGAAATCGGAATCGAAGAGATTGAGAGGGGCTCTCGTGTCCCACTGTCCATCTTTGATCATACGAGGAACGCCCATCTGGATGGAAAGCATGAGGTCTGCAGTGTAGAGTGCTGTCCACAGTCGTCTGCGCAACTCGCTTTGAAAAGGTGAAATGCTGGAAAACCGCGAAGGCTCCCTATGGTAGCCCATTCGAAGAGCCAGACGGAGAATCATTCCCATCAAAAGCCAGTTTCCGGTAATTGCGTCAGGCCGTCTAAGATGCTCAACGAGGAAATATTGTAGTAGAGCCTCCACGGCATGTGGCCCCCCGCGATCAATGCCACCGAGAACAAGGCTTTGTGTGAGTTGCTTCAAGTACGTTGGCTGAAATACTTCGTGCAGGCTTTCTCTAGATCGGGTGGGTAGCCCGGGTTCGTAATATGATGCCAAACACATTATTCCGTAGAGGAGAGCAAGCCACATTACATCAACTTTGAGCGGATCGGCCCAGAACGTTTCATACTTTGGTCATCATTAGCCATAGTAGAGATTTGGAAAGAATAAAAAGCCTTACCTGCCGAAGAAATGATGGAGCATGAATGCTCATTGAGCCTATAAACATGGTAAGTTCTTGATGTTGCCTAACCTGAGAAGTATCAGACCTACTGAGAGGGAAAGAATTAATATAGTGATAAATAAGGCGGTCGACCTCGATCCGATCAGGTATGGCAGCCACTAACTCTGCCTTCGATACTGCTGGAACGAACCCCGAAAATAGTTCTGGTCCTATGGAAGCCGGCCGTGTTACAGAGCTAGCGGACTCTTGGATCTCAGCTGAAACTGCCGTCATCTCGTCCTGGTCTTGATCTTGGATACAGTCTCGCAGCTCAGATATATTTTCTAGTATGGCTGACCAATGGGCGCTGCTGACATAAACTGTCTCTTCTGAGTTAACGCGCATACTACCCGGCCCGGGCAGGTCTGGTGATTGAGTGGCATTAAGGTCAGCCGAAGGTCCCGGCGCCGAACCTGAAATTACAGGAAGCGCACCAGCGGTTAAACTTGCGCGTGTCTTCGGCGAGGCCTGATCCGTCAGAGACACGAGCATGCGTTCGAGCCTTTCAAGTCTATCAGTCAGAGCTGAATGGCCAATGGCTGGTTTGGACCGTGCCAGAGGAATATGGCCGGCAGGATACGTGCAGGATAAGCCACGGTCCTGACATCTGTAGCATGGGCTTTGGCGGTCACATTTTACTCTGAGATATCTTGTCAGTACCAGGATTTGATTGATAAAGAGCGGTGATCAATATTACTTGCTCTGCCTACAGGACCTGCATGAGAGCTGCGGTTTGTCTCTCCGTCGACTCAGTGGAACCGACGATAAGCTGCCGTTGATTGCTTGATGGTCCATGAATATGGTGGGAACTAGTAGGCTCCCTATTCAACAACAATCCTAATACTGCTCGGTACTGGTGGAGTGGCAGGGGGTGATATTTTATGGAGAGATGTAGTTCCTGCCCATGTACAAGGGGCTTGTATTTAGTGTGTTATACGCGAAATCTTAGCGCCCCGCATTAAACGTTAATGTATTATTTTATAACGTTATAGTAAACACGTAGATAGATTAAGATGCGTGGTATTTGCACACCCCCGTTGCTATCTGTATACATCTGCTCTCTTCCCTCTCTAAGTAACTTAACGTTTTTTTTTTGGCACAATATTTAGAAAAACCTTATATTCTTAAGTTGTAAAGCATTCTGTGCCCTGCAACCACGTATTTAAGGTTTCTTTTGTACCTTATGTAGATAGATATGAATTTATGTAGAAAACAGGCCGCACAAGTACATCTAGGCTATCGCCTAAGACAACCATTAATGATCTCATTGACTCCAGCAGGCGTCTAGACCTCGTGAACGCCGCTCCGGAACACCCTTATAAGCAGTCGAAAAACAATTTACTACTTTGACCACAGCGGACCAACAGAAGCAGGATCCTCTCTGTTTAACACAACTTGGCCTTGTGGAGACGACTTTGCTTCTGCAATCTCTCCCATAAGAGGTCCTACTGGATGCAGAACCTCTGATGCCTTGTCTAAGCTTGAACGAAATTGTAATCCGTGTATATTTGCATCACCCGCAGCACCACACCTTCCGCGCATGGCCAGGCTAGCGCAAGTGGCATACATAGAACAGGCGGTGGTGCGAGGTAATAGGAGAATGCAAGAGATGAGTGCGAAATTAAATACTATCATTGAACTTGGTTTATGACACTAGTTCTTTAAAGAGCAGAGCTGCATGTTGTCCCCATAGGTAGAACTTGTGCAAGTGAAAATCCACACAAGTTAAAATTAACCCAATATAACGGCTCTACCTTGGTATTTCAACCAGAATCTGCGACAGGATGAGGAGTTTCCATGAGTAGGCCCGCGACGGCCGTTCGCGGACTTCGTAGAGGGCTCACTGGAACACGAATTTAGGCATGGTTTGGTTGACGAGGGTGGAGAAGATACTGCAAAGCAGGAATATACTGAAAAGCGCGTTCCGGAATCCTTGCTGGGAATTGTCGGTCCAGTAGAAGGAAAAACCTATGAAAAAGCCTGAGGCAATGCCAGTAATGAACTCGTAGAAGATGTGGTTTGGCTGCCGGTAATATTGTTGGAAGACACGGACGCGAACATAATAGAACTGAGTGTGCAAAGAAGCTGCCAAATCTCCACTTGGTTGGTTTGAAGAAAAGGCTTCACCCTTGAAGCCGCTCGAGCTCGGCGAGCACTTCTTGCAGCTCAGGGTCGTTCCTCCATTGAGCCACCCAATCTATTTTTTTTTTTGCCTTGTCGCCGGAGACTATCTCGAGAATATACTCTACAGGGTTTTCTCCAGTCTAGTAAGGCCTTGCGGAGCACCGGGTGAAGTAGTCGAGTAGAGTTTGGGACTGCCGTCCGATATCGCCAAAATAAACTGTCTTTCCACCTTTGTCAAGATATATCAAACGGTCAAAAGTCTGAAAGAGAAGTGCGCTCGGTTGATGGATCGTGGCCAGGACGGCTTGGCCATCGTCACTTAACTTCCGGAGAAGTGCGCAAATTGTCCACGAACTTTGCGAATCCAGACCGCTCGTTGGCTCATCGAAAGGGATCAACAGGTCTTGCTCAGTGGCGAGCTCAACACCGATACTGAGGAGCTTTCACTGCTCGACATTAAGGCCTTTTCCTAGGGTACCCACGATTGCCTCAGCAAAGTCCTCCATGCCTAGCATCTGTATAACTTCCTCAACATATGCGTGCTTCTCTTCTTTCAGCGCTGACTGACTTTGGCGAAACATGGCGCTAAAGCGGAGGGGTTCGCGGACCGTTTGTGGTCTCGAGATGCAGGTCTTGCTGCTGTACATACCCCATGCGTCTAGGGAAGCTCGAGACCAAAGGATGTCCGTTGACCATGATGTCCCCGCTCACCACCCCAAGAGAGACTCGCTGTGCGACAACATCATGAAGGGTCGTCTTTCCCGCACCTAAAACTCCCATAAGGGCTGTGAGTGCACCTGGCTTAACCCAGCCATTGACATCAACTAAAAGCCGTCTCGTGCCATCTTTGGTAGGAATATCGTAGTTAAGACCACTCCACATGACAATATCCTTATGCTCCGGTAGATGCTCAAGGCGGTCGCCGAACGTTGTTTGGGGGTTGACTGTCGTAGACTGGCCTTCGATATCGTTCGCTTGAAGGTAGCGAGGAGCGTGTCCAGGGCGAAGTGCCAAGGTCTCCCCTTGAGAATGCCAAGTTTGGCAAAACTCGGTAGCCGCAAGGTAGGTGACATGAAAGAAGAGCATAAAGGCAAAGAGGATGCCATAGTTCCGCAGGTATGGTCGTAGACGTAGTTGTAGTTCTGGCTGATGAACCTGTCGCCCGAAATGGATTGCTGCCCTGGTATTGTGCCCACTGAGGAGCAGATAGTCGAGTTTCCTATTCAATATGGTGGGACAAATGCAGCACGGAAACTGACAGCCATGGAACTCATTGCTGACCAAGGCCTCAAAAGCGTAGTAGATAGGGCTGATCCAGCGAACCCAAGAAAATCAAGGGTGCGTGTATGTCTGAGGCAACGTGAAGCCCGTGTACACCAAAATACAGAGGACCATTATGCCAGCGAGCCCCATGGCTAAGCCGACAGTTTTGGTTAGAGCCCCCAATGTCCTGAACAAGCCTGGCATGGTGAGAACACCTGTGATAATGAACAGGTAAAAGACGAAGAATTGGGCTGGCTCACGACGTAAGTTGACCATGAAATAGAGGACAATACAGAATACAGCGCAGCGAGCCAGCTTCATGGGTAGATCAACTAACACACTCAGAAGGGCCTCTGTGAAGGGGCGGACAAAGGCATGTCTTGCCTGCTTTTTAACGATCGGTCGCTGGCTATAAAGCTGCATAATCTCGTTGATGGTGATAAGGGCGTTCATAAGGATTGCGAAGAAGAGCACTGCACCCTTTGAAAGAAAGCGTAGCTGATGTTAGGCGAATCGAAAACGTGGAATCCAATGATCAAAAACAAAACAACTTGAACAACGACTGTTGACACAGTTGTAAGCAAATCATTGCGCATCCGTTAATAGACCCGCGTGAGACATAGTCTGGTCTGCATGGTAACAGAGAGAAGATATGGGCTCTTCGACCGGGCGTGCTCAGCTTGGCGCTCGATGTGATTATCCTTAAACTCGTCCCTTTTCTAACTATTAAGAGAGTACTGCTTCCGGTAGTTCTCAATTTCTGCCATGAGCCTACGGTGGTTCTCAATCTGCCTCCAGTATTGTGAGGATTCATCTGCGGTACGCGGCACTTTCTCTTGCATACCAGGGCGTGGTCGTCGCCCTCTTGGGCTCGTAGTAGCCGTCAAAAAGCCAGAAAAAACTTGCTAGGGATCTCGGAACCAGCCCATCTCTTCAAAGTACTCAACATCACGGACACAGGGACCGTAAAAAATCTCATGGCCCTCGTATAGAATAAGAACCTTGTCAAAAATGACATACATGGACTATGAAGCCTGGTAAGCGGCAACAGTATGGCAAGTATGTCCTATATCTGCAGAGAAGTGTATGGCGTTCACAAACTGGAGAGCAGAGGCGGCGTCAAGGCCACGGGTGTTATTGTCCCATGCCCCAATGCGCGCCTAGGAGAGGAATATCTCTGCGATACTGACGCATTTGCGCTCTCTCCTCCACTGATACTGCGCACGAAATTGTCTCCAACCTTGGCATTGACGGTGTGTGATAGATTAAAGACAGCCATAATGACCTTAACCATGGTGTCCACATATGTTGATCTCGTAAGGCCACCTGAGTGCTGATTTGGCGCGCGAGCCGACGCAGCAAAGGCCAGTGTCTCGCCGACAGTGAGGTGAGGAAAATGTTCGTTGATTTCTTGGTTGTATGTAACCTCGCCACGATAACGCTTCGCTATCTGCTCCGAGCTGACTCTTTCATAGTGAACACTGCTCTTGGGTTCGAGCTTGAGGCTGCCCAAATGCCCGCAAATTGTCTTGAGGAGAGTCGTACAGCCGCTTCCAGGACGACCCAGAACAAGCAACAACTCGCCGCATTTCAGTGGACCATCAAAGCTGTTGAGGATGCGCCGCCGGGATGTTGAATGACGCCCAGGTATATAATCCACGGCCTTGCGGTATGGTAGTGTCAAACTGGAGGGGACGGTTTCTTGGTACTGGAGTGCAGCACTGGAGCCGCTCACAGAAAGATCGGAGAAGACAACACCCTGCGGCTAGAGGGCGATATGTTCGCGGTTGAGCGATTGGACTGTGGACTCGAAGGATCCAGTTGAGGGTCCGCGATGCTGTCACCATGAGGGACTAGGAGGAAGGATGGACCTAGAGGTAAGAAACGGTAAAACAGAAGGGCAAAGTCAAGATGCCCTAAACGGTCTCATAATGAAAAAGCTTTAGGACTGTTAACTGGGCAAACAACAAGACCACAGACCATCCGACGCTGACCATCCGAAAACGACTGTCCGAAAACATTGAACGTACGGAATTCCAGCCAGGCATTGTCTAATTGATATATATAGGAGCTGAATGTAGAGGAAAGGGATGCAATTCTCTTTGAACCTGTTAAAATGAGACGGTTTATCCCTCAAGCCTTCCATTCAATTTTGAAATATTCCTCCAAGAAATGCACGTGTTCCACGACACTTCTTGGGGTTAGCCATACGACACGCAATAGAAGGACTGATGAAAAGGCATATTACCAATGACTGCTCGTCACAGAGTCAAACGAAACTACATATCGAGGTATAGCTGGTAGTAGTCCGATGGTGGATCATCTACGGGTGGAAGAAGCGATAAATCCAGTCTTGGATTCGATTCCTAACGAGTGGAGTATCTTTTGTCTTCTCTTGTTCGAATACAACCCTCGATCAATTCTAGCTAACGGGCTTCATCTTTGGGTTTACTGCCCTATAATAACACTTAAATTAAGTAAATAAAGTTTTGTTTCATTTTCAAGCTAATGTGCTGATCTGCTTGCTGACTTTGCTCTAAGTTCTCATAAGGAGACGTGCAAGAGGCATGCAAGGAAGCGAAAATCATGCGAGAGGTGCTACATGAAATTGGTCCGTCAGCCTTTTTCCAAATGTAGTGAGAGGTGGATAGCACTGAGACCGCTCAAAGAAGTTGCGACTTCCGACGCCTTCTCATATCTCTTTCCCTTCAACACAGCAGTCGCCTTCGCCGATGCTGTTGTAGAATTTACTGATAAGGCTTTAGACGTGTGATGTGATGCAAGTAATCTCATTTGGGCATTCTGTACACATGTCTAAACAAATACAGTCCAGCATTGTAAAGACACGGACACCAAGGAAAACGATGCGAAAGAAAAATCCAGAATCATGTACATGCAACGAATGTTGCCATCCCAAGTCCCCATACTAGCCAAAATGCTCATTTCATCTTGAACACTCAGATCTCTTCCAATCCCTAATGCTCCTCATGCCCTTATGTGAAAGCCATGCTCTTCTTAATCTCCGCAATAGCCAACGCAGGGTTCAATCCCTTCGGACACGTTCTCGAGCAGTTCAGAATAGTGTGACAACGGTACAAGCTCATGCTATTGTTCAGTGCGTCCAGACGCTCCGCCTTCCTCTCATCTCTCGAATCGGCGATCCAGCGGTAGGATTGGAGAAGTACAGCAGGGCCAAGGTACTCTTCTTGGTTCCACCAGTACGAGGGGCACGATGTTGAGCAACATGCGCAAAGAATACATTCGTAGAGGCCATCGATTTTCTTGCGCTCTTCCTTTGATTGGCGGAATTCGCGGCCCTGTGGTAGGTTAGTGTGTGTTTGAGAGGAATGGGGGAATGGTGTTTACATCAGGAGATGCAGTGTCGCGCTGCAGGTATGGCTTTATGGAGCGGTATTGCTTGTAGAAGAGCGTCATATCAGGGACCAAGTCCTTGACAACGTACATGTGCGGGAGCGGGTAGATTCGTGATTCCTTGTCTGTTTCGGTGGGGATACGGCCTGTTGACTTCAATTAGCCCACAACTCCCATCCCTCAAATCATGTTATCCACATACAGAGGCAGGCCAATGTGTTCACTCCGTCAATATTCATAGCACAGCTCCCGCAAATTCCCTCCCGGCAACTTCTCCGAAACGTCAACGTAGGATCGACCTCATTCTTGATCCGGATCAATGCATCCAACATCATAGGGCCCGTCTTGTTCAAATCCAGGGTGTAAGATTGCATCTTGGGCTTTGAGGAGGGCTCATCGGGGTTCCAGCGGTAGATGTGGAAGGTCTTAATCTTTGCGTCCTTGCTAGGATTTGGGTCCTTGATGGTCGAAGTCTTGCTCTCCGGAATGGGCTTGGTAACAGTTTCGGGGTCTATCTTTTCGGCGAGCTTAGAAGCTGGGTCGCGGGCGTGGGTGTCGCTCACGGAGGCAAAGCTGCGAGAGAAGACGGCTGGCCGTACGGCTGCGGGGCGAGGGGTCAGTGAAGTCCAATTGAGAATTGTTGGGGAGTCGTACCCATGCGCCTTGTAGCTAGACGAGCAAAAGTGCGTGTCGCTGCCATTGTGTGGTGTAGTGGAGGCGTTGATGTGCTGCGGGAATGTTGAAGTTGGCAAAGTTGTGTGCAAGTGTGCTTGTCATCGAAGTTCGCCAGACCTCGGATCGCTCCTTCTCCGTCTTAGGCCAATCACATGAAGCCCTTTGTAATGGGGCCCGTGCGCGCAACGGAGCAAATCGGCTTCATGTGCGACGCCACTACAACACAGTGTGCATATCACGATGCATTAACAAGAGCATTGATATAATTGAGGCATGTCGAAATGTCCCGAAAGGGCTCTATGGGAAGCCCAAAATCAAGTAACGTATGGAAAAGAATAGCACTCGGTAGAACCGGAGTTAAAACAGGTTTTCGCAACGCCTTCCTGTAATGAGAACATACTCAACTCCAGCCCTCAATCCCTTCTCATGCGAAGAACAATCTTTCAGCCTCTATACAAAGTTTTTACTATTCGATCTCAGTTTTTGGCTCTTTGTACATCACCAAGAACTATGTCAATCCCAGTTTTCAACCAAGGTCGTGCCATAACCTGGATAGTGGACTTTGACGGTACCCTCACCAAGCATGACACACTCGATACTCTAGTCGAAATCGCCATAGCCGCAAAACCAGAAAAACCTATCTCGGTGGCCTGGGAATATGCAACGAAGTCGTACCTCGCGGACTACTCCGCTGCCCTCAAAGAGCATGCCCCAGACGGCAAGCTCCCAACCACCGTAGTCGGCGAGCGCAAACTCTTAAAGGATCTACGAGCCGTGGAGAAAAAGAGCATAGAACGGGTCAGCTCATCGGAGATATTCAAGGATCTCACGGCCGCGCAATTGAAATCGGGAGCGATCAAAGCGATTGAAAGCGGAGAGGTTGAGATGCGAGCCGGGTCCAAGGAGTTTGTGAGATATATTTGGACGCGAATCGACCAGCAAGACCTCGATTTCGACTTGCTGAACATCCTGAGCATAAACTGGAGTCAGCGATTTATATCACGATGCTTGCAAGCCGCGAAGTTCGATCTTGGGACTTGGCTTCCGATGCTGGGTGATGTATCCCGAGAGGGCAGCAAGCAGTATGGACTGTCAAAAAACAAGCTATTACAGAAGCAGCTGGCTATCAGGTTTCGGGAGGCCGAAGATGCGGCGCTATATCGCATCCCCATCTATGCGAACGAAATAGAAGGATTGGGAAGGGGGAGCAAGTCGACTGGCAAGATCTGCGCGGCAGGATCTCATGAGATCATCTCGAGCTACGACAAATTAGCGTATCTACAAACCATACGACATCTCGACCCGTATACGATGAAGCCGATTCCAATCGTATATGTTGGTGATAGCTGGACGGACTTTGAGTGCCTACTCGCAGCCGAACTAGGAATTTGCATCCGTGACGACCCGATGACATCATCTCAAAAAGCATTGCAAGACTCTTTGAACAGGCTAGACATATATTGCCCTCACATCTCGGACTGGGAAGATATCGATGAGTGGGGTGTCGTCTGGGCGAAAGACTTCGTTGAGATCAAACAGTGGGCCGAGGAGATAGAATCGCAAGAGACGGAATGATCAGATCGAGCCACCCAACCTCTAGTCTAGTCTCCGACGTCTCGCCTCTATAGACAAGGCCTGCTCCTTGCATGAAGCCTCCCACATATTATTCCCCGATTAACCTCCATTGGTCGCCAGTCACGTTCCGGAGAATAAAAGGAACTTTCCCAACAAAGAGGACAACTATAACGTCTCCCAATATAATACTGGCAGGGCCGAGGCCAAAATATTTCCATAAGATAATAAACAGTCGTCGATTGATGAGAGATGTTAGGACTGATACATAGCTAGTGGGATCTGGTTGGTCGGGGTCTGGAGCCGGCACAGAGCGAGAGCTAGAGTGTGAGAGATGCCGACGAGCGGTGCCGAGAAATTGGTGAATGTGAGGGTCTGGTAGAAACTGGCGGCGTTATCGTCCGAGTCATTGTCGAGATACTCAGATTGTTCTTCAGTGCTGTACGCAGGCTGTACATGGGATCGAGTTCCGTTTCTGGAGTTCGAGGCGACGCTGATAGCAGGAAAGCGCGAAAGTGTGTCCTCAATTCATGGCGTGGATTTCTATGCTCTAGTGTAAGCCCGGCTGCAGTGACATGGAAGAGAGTTCGTGCGAACTGTTCAAGGGGCACATGGCTAAGACGCTCTTTTACATGTATTGTAGAGTTGTGGAGTTGCTTTGTGCATGTTGGTGTAAAATGTTGATCGGGAAACGTGGCCGGCAAGCAGGACTACATGGTACCGATGCATATCCCTTCCAAGCGGAGAATCTCGTTACGGGTATAAATGTTCAAAGATGCTGTTAGCTGTTTAGATGTTTGGTTGAATATTTCCATCAGTGTTCTCCATCCAGCCACGTTTTGAGTGACTGTGAATGCGCTCAGGCTACTAGTCGTTTGTGATATCCTAACGAGGGACCCATGACGAGAACTTCAGATCGCCATCTGCATGGTCCGCTTCAGCTGAATGTAATAGTGTGTTACTTTCATATAGACACCTCTTGCAGCTCTAGCGAAGTTGAGAGCTAGGGAGTTAAACCAGCTGTCAGGCATTTCGGTCTTTCCTGCTAAACCTAATAACGCAAAAACTTTGTCTCTTAGATCCGTAGCTTTGAACGGACGTGTGCAGCGTAAAGGAACAAACGTCTCGCATAGATCACAAATCTAATATGCCTTTTATAAGGTTTAATTGATATATGGGGTATTTCGCGCTTTACTGTTAAAGCCACGGCATCGCTTTGCGGAATCGAGACCATAGAAACTGATAGCTCCCGCATAGTAAGACGGGATCTCCTTTCAAGTCAACTACCACTGTACATTTTGTCAGTAGGTTGCCAGTGTAGGCTGAAGCGAGCGAGACCTTGTATGATCCAGCAACGTTCAAAGGCCATTGGCAGGACATCTAGCTAATCAGATACTCTGTCCGCTGTTATGTTGGCGCTAACGGCCCGTACAAGGGGGGACTGTAGTGTTTTTATTTGGAGGGGTGCATCAACATCCAATCGATCCTGTTTGCACTGTAATCTCTAGCACAAGCGAGCAGACTCACTAAGACTGCAGGTTGAACAGTAAGAACCCACAAAGGCAATAAACCACTCTTGTACTAATTACCCTGCACCGAGAATGCAAGAGGGTCTAAGCAGACATGCGAGCTTGAATTATTTAGGTAGAACGTCTACTTAAGGATCTATGGTTTATTTCGACCGCAGTGTGCGTTGCCAATATAGACGTGATTGAGAACACACTCAATAGAAATTTCGTCGAGAAATGCTAGACAGTAGTGCCAATCTTGAACTCACGTACAAATATAAATGCAGATATAGATATAGAGGTTGTAGCACTATAATCGACAAGCACGTTCTAACAAGGCCAACAGCCCGCCCGCTCACCGTCAGGCCCATATTACCATCTGAGCGAGCAGAGGCGAAAGTTAGTTAGCAAACCTACTCGTGGGCGCTAGATGTTACAGTGCTCGGGCATTATCAACCGAACGGTTCCAGAGGCAAAAAATGGAGCAGAGTGCGACCGAATAGGAGATGAGCAGCGACGCATGTCAATGCGTATCTCACAAGCTAGCAATTGCAGTGCTATGGCTTTTTGAATAAACTATGAAATACCGCCGCTAGTAAGGCTGCTCGCCGGCGCTAGATATTGCAGTGCTGCGCAATCTTGTGGTGGCGCTAGAGCTAGTCAACTCCCTGGAAGAATATGTCCTCTGTCCCTTTCGCTCTGCTCTTCCGGTTTGACATGCAATGAGTACTAGTATATATCGGCTATAAGTTAGAAAGCCGGGCCAGTGCTTCCGTCATCGAGACCAAGCCAAATGACTGTGGTCATAGCCTGCTGATATATCACTTGCATGAGGTACACCTGCTGGGTTCGCTCGGAAAAGTCCTCTCAGTTTATGGGTAACGCAAGGAACTTGACGAGCAAGTGTTCTAAGTCGAACGGATGGCGGATAATCGGCCCAATATTTCATTTCCTACTTTCTCCTCCGTTGTATAGATTAAACACATCCTTGGAAAAGTGGTCTCTACATACAATCATGCTAGCCATGATCATAAAATCTTGAATTTCTGTATGGGCTGCTCTTCAAACTCCCGAAAAAGATCCTTTGTCATCTTCGAGCTGACCTCCATCACTCTCTCTCGGAGACCTATATCTCCGCCATCCTCACGAGTTGCCTCGGCATGCGCTTCGATACACTCTGTTCCCCGACCAAACTCTAGCGTTAGTATTCCAACACGCTCATAGGTATTAAGCTCATCCACTCCTTCCTTCAACACAAGAAATGCCCGAGATTTTTGGTCTTTATGTTCCATGTCTGCTATCATAATCACCTTTACCGGCGAGGGTGGAAGCTTCTCACGAGTAGGAATATCGGGACTGAATCCCGGAAGTGGCGAATACATTCCCTCTTTTGTTTTGATAGAGAGTATGGGTCTGAAGTGTGAGAATAGTACTTTTGTTTCGAGCATACTGTCTTTGGCTTTATCGAGGTAAAGGACGCCGCCGGGCAGGCATCTTGCAGAAATTACGAGATAAGCTGATGAAATCTCGCCATTTTGGTCAGGGCCAGTTGGCATGCTATTGACTTCGACAATATCAGCGTGTACGTGTGTGATAGAGAGCCATGTTGGATAAATAATGGGTGCATGAATGACGGATGCCCAGGACCAGGTTGGTGCACGCCAGGGAAATGGTCTCTCCGCTTCGATTCTCCAATCATCCGTTTTCCACAGTAGATCATGGATGAAGGAACTTCTCCAAAGACCAGCCAAATACTGATCTGTCCCGTGTAAATTCCACCTTTGAGCCAAGCCGGCGAGCGCAGGAAAGACGTCTTTGCCGTAACTGATGCTAAGCCTTGAGTATTCCCCAACAAGCCACCTCCATAATGAGTGGCGATCTACTTTTTCGGAACCAGGGCCGTGCGCGGAAAGCTGAGAGCGAATTTTCCTTGTCTGGTCGACAGGGTAGCTACCAGTGCCGCCGCACTCGCATTTAAAACCTTCCTTGCACTCTAAGCTCAGTTCATAGGGCGCAAAGTGCAGAAAGCGGGGCGACAACAACCTTTCTTGGTATACCCACGCGCGTTCCAGGAGCGGAAATGGCGATTTCTCAATGTGTTCCATAGGTCGTGGATATTGAGTAACATGGCTCAAAGGCCCTCCAGCATATATAGCCGCTTCATGTCCATCAACAACAAGTTTTAATGGGCATTCGATAGACTCTTGTATCCTTTCCGCTTCCCGATTAAATAAACCTCCGTTAGAATGTGATGACCTTGTAGCACCAAGCGTAATATACGCATTCTGATAGATAGACGCCATCTGAGCAGCCTCCCTTTTCCAGTCTCCCGGATCATCCTGGATAATACAAAGTGAATCAATCCAGATCCAGGCTAATCCAAGTCGGCGCGCAAACAAAATAGAATCTTGGAAATTCCGGGGCAGTAGCTGCCAAGGAATTTCTTCTTTATGCCGTGCAATTGTATCTTTGAGCGTGCGAAGCATCGGAAAATCACCTGGTGGACCCCAGCAATGGCTTAGGCAAGCATATCTTCCTAGTTCATGTTTTGTCTCATACAAGGAAACTTGATTGTTCTCGATATTGAGGACCCTTGAAGGCATTTTCTGACTCTCGCCTGGTCCACATTCAGGGTGGTCCGAGGTACAACGTAGCAACCACGTTAGAGCTCTCTCAAGACTAGCAGCTGATTCCGTGCCCCCAAAGGGGATGCTGCTGATGTCGGGCGGCTTGATAGTTGCTGCAAAGAATCGGCAGGACTCTATGGGAGCTAAGGGAATGGTTAATCGACGGCTAATGGAGATGTGCAAAAAGACACCAGTTGTAAAAGGGCAGAAATAACCATAGGTTGTTGACTTACGTAGGAGTTTTGGGGGTTGGACAAAAAAGTTTATATCTCGCCATTGAACGCGAGCATTGGGTGTCCCCACAGTCAAACCAGCAAATGGGTTTGCGTGCTCTCTGAACACCTCATCGTCCAGAGTAATATCTGAAATTCCTTGGATGACAGTATAATGATGGAAAAAACAAACTGGGCAGCCCTTTGTAGCAGATAAGGCGAGCTCCTTGACAGTTCTTTTCTGAAGTTCGTCATCGCGGTAAGGGCATGTATAGCACTCGTCAAAGCGGAACCCGGTCTTTTCAACAAATACAACGATAGCCCTTGACATATTCAAACAATCGACGAAAAGTCGCGAAAGCGGATGTTACTGCCAACGTACGGAATGGAATGTAAGTGAGCGCCCTGTTGCCTAATGGGCATAATACAACCCCGCTTCTGCGAGCTGTACTGTCCAAAGTCCAATCAACATAGCGACCTCAACCTACTTCCTTTGTATATCTCCTGTAGCACCTATAATTTGGAGACAAAGACATCATCATCCACATACGCTCCTCTCAAGCGCCTTTCTCCTTGGTGCGCTTCAAGTGCTTCTCTCGAGTATTACGCACCAAGAATCAAGCCGCTAATATCGGCCATGGTGGAAGTAAAAGCCCAAGTATCAATCTAGTGAGACTTAGCAAGCTGCGTAGATTCCCAAGCCTGATATGGCTAAGTAGGCCTGTAGCTCCTTTTTCGTGTTGCAAATCCGTGCTTTAGGCGGGAATAGCTCTACATAGTATGATTCGACAGTTCATCGCTCACTAATGGCTTGAGACGGGTCTTTTTATTCGTGCCTAACGTCTAACGTGCAGAGTGGCGTCTATATCTGCATCACTCAACACCTTTTCCAAGAGGGGAGCATGAATGAATGGGTACCCATCCGGTAGCGCTTCTATGGCCAAGCTCTTCGGTCACCCATTCATTAATGCTCTCCTTTTGTCGATCTCTCAAATAGAGATTCAGCCGTCAGCCTTGTCCTTCGCGTTGCTGATAAGATGCGAATCCCCCGCACTTTCTAAAATATCGCCGATTTTCTCATAGCGTCTGCAGCATCACTCATTATTGCAATTATCCTGTTGTTAGTTATCATGCATCTCAAAATCCCCAGCGGGCAAGAACGGCCACCTCGTGTATATCGAAAGCAGCACCGTGCTTACCAGGTGGATACTTCAAAAAGAGATGTCGGATCTAATCCTGGTGAAAGTGACGAGGGTGAGTTCGAAGAAACACCTCCTCACTATAAGAAAAACCGCCGTCGCCCTAACACCCGGAAAAAAGCGAACGCAACTCCTGGTGTTCTTGCGCTACCGCGCCATTACATTGTCTCCATTCTCGGTTGGATTTTCGGGCTGATCAGTACAATTTTAAACATCGCACAAGTCCCAGTGGCAATCATCTTTGCCGTACTACTGGTCGCTTATGGCTTCGAACATTCTACAATTGTTATAGGAAGGTCACTTTGCGGTGTGCCCATCGTATCATCGTACATAGCTGAGTGCAGAACTGTGCCTCGATCCCAACCTGGACTCCCACCCCTATTGGAAACTCTCGATTATAGCTCCAAGCTGAAAGAGCTACAGGAGTTTGGGGTAGACAGCCAGGAAATGGTATATGCATTGACAGTTGGCGAAGGAGAAGTAAGAAAGATGATCTTTCAATTGAGCATCACCGATGTCCCGTCAAGGTTTTCAGATACAATCCCTTACCCATCAAGCAATACCGAAGCCTAACTCTCGTCAGGGCTTTGCTCAGGCCTTTATATGAGGACTACAAGCAACTATCTGAAGACACCATCGACGGACTGCAAGACTGGCTTGTGCAACTAGATCAAATTGTTAAGAATACGATCATCATCACTTCCTGGACTGGAGATGAGCTTACAAGGATCCAAGACAAGCAATCTTTCTTTCTCGTGCCAGTCCAAAACTGGCTGGGCAGAGTAATGGGTCAACCTACCAGTGTCGCTCTCCTCGAGCATGACGTGAAGAAAATATTTGTGGATATGACCGAGTTGGTCTCACAACGAATCATATCAGCCCTACTTCAAGCACGGAGAGTTCGTGGCAACCTTGTTGAAATGAAGACCATAATGGAAACATTTGCGAGGATCTACCTAGAAGATGGACAGAAACTAGATACGCGTCGACTAAGCGAACAATCTTTCTGGAGAAAGATTCTTCGGTCGCACCGTGATAAGATGGCGAACTTTGAGAGAACGGTCAAAATGTGCGCCAAGTTCTACAACATGATGGAGCGCACGATCGAGAAGAACAAGATGGTGGAAGTCAAAATGGGAAATATAAGGAGTCAATTGAAGGCGTTCCAGGACAATCTTTCGATGTCAAGTCTATGGTTTCAAAACGATTTGCCACTACAGCCGTATTTACAAATGCTGTCAGATTCCGTTAGAACCTTGGAAATATCGGATAGAGCTACGAAGAAGCGGAAAGCAAAGGTTATGAAGCGCATTGATGAGACAATGCGTCAAAAGTGAAGCGAAATGTAGAGATTGGTCAGGTCATGTTATAAAAGTAAATGTAGAGGTGGAGGACGAGTGCGTATGCAGAGATTTTGTTCATCACGGCATTCATATCAATCATCATGTTTCTTTCCACCTCAATACACCATACATCAATACACCCACGAGAGTATTCCAAATTGCTTTCTTTTAGCAAACACGGCGCCCTCGAGGCTTCTTGAGCAAATCAGAAGGCGGCAGCCTTTGCCCTACGCTCTCGAAATTAATGAGGCCCACACGTAGTCGCCTAATAGCACAGTTTTGCAACCAAAAAACTCTACTATTATCACATAATATCTCACAGACTCTACGATTTCAAGCTGTTCGTAGCATCTACGGTGGTTAAAGCGCGAAATCGTCTGATATTATAGAAATACAACTAGCAACGTATGCAGGGTCACCTCAATGACTTCGATGACTAATATGTGAAGCCGACTTTCGAGTTTCGTCTGCACAGTGGCTACGCAATGTTAGCCTGCTTAAAGGGGATGGTGGTTTCAAGGATTAGGAATTAAAATACATATAATCACCATGCGTGAAGAGCTCGCCTGATTATTTGTAGTAGTTCGTATATGGATATGCCAGCAGCTTATATCACGTTTCAAACAATCTTTTGAGCTCTTGAGTTATTTTGATATCCTCACCAGAGACGAAATGCTGAACTCGACTCGCCCAGATATCAAGGCCATCTTGGTAAGCTTCGCACAGGTCTGCGACAAGATACTTGAATTCTGACTCTTGACTGTGTAAAGCTGAGTAATCTGGCATGTTGATATTGCATTGTAGTGGTTAATTGGCGTCAAAGATGGGTGAGATGGATTGCTCGGTTAAGCTAGCCCCACCATAGAGAGCACGTGAGTTTATAGCGCATTTAGTTCTTGGTAATCCAATAAAGGCGGTAGGGTAATGATGACATGCAAGGATGACAGCTTTGTGCAGGGAGCTATCATGCGAGGCTGGAGGATAATTTACGATGATGTCAACGGCGCAACAGCGCATTAGCTTCAGCATCCGAAACATTCCAACTGCGTGTAGCTGCGATATGAGGCTCCTCACTAAAACATATTCAATAGTAGATGTGATTGACCACTGCGTACCGTAGCATTCCATTATCCAATATTACCACGGACAGCTCATGTCTGAAGTGTCCGATCCAGCGCGATCTGAAGGAAGCTCTCAAGTAAATGTGGCGTACACGAAAAATTTGTACATCGTAGGGAAAGACAGGTGCATGAAAGTAAATCGTCGTCCACAGACAAGTCTCTCCCTACTGGATCTCGTACGCGGATCCCAGCATCGCTTCGATGTCCAGTCATTCACATTGTCCGTCTTCAATCCAACCAACCATCATCAATGCCACTTCTTCATCATGGCTCATCTTCAACTCGGGGTATCTTTACACTCGGGAAGCCTTGCGAGCGGCCATCTGACAAAAGGCTTCGTTACTCATGTGTCCGTTGGTGTATTACAGTGGAATGCTTACCTTCTTTGAGATCAGAAGGCCGATTAGCAGAAAAGCAATGGCGCCAACGATGCAGAACACGAGGATGACACCAGGTTCCCGGGCAGCCCAGTTCTTCCTCTTCATGAGTTGGTGGACAGCAAGCTCGCTGCGCGCGACGATGGACATGTCGATGGCGGCCATTGTGTTAATTGTCTATTTCCTTGACAAAGTCAGCAGTGTACTATGCGATAATTTCCCTAGGCCTTGCAACATCCTGAAGTGCAACGGAACTCTTTAGAATGCTGTCCAAGTGATAGTTGGCGCGATGTTTTTGAAAACGCGACAATGCGATTTCGAGGATTGCGCCATACAATGGCCCCTGGGTGCAAGGCTGTGCATACTTTGGCAGATTATTTTCGGTCCTTTGGAGAATTGGAACGAGTTCTGGTCGGAATGAAACGTTGGAGAGCTCTTGAGACGAGAAAGGCTGATCAGCGCAACTCGATTGAATGGCGTCGCGGGCGATGGATTGGCAGTGGATTCGATGTAAAAGCGACGATAGTCATCGATTAAAATAAGCACAGTCTGAGGCCGAAGTCCGCCTTTTAAAGGCTTTCAATGACCCAAAAAAATCGGCAATCTTGAGGCATTTTGTTCGGGTGCACGTCTTGTTTAGCTGGCGCGGAACGTCCGGCTAGAGATCCCAGGGCCAATTGATCGATAGAAGGAGGAAGAAACACACCTACTTACAGTATGAAGCTTTGAGGAGATGATTGAAGTTGGAGGGCAGAGTGGAGAGGAAGTGCAGTCGTGGTGAAGGGAGAAAGGTCGGAGGGACTCGAGGAACCTGCCTTGAAGGCTGGGGGGAGCTCTGGCAGCTGGCACTAGCAACCAATCAGTGTAAGCGGGGGGGTGCTACATCATTCCTGCTGCGTGATCCGGCAGAATCCATTATTTTGGGCTCCACACTTCCGCCGAGGAACCAGACCCAATCCTCACCAAGGCGCAAGTTGTGTTTGACTGATGATAGCCGTTGCACATGGGCCGCTCAAATACTCGAGCGTCGTATTCTTGCGCACTCTTTGTCCACAACAACATGCTAAAGCTTGTGGTTTATCTGACTGTTCGGCTCCCGCTCGGGTACCCTTGTCTAGTTTGCTGATCGCTCATCACGAAGGCTTATCTCATGACAACAAGCCGCGAGCATCGGCGTGGGTGCGCCGGCAATCATAGTGA
>BLYF01000138.1:83647-143828 GCA_014905255.1 Herpotrichia juniperi
TCACGTTTGCGCTCATTTGCTCTCCCTTTTGCTGGACCTCGCAAATTGCGTTCAATATATCGAAACTTCGTGGACGTCGAATTGATCTTGCAGCCCTGATCGTCTGCCAATGCCATCCCCAGACTTGGCTCGAAGCTTGGTGAGCGCATGGGCTCTGTTTCGAGGACGTGTTTCCAACCTCACCTCGATATTGTCAAAGCGTAGCATTCAATCTCTATTTGTTTGCATTTCCGAGTCTATCAGGCATCGATTGTATAAGTAGGGCTATGTTCCTGCACAGATTTTCACGTTACGCGTCAAATTGAAGCCATCTCATCTTTCTTCGGCCGCGACCACAAATTCGCTCAAGATGGCTCGAGCCCTCGGAGATCCATGCCTTTTATAGGGTACGTGCTCTGTCCGAGTTTTCGTTCTTTCGTTATCACCGTGTTTGTGTCGAAAAAAGTAAACAAGTTTAGTAGGGTGTGAAATTAAACATTTTGGTATTGAACGCCTTTTTCCTCTATTTCCCTTTTGGCAGCAGTCACACCGCCTATCACACGGTACCCTCAATGTCTCCAGATCCTGATCTGCTTGTCCGCACCTCCACTGCCAACTCTCTCCCCGTCCGGACTCCAATCCAAAGCAAACACCTGGTCCTTGTGACCTGGCAGGTCCTCCTTCAGTTTTCCAGTCCGCATGTCCCACACCTTGAGCGTGGTGTCCTTACTGCAGCTGGCAAGTAGTCTGCTATCCGCGGAGAAGCTTGCCATGTACACAGGCCCAACATGCGCCCTCAGGGTGAACATAAATTTGCCATCTCGCGCGGACCAAATCTTGACATGGTTGTCCCAGGCTGTAGATGCGAGGAGCATTCCGTCGGGCGAGAAACAAACTTGGTTGATTTGCTTCTGGTGACCTGTCATACGGGTAACTGGTTTTGGTGTAGAGAGTGGTGTCCAAAGGAAGATCGTACAGTCTTCAGACGCAGTAGCCAGACGTTCAACAATCTCTCCGTTGATGGTTGCTGCCTTTTCGAACCGCGATTTGGCCTTGGCTACCTTCTCCTCGAGTGTTGCGGGGACATTACGTGTGTGGTCGTGGTATGATGTCCGCAGAACGAAGTCGGTTGAAAGAGCCAGATGGTTGACCCAATGGGCATGACCAGAGAGTGTGTGCTGGAGAGCGCCGGTCGCCGAGTTCCAGACTTTGATCGTCTTGTCGTGTGAGGAGGTGTACATCAATCCAGCACCTCCCCACTTGACGCAAGTGACGCTGCCTTTATGACCCGTAAGCGCAGAGTCGATCTTACCACCGATAGCATCCCAGATGCGCACTGTGCCGTCTTTTGAAGAAGAAGCTACTCGTGGTCGTCCAGGCTCTTGCAGATGATACGGCTCCCAGGATAGTGAGGTGATGAAGTTGGTGTGACCCTTCAAGGGGCCTCCGATCTGTTTCCCGGTGTTGGGATCCCATATGCGCACTTCGTTGTCATAGCCCCCAGAAGCTAGAAGGGAGCCGTCTGGCGAGTAGCTGACAGCGAGCACCCATCGCGTGTGGCCCTTCAGTGTATGTATTGGTGTTCCAGTATCGCAGTCCCATATTCTCACTGTCTTGTCTCCGCTCCCACTCGCCATCCTACTAGAATTTGCAGGCGAGAATTGCACCGCCAATATGTTGTCTCCGTGTCCCGCGATGGCTGATGCACATCTCGAGACTGCCTTCACTCGGAATACCGCCTGCGGCGCATACTGCAGAGTGATCTCGCTTTCTGCCGACACCTTCCCTGGCTTGACCAATGAGTTGTAAATATCCTCCTTGTCTCCAAGAGCTTCTGCGCCACCCTCTGGGAAGAATCTGTATGGTATCCGGTCATCTCCTTGCTCTTTCAGTTCGTTCAAGAGAATTTCAAGGTTCTTGGTTGATGCTTGCGAAAGAGGTACTGTGAGAACGGGAAGATCGCCGCTCTCGCCGGTAGCTTGGTCTACGAATCGGATCCGTACGGTGCCATCTGGAATCGTTGTATCTATGTCTTGCTGCTGGCGCGCAATCTCTCCACGTTCGCGCTTCTGCCTCTTTGATGGGGGCGGATATTGCGTCGCCATTTGTAGGGATGCTGTGAATGTGTCGTACGAATCGCTGTACCGAAAGTTGAGGTTCAAGAATTAAGGTGGGGTTGTACTTAGTTCCTCGAGAAATGTTGTGGTGGAGGGAACTTTTTCTGCAGAGAAAGTTTATCGATAGGAAATATTTGGCGCTAGCGGGGATCGTGCTGCAAGGCGGAGCGACCACCGCGGGGTTCAGTTCACTCACCATTCACTCGCCCATCAGACTTCATCTCGTCATAAAGCTGAGAGATGCAAATTCATTGATTGCACACTAATCAAACAGTTTCACTAACCATCATGGCCCAGAGATTTCGTCCCTCGACGACTTCCTACAGCGCTTCAGTTTCTACTTCTTACCCTTCGTACACTTATAACGAGTATACAACGACAACTTCTCGTCCGAGGACACGCAGAAGCACAGCGAGACCTGGGACTGCACGCCCGCGCACTGGTGCATCTACTATTGCCCGAATCGAAGCCCAGCAAGTTGTATGCGCTATCACCGAGTCTCGTGGCATATCTCCCACTGTCGGTGTAGCTTTTGTCAACCTCGATACTGGGGAGGCCGTGCTGTGCCAGATATGTGACAGCCAAACCTACGTAAAAACTGTCCATAAATTGAGGGTTTATGGTCCTTCTGAAATTCTTATCGTCTCAACTGCGGCGAGCCCCAAATCAAAGCTCTTCTCTATCATTGAGGAAAACCTCGAAATCATTGAGAGTAAGCTTACTTTGCTCGATCGCCGATACTGGGCAGAGTCGACAGGTTACGACTACATTCAATCTCTGGCTTTCCCTGAGGATGTCGAGGCCATCAAGACTTCGGTCAAAGGGAACTACTACGCTGTCTGCAGCATTGCAGCCGTAAGAGCTTTACCTCTAACCGATCTTCATGTCACTCAGACGTCTCTAGGTTATCAAGTACATCGAACTTGGCCTGGCAAAGTCGTTTCCGATGCACTCTCTCAGGTTCAAATACGAAACGTCCGAAGGTTCAATGATGATCGATGTATCCACCATCTATTCGCTCGAACTAGTTCAGAATCTTCAAAATCAGAAGTCAAGAGACTGCTTATTTGGTCTGCTGAACGAGACACTGACACCAATGGGGGCACGACTCTTAAGAAGCAATATCCTCCAGCCTCTTACTGAACCGGAGACCTTGAACAGTCGATACGATGCCTTGGAAGAATTGACGACTAAGGAAGAGATGTTTTTTGCAACTCGCGCCAGTAAGTATTACGATGTGTGTTTTACAGGTTGTTAAGTCATTGCAGCTCTCAAGGGTTTCTTAGATGTCGACAAGGTTCTCACTGCTGTAAGGCTCCTCAAGGTCCCATCACAGGTACCTACTGACCTGAACAGCTCATCGTGATTCCAACGAAACCCACGATCCAGACAACGGAACAGAGCATCAACCAAGTGATCATGCTGAAACAGTTCGTTATCTCTGTCAATCCAATATATGAAGCGCTCACTGGAGCAAGGAGCTCTTTGCTAATCTATATCCGCGAGGTTTGCACACAGGTTGAAGTCCCTTTCTACTTACTGACGATCAATAGCTGTGTTCTCCAGAGAACATCCTCCCTGTTCAAGATCAGATTGACGCCATGATCAACGAGGATACGACTTACGCTAAACAGCCCCTTGAGCTAAGGAATCAGCGTACGTACGCAGTTAAGTCTGGTGTGAACGGCCTTCTCGACGTCGCTAGGACGACTTACAAAGAAGCAATGGAAGATGTTTATCAGCATGCTAATGAGCTGAGCTGTGGGTCCCTTGTCTCTTGTGTCCGAAAACGGGTGTCCTAACATACTTGTAGTAGAATATGACCTCCAACTCAACCTAAAATACGACACGGCACGTCAGTTCTACATCCGCATTTCATCATCTGAGATCAATGAGAGACCTCTTCCACCAGTCTTCACCAACGTTTTCCGCAATAAGAACACGATTGAGTGTCAGACCTTGGAACTGATGAAGCGAAACCAGAAGGTCAGAATTATAGACGTCATCTGCTCGCCTCAGTTACTCAAACTGCGTGCAGATTACAGTTTCGCATCAAGAAGTGGTCTTGATGAGTGAGTGCCCATCTTCAGGGTACATTGCAAAGGATGCTAACACGTAAAGGTGATGAGGCTATTCAGGCTCTTATCGAAGAGATACGTGGTCACATGTCAATTTTGTTCAAAATTTGCGAAGCAGTTGCTATGCTTGATATGGTACTTTATCCTATTATGTCCTCAGCCATCACCGCTAAACCCTGAATAGATTGCTGCCTTCGCCCAGCTCGTAACGACTAACAATTACGGTAATGGCATCAACTCTTGACGCTCATATTGCTGACTTAGGTTCAGTGCGGCCTTCCATCACGGACACGCTTGCAATTTCAGCTGGTCGACATCCTATTCGCGAGAAAATCATGCACAGTAAATTCGTACCGAACGATTACTATGCTACACAGCCAAGACGCTTCCAGATTATCACTGGCTGTAACATGAGTGGAAAGAGTACATACATTCGCTCCGTTGCTCTCATGTCAATCATGGCCCAGATTGGAAGCTTGTGAGAATGAGGATGGCATGTTTATTTTTATAGAGAAAGACTAACGATTACCAAGCGTTCCAGCAACCTATGCTTCTTTCCCAATTCTACATCAACTCTTCGCTAGATTGGGTATGGATGACAACATCGAGACCAACGTATCGACTTTCGCGGCCGAAATGAGAGAGATTGCATTCATCTTACACAATATCGATCGACGTAGTTTGTATGCTATATCAAAAGCACGAGGTTGAGGCTGTTGCTAATATAAGGTTAGGGCTATCGTTGATGAACTCGGAAGAGGTACAAGTACTCGTGATGGTCTAGCCATAGCTCTGGCGATCGCCGAAGCCCTTGTCGATAGCAAAGTGAGTCTGCAACTGCATTCCTCGCGATGCACACTAAAGTTGGAACAGGCCTTTGTTTGGTTTGCAACCCATTTCAAAGATCTGGCAACTATCCTAGCAGAACGAACTGGAGTGGTTAGTCTGCATCTAGCAGTTGACGTATGTTGTTTTTCAGCATGTTGTAATATCCCTAACACCCCTCCAGCTCAGCACCAACGACACCATGACTATGCTTTACAAAGTCGCCGAAGGTGCCACCACAGAATCACATTACGGTCTCGCCCTTGCCAAAGTCGTTCCTCTTCCCGAAGGTATCGTCGAGCACGCAACTTACGTCGCCCAAAAGCTCGAGCGCCAGAACCTCAAGAGGAAGAAGACCTCAGCGCCTGTAATCAAGGAGCGCCGACGCAAGCTCATTCTCGACCTTAAAGAGCACTTGGTTCAGGCCCACAATGGTGTTTTGGAAGGTGAAGTCCTGGCAGATTGGCTCAAAGCACTTCAGAAAGAATTTGTCGCCCGGATGTCAGCCATTGATGCTGAAGAGGCTCGCGCAGGCCATGACAGTGAGGAAGAGGACGATGACCAGGATGATGAAATGAGGGATAGGAGCGAGTACGATCATGAGGAGGAGCTTCTGGACACCAATGCTAGTCAACATTCGGTCATCTCGATTGATTCTAGGATCAGTTCTACCACTTCGTCGACGACGCATCGTGCGGTGTCTGAGTCGGCGTCTGATGTTCGTGCAATTTCGGAAAACGAGCGTTGAGGTTCTTTAGATGTTTGACGTTCGGTATCGTGGATTCCACACCCTTCGTTCTACTCTCCCGACATTAAGTAAGCATACAAATGTGGAGGCTACCAGCAGTTTTGGAAAGTTTCAATATGATGGGGCACCTGAAGATAGAAGGCCATAAGTTCGATCTTTCACGTCGGAAAGGGGCGTTGTTAGCGTCCCAACTCGAACCAGATACAATGAATGGGCATAATGTGTACGATGGAGAGATCTTGGGATGATAGCATCGCTTCGAATGTATAGTACAATGAACAGGCCAAATGTTTTGCACCCATCTAATCGCTTTTCCGGATCATTTGAACGAACGCCTGACCAATGCTGAATGCCCCAAACGTCTATCATCGCGCAAGTGACCATGATACGGTGGGCGCCAAACTCGACATTTTGATGGTATATTAACAAGTTTCCCGATCTCGACGGCCGCTCACTCCTCTGCCGGCGCCTCCTCTTGGTCCTCGACATCCTTCGCATACATCTTCCTCGGCACCTCAAAGACGTAGATGCCGTTGCGGCCGCCCTGTCCTCCCATCCACCGTCCTAACCTGGGCTCTTTCCCCACCGCCGCCACGATGCAAATCCCATCTTTACCCCTATCCCCCCTTTCGCACACAGCCAACCCGTTCACAATCCCCCTCACGATAGTTCCGCCCCCGCCATCCTCCTCAACCGGCACGCGCCCCACGGTCCCCAAGCCCTCAATACTCCTCTTAGCATCTCCAACCCGCCACGCGCGGACCCACCCATCCCAGCTCGCCGTCAAGACCAGATCCGCAAACGGCACCGTCGCAACCGCCGTCACGTATCGCGGCAGCCGCGGCCCCGGCTTGATGCCCGTCTGTTCCGCATCGGCGTTTGCCGACATCTCGGCCGGCGATAGCGCGGCGTCGCGGCCGTGGGTCAAAGGGACGGTGAAGACGGGCTTCTTGCGCTGCGTGTTCCAGAGGCTGAGCTGGCCGTTGTCCGAGCCCGTCACGAAGAGCGAGGCGTCGAGGGGCGCGATGCAGTCGGTGCTGCCTTCGGCGTAGGCGATGGGTGTGTCGTCGGTGTCTTCGTGCTTGTCCACAGAGTCACTGTGGCCGTTGGTTTTGGGCTTGTCGCCAAAGCGCCCCTTGCGCATCTTCTCCATGCCCTTTTGCCGGGCGGTGCCGCCGCCGTTGAACTTGAGCATCGTTTCTTCGACCACTTTCCACAGGATCGCGGTGCGGTCGCGGCCGCCGACGCTGATGCACGTTTCTTGTGTCCCGTCGAGGCCGCCGGAAATGCCTACTAGTTTGTCCTGGTGGCCTAGTAGTGTGTCGATGTAGGCCATTTCTGATGCGCTCCATATCTTGACGGACCGGTCTGCTGATGCTGAGTAGAGCTGTTCTGTGCCTCTTCGGAAAGCGAGTGATGTGATGGCGTCGCGGTGGGCGTTTTGCTGGAAGAACATGCGCCGGGGGGTTAGGGTGTCGGCGTCCCAGATTATGAGACGTGCGGTGGAGTCGCCTGTTGCGAGGAATTTCCCTGAGTCTGAGATGGCGATGGAGAGGATGGGGCTCGTGTGGCCGATGTAATCCTTGTCTTTTGCCTTGTTCTTGTCTCCCTTGCGCCAGAAGAGCTTCTTGGGTGTCCGTCGAGGGCAAATGTTGGTGGGTCGACTTGAATCTTCCGCATATGATTTTGGGTCTGCTATTTCCCACTTCTCGATGACCATGTCTTTGCTTATCGTCCATGCGTATGGTAGCCTAACGGCGCATCCTGTGATTGAGCATCGCAGTCCAGATTTTCCAAAGACGTGTGATGCATTCTCGAGATCCAGATCTTCTGCAATCTTCCGGTAGATCTTGCCCTTTGTCTCTGCCACATCTTCCTTTAATCTTTCTGAGATCAAGTCCCGGTCTACATCTGCTGCATCGAAGCCTCCATCGTCCTCGACCTCGACTCGTATGCTGTCCAAGTATCGTTCTGCAAGCCGTAGTCGCTTTTCTGCCGCGGTCTCTTCCTCGTCGTCTGAGCTGCCTGAGCTCTCCGGGTCCTCAGCGGGAACATTGCCTCCCTCATCGTCCGAGCTCTCACTCCCAGATATCGACTCTTCTCGTTCCTTTCGGCGGGGCGCTTTCGCAGATTTGGAGGAGTTGGAGGTTACATTCCGTTTTTTCGATATGCTGGCGGGCGCTTCAGTTCTTTTCCGTTTCCGCTGCGAGGCAGGAGTGGTGAAAAACGAGGACATTGTCGTGGTGAAGAAGACGAGAGTTTGCGCGCGTTCGAAAGTTTGGAAATTTTGTCGGCGATTTTCCGATGCGGATCGCTGACCGCCTTGCCGCATTCAGGCCCATGCGTCTTGCCAAGCCATACAGCTTCGCGGAACGTGTGGTGAACAAGAAGCTTCCCCGTTCGTACTCACCACCACTCCGCTGCTCTTCCTCCTCATCGTGCCCTTTCGCTCACTGCTCCCAACCGCCCAGGAAGAAGCACAAAATACCACTGCTTCATCTCCAGACTCGCCTCCGTAGGCACCACTGTCTACGTACCCTCCTCGCCTGTCGCCCGCCTCTCGGGAATCCGCAATTCGCAACAACACACACACACACACACACACACACACACACCCACAAACCCACAACCCCTTCACACAACTTCAACATGAGCGGCAGTGGCGATCCCGAGCGCGAGCACTCCCTCGAAGAGTACAAGACCAAGCTGCTGGAGTCGCGAGAGTGGGAGGCAAAGCTGAAGTCGCTCCGGTTAGACATCAAGGGCCTCCAGCATGACTTTGACGTATCAGAAGACAACATCAAGGCTCTGCAGAGCGTGGGTCAGATAATAGGGGAGGTGCTCAAGCAGCTGGATGAGGAGAGATGTGAGGATTATCACGGTCCGTCTCCGTAACAACTACTGATGTGCTCTAGTCATCGTCAAGGCGTCCTCAGGACCACGTTACGTCGTAGGATGCCGATCCAAGGTCGACAAGGCGAAGCTGAAGCAGGGAACCCGAGTTGCGCTCGACATGACCACACTCACCATAATGCGAATGCTACCCCGCGAAGTCGATCCCCTCGTCTACAACATGTCTCTGGAGGACCCAGGTCAAGTCAGCTTCGGCGGTATCGGAGGTCTGAATGAGCAAATTCGCGAGCTGCGAGAAGTGATCGAGCTACCGCTGAAGAACCCCGAACTCTTCCTCCGAGTCGGCATCAAGCCCCCGAAGGGTGTCCTACTCTACGGACCCCCAGGAACCGGAAAGACGCTGCTTGCGCGAGCCGTAGCGAGCAGTTTAGAGACAAATTTCCTGAAGGTCGTATCTTCAGCCATTGTCGACAAGTACATTGGAGAGTCTGCACGTCTTATCCGCGAGATGTTCGGCTACGCGAAGGAACACGAGCCCTGCATCATCTTCATGGACGAGATCGACGCTATCGGTGGACGACGTTTCTCTGAGGGCACATCTGCAGATCGAGAAATTCAGCGAACCCTGATGGAGTTGCTCAACCAGCTGGACGGTTTCGACTATCTCGGACAGACCAAGATCATCATGGCGACAAATCGACCCGATACCCTCGACCCTGCGCTTCTCCGTGCTGGACGTTTGGACAGGAAGATTGAGATTCCGCTGCCGAATGAGGTTGGACGTCTGGAGATTCTCAAGATTCATGCGCAGGGTGTGCAGACGGAGGGCGAGATTGACTTTGAGAGTATCGTCAAGATGAGTGATCAGTTCAACGGAGCTGATTTGAGGAATATCGTCACAGAAGCGTAAGTATAACCATTCATTTGATTTTGTACAAAGCTAATATCATACAGTGGTCTCTTCGCCATCAAAGACTACAGGGATTCAATCAATCAGGATGACTTCAACAAGGCTGTGCGCAAGATGGCTGAGTCGAAGAAGCTAGAAGGCAAGCTCGAGTACCAGAAGCTATAGAACGATAAAGTGGACGCTCTTCTGCATCTTGCACTTCTGGCGCTCGAATGATGGCTAGGCATGATGAATAGCAGGCACCAGCTTATTATGTACCAACAATATCATACTTTAGTAGCTGAATCATCCTACCAGAAGCTATATCAGGTTTACTAATCTTTTTGTCGTTCTCTCCTGCATATTGCCAGTTCCTAGGGAACATTTCAGCATCTGGAAGTAGCGTACAGTGCCTTTTGCCAGATAGAGTAGGCATCAATAGGTCACGCTTGACCCTCTTGCCCCCTAGCTCGAGATGCTGAACCATGTCGTTGCATTGTGAGAAATGTCCCCTCGGACCAGAGAGTAGAACTCATGCTTCTTCTAGCACATCTGACTCCCCAACATCATCGATAACCCACAACAACAGGCACACTCTCCATCCTCCCCTCAACCTCTCCCACCGACCCCCGACCAACACCCCACCTCAACTCCACCTCCCCGAAATAATTCGCCTCCCCGCTCACCTTCCTAAACCCCGCCTTCTCAAACAACTTGATGCTCCTCACATTATCCTGGTCGATCTTGACTCTCAGATATTTTAGATACCTCGTGCCCCGCCCTCCGCTGTACTCGTCCGTGATCTGCTGCACACACGAGGTGACGTACCACAGGAACGCAAGGAGGATAGAGCGTCCGAGGCCGCGGTTCTGGTGCGCTGGCGACGCGACCATGATTTCGATTTCGCCGATGAGGGGTGCGGTTTTTTCCGGGTGGTCTTCCTCGTCCTCTTTACCGTCCTCGTCTTCGTCCTCGTCCTCGTCGTCAGGGCACAGGAAAAGGTTCACGTCCCCGAGCATGGTGGCGGACGTGTCGTGCTTCTGGCTTTCGATTGTTGATGGGAGTACTGGGGGCGCGGTGCAGGCGATGAAGGTTAGTTTGTCGGCGTCTTCGCGCCAGGAGGTCTGCATGCTGTATTCTTCGGAGAGGGTTAGCGGCTCCGAGGCGGTTGCTTTCTGTAGTTCGGGATCTTGCATCCAGGCGTGGTAGGTTGGCACGTGGTGTTTGGAGTATGGGACTAGGAGGATTTTGGGTGTTAGGAGCGCTGGTTTTGTTAGTATGGGCTGTGGTTAGGCTAGTGTAACGAGATGGTTCGTACCGGTGTGTTCGTTAAGTTTCATGGTCGGTGTTGTTCGTCTAGTATTTGGAGTTGTTCACGGATAATTCGAGTTTGCTGGTCGTTAAAAATGGTGCCGTAGAACGAGATCTCAAGATTGCGGATAGAATGGAAATTGACTGTAATGATCAGGGCTCCCAAGTCTGGATTTCAGTGTTTTTGTTAATCGTGGAGTGAAGTGTGGGTGATGCGCTCGTGGATTTTGACCAAAATCCAACGAAGCGCTCTGATTGGCTGCGCAATTTATCTTTTCAAGATAGTCCGCAAACTGAATGATACAAAACTCAGATAGGTTTGCTTATTTCTCCGTCATAGATAGGAACACTTGAAAGGCCGTATAGTCATATCTCGGACTAGACAATAAGTGCGCGAAATTACGCCCCGTCAAGTTGTCATCTCAAGTGTTGATGGATGGTGCTAATCTGAATGAGGCAACATGCAACTTCATCCCATCTTTTGCCCAGGTGCTGCGCCTCGACCTCTCTTCCCTCTTCACGTAGATACCCAAAGTTATTTAGTGTTTCTATCTTCACATATGTAAATTCGTTACACGCGTAGAGTTCAAATTTTGTTGTGAAAGTTGTTCTGCGCTTTCTAATTCGATTGGTATCCGACAAAGACACTTGTCCAAAGAGCCAGCGTGTTCAAGTCATCATTTCGCGCGTCCTTTTCATCTACAGTCCTCTCTTATCATACTTGCGCAAGTCATGACTACCCAGAGAGTTCCTGTTCTCGTCACGGGTGGAACCGGCTTCCTCGGCTCCGAAGTTGTACGTGCCCTTGTGGAAGCCAATTCATACGAAGTCACGGCCGTGGATATCAATCCTCCCTCTCTCGGAACTTCAACCTTCGAAAAGGTACGTTATGTACGCGCCAACGTCCTAGAACCCGAGGAGCTCCAGAAGGTGTTCGATGAGGCAAAGCCTGCTGTTGTCATTCACACAGTCGGTGTTTATCACGTTGGCGATAAGAGGTATAGCAAGAAGGGGAGAGAAACGGTATTCGAGATCAATGTCACGGGAACGAAGAACGTGATCGAGGCTTCGAAAGAATGTGGGTCACGAGCGTTTGTGTATACAAGTAGCGCGACGGTGCTGTTGGATGAAATGGATGCGGATTTTCGAAATGCGGACGAGACGTGGCCGACGGGAAGGGCGACGACGAGTTATGGGGAGTCTAAGGTATGATTAACTCATTGAGGTTTCATTTATCCTTCGTGGGTGCCTGTGCGTTGAATCAGCTTTCGTCCATCTCTGTGCTTTCTCGAGTCACCTTTCAGCCTCGTATCTCTTTGATCCCTTGTCCGTCCGTAGGCCCTCCCCAGTCTTGAGCTCACTGTCATGAATTCAGACAGCAGCAGAGAATCTCGTCCTCGCAGCGAACACCACCGATTTCCTTACATGCTCCCTCCGCTCAGTATCCATTTTCGGACCCAAAGATCCCGTAACCATGCCTATCTTCTACCGCATGATCGCACGCGGCGAAACGCCCGTTATTGTTGGCTCTGGAACCAACCTCTCTGACTGGGTCTACGTCTCGAATGTTGCAGACGCCCACGTTCTTGCCGTCCGCAACCTCCTAAACTCAGGCACCGCGGCTGGCGAAGCCTTCTTTATCACCAATGGTGAGCCAATTACGGCCCGAGACTTCTGTCTCGCGGTGTGGAAGGAGTTCGGTCATGTGCCGAAGTTCGAGATTAAGATTCCGAAGACGTTGGCGTGGTGGTTAGGATTAACTTCCGAATGGGTATGTTGGGCGACTGGGGCGCAGGGGACGTTGAGTAGAGGCGTTGTATGGGACGCTACAGCGACAAGGTATGTGAGCATTGAGAAGGCGAGAAGGGTGTTGGGGTATAAGCCTAGAGTGTCTTTGCCAGATGCGTTAAGGATTACTTGTCAGGTGAGTGATTATGCACTTACATGTGTGGATGTGAGTTGTTGACTCGAAACAGCATTTTCAGAGGCAGCTTGATGGCCAATCTTCAAAGAAAAGATAATGATTGATGAGGGCGAAGAGCTTGCTCGGCGGTTGATATGGAGTTGCTGGCGAAGCGAAATGGTGTTACTGCGTTGGAGCGATTACAGAACTTCTAGCCGTGAGGAACCGATGAAAGGGAGTGACCCTACAGACTAGGCAACCCACCTATTGAAGCCTTAGGGCTGATTATGGTTATACATATATCGCTTTAAGCCTGTTGACAGAGAAGTATGCTCGAGCAACTGCAAATACTTTTTGCAGTGATGCCCCCGTGCTAAAGATGTTACCGTGTCAAGCCGTCGCCGAGCAAGTAGCCTCGCAGTCTACGTACTGCGGCCGCGCTTCCTTCTCTGATATTACACACCAATTGCGAATTTGCGCGCACTCAATCCTTATTTATCTTTTCACCCCCAACGCCCTTCATCGCAGTGTTGACCCCTATATGCAGGCTTATTACGCGAAACCAGAGTATTCAGTCATCGCATGCAAAATTCTATTATTATTACTCTTTGGGTCTTTTCTACGTATGAGAACGTTCCATTGGTACTTAGAACCATTTGTCCTTGTCATACAACGCACTGTATCCTCACACTACGAGTCGAAGCATCTGCTAGAAGGCTGGACAGTGAGATTCTTATCCCATATTGGCGTATCAAGCACAGAGCCCCGCCACCGTATGTGTCCCGAGCCCTGAGCTCTATCTTGCACTTATAGTAAGGATTCAAGCTCGAGTAGTGAATTCTATCCAAACTGAATCTACTCTGCAAGGGGTAGGCGAGCTGATTAACTATCTGGACTAGTATTTGTTGTGATCTCTTGCTACTGCCTCTCTCAGGGCGCTTTATGCTACCTGGCGGTGAGGTAATAGACCGACACCATTGCACAGTGCACGTGCTTGCCTTGCCTAATCATCAACACTTAGCTTATCAACACAGCTTCACTTCAGTCCGCTCCTTCCTCCTTCCTCCACCACCACATCTCCTCTCACAGCCATCCACGCAGGCGTTCGTGTGGGCTTCTTCTGGCAGGCGTTCTTCCAGGGCATTTCTTCAACGGCGTTATCAAGGTTAGTACATCCTTCTTCTCACAGCTCCCAGGTTGCTCGGGGCTCGACACGCGAGACTCCCGAGATTGTGGTGCTCCAAGAGAGGAGAGAATCTCTTCTTAGTTGGTGAACTTACCTTTATCCAAAGCACCAGAACCACTGCTACAACACTGACTGACACTTCTATCTGACCAGTCTTTCCTACCCGGTCTCTGCAAACAGCAGCAGATCAAGATCTCATCTTCTCGAAGCACTCGACGTATTCGTTCGCTCAGTCTTCGGCCACTATTTCACGACGTTCGCGGTGTCCCCAGGCGTTATCTTCTATTTCAGGCTCAAAGGCTCACCACTTCCATCTACTATCTCGTACGTATAACCTCTACTTTTCATTGGTCATCTTCCGTGCCAGAACCTCCTCAGGGCTTCCCGCAAGTCCACTAGGAGAAACAGTTGGGCTCGGTATAGCAAGTCCAATCGGCATTTGATAGGAGTTGCTTAAACACCCTGGTACGGACTCTGGAGTGTTCGCCTAGGGGGTTTACTGAACTATCTTAATCCTGTACCTACAAGATTAGTACTGACCTCGAATGAAGATACCACCGCAACAATGGGACAAGCTTTCTCCAAGATTGCCTGCATGCCTGTTTGTGGTCGCCGATCCAGTACCAAGTCGGACATTGCTCGTCTCACAGTCAAGGATGCCATCGAGAAGGGCATGAATCTCCTCGACTTCTTACCGACAGAGGTTCGTCTGATGATCTTCGAGGACTTGCTGGTTGTCTACCCCAAGGCTGTGTTCCGTGGCGCCAAACGCTTCGGACCTCTCGACAAGAACGAGTTCGACGAGGAAGTACCGATCCCTTGGCAAATCCTCCAGACATGCCGCAAGTTCCACGATGAAGCAGCTCCCATCCTCTATAGCAAGAATAAGTTAATCTTCTGTACCGGATCATGCGGCTACGCAGGCTGGTTCTTGAACATCCCCATCAGCGTTCGTTACCTGGAGTTGGTCACTGACATCGGAATCTACTTCCGAGCAGACGACCCACGCAAGCCAGCCGCCAAGAAGGTCGCCAAGTTCATTGATGCTATCACCCAGCGTGATCAGAACCTGGACAAGCTTGTGGTGCTGGTCTCTTCTGATCGCTTCTACGAAGCCATGTGTCCATGGGATATCCTCTGGTGCAACCATCCTGTCTCCAAGCAGCTTGTTCATCTCATCGAGAGCAAGAAAGTGAACCATCTCAAGCTTCGCTTCCATGATGGCGCTGGCCTCTATCAAGAGTTCGGTGGCTTTCTTGCGCAGCACTTCTGGAAGACGGTGGGCGCCACCGAGGGTCGCTCGCTCACCTTCACTAGGTCTTGCTCGTGCCCTTACAATCCAGACCAGCCAGCACCAGAGTGCTTCAACTGCGGTTGGCCGATTGCGTACAAGGATCAGAAGCCGATTGAGGAGGCTTGCCATCCTGTGCTTGTCGAGGCTAATCAGGAGAGGCTGATGGATCTACAAGATGAGCTGCTGACCCTTGGCCTTCTCTAAGGAAAGCATCTATGCCGGACAGTATCTTTGTCGGACAGCATCTTTGTCGGACAGCATCTTTGTCGGACAGCATCTTTGTCGGACAGCATCTTTGTCGGACAGCATCTGAACTTTCGTGGCCAGCAATGGTTTTCAATGGACAGTGGCATCTGGTGTATATTTAGCATTCATATGGCCTTAATTCCCCTCTACAGATGACCACAATGAATCTCCAAGTCAATGACTACATACCTTCACATGCTAAATTTATGAAATCTGTACACAATGCCGTGAAAATACACATTATAGGACATTCGAGTGCATAGCCAGAAGGATCGACCCAGCCCTACGCTGCACTATCGTAGTCGCCAGGATTATTAACGGCCTGTCCAGCATTCCATAGGCTATGTGATCTATACACGAAAATCCATTATACATTTCAGGTCATATTGTTACATTTCTTACTGTACAACCCAGTCTTGACGGAAAGATTCTACACAATCTTCTCAGCCTCCTCGATCAAACTCTCCACCTTAAATCTCCCATCTCCCCTCGTAAACATCTCCAGCAACTCCCCCCTCGCCTTCCCCTCCTCACTAACCACATAAAATTTCTGCATACACATCATCAGCCACCTTGCCTCTTCCACACTCACACCTCGGTTCTCCATGACCGTTCCTTGGCCGAGTACCAGTCCATGCGAGTCTGCGAGCTCGGAGTGGAATGTGATTGTTGTGTGTGGACTCGCGAATTCGCCTCTCAGTTTGAACTCCGCCAACGTGGTGAAGAGTAAAGTGGTGGTTTGCTGGTGCGGGTGGGCGAATTGCAAATAGTGTAGCTCGGCTGCTTGGGCAGTTTTCGGCGCCTCTGGACTCGATTCGGGGGTGTCGACGGGTACCTGTCGTGGCAGGGGGAGTACAAAGGCCGGGTGCCTTTTTGCATTGAGGAGGAGGGAGGTGAAGATTTTGGAGGGGAGGGAGAAGTGCAGGGATTGTGGGTTTGAGGCGTGGCGGAGGCGCCAGAGGGTTTGTAGTTCTTTTTGGGGGAGGGTGGAGATTTTGGTGACGTCGAGGAAGGAGTGCAGCGTCTTTACGCCTGGAGGAGGGGGGTTGTGCGAGTTGCCATTGTGCAGAGGTGATGAACTTGGCGTTGATGACTGAGGAGTCGGCGGTGGAGGTGGGGAGGGCCAGGGCGAACTTGAAGTGCTCGATGGACTTGAAGATGTCGATGATGGTGTTGACGGAGGTGTCAGGGGTGCTGTCGCGCCTGGAACCGCAGCTTCTTTCCGTAATCTCTCTATCCGATCTTTATATGCTTCCTTGAGTTCCATGACATCCTTCAATCCCTGCTCCTTTGCTTTTTGATCCAACTTATGCTTATATTTGGCGAGTATGCGCTCCTGCGCCCCGTGCTGCAAGAAACGTACATCTTGGACTTGGGCCCAACGGCGTTGAGTATTTCGAGGGTTGCAGAGTGGTTGCCGAAGGAGATTCCGTATTGTTGGGAGGCGGTGGGTGGCCATGGTGTCGTGAGGAGGTTAATTGAGAGTGCGGGATGGTGGAGCTTTGAGAAATGCTGGGGTAGAAAAATGTCGCCGAGATCTCCGCCACGCAATCGCATCGCCAAGAGTTGTTGGTGCGATTGATTGCTTTCCGGCAGCGGCACGACATTTGAGTTAAACGGTCGGTAATGTGGGCTTATAGGGCCTGTAAGGCTTGATTGGGCGATCTGTATACCTGCCCTGCATATGGAGCATTCTATGAGGTCTGAGTTGCTTAGTCTTTGAATGTGAACATCAAGTCTTTTCAGGAGGCATCCAATGACACGTGCTGTGCTACTAGGTGACCATGTTCTGTTCCGTTGAGGCAGATGCTCCTCAACTCAGCCTTTGCCTCTAGAGTGTGTAATACAGGGGTGGCGGAGAACACATGTCTTGCACGCTACCATTGAGGCTGCCTGGACGACTGATCACGCTCAACCGCGCGGCCATATACGGGAACAAATGTATCATGGATCATGTATTCAACAGTGCATGTGCAAGAATAGAAGCATTTGCCGTGATCACGCATGCATGCAATACTTCTGCCTGCGGGACAGCCCTGGAGGATGACGAAGGTGGAGGGAACGACCATTCGCGAACGACGAGAACGGCTTTGTCGCATATGTGTCGCACCGTTCCTGGCTGCAGGACCCAACAGACCACGTGGTTCTGCTGCTTTTCGGACGCAGCAGCAGCTGTAGAGCACGACGTGCGCCACTGCCCGGTGTGAGGTGTCGCTCGGGGCTATCCTCTTGCGCCCTGCCCAGACGTCGTCTCTCAGTGTTGCTGGGATTGATCTCAAAGCTGCCCCCCGTCTCCCCTCGAAAGGCCGCCCACGGAACTCAACTCAACATTGCATCCCCCTCCCCTCCCATTCTTCTCCGCGACACTTTCACGTCAGACGTCCAAAGCCCCCAGTGTTATCCGTCAAGCGTTATTCCCGTATACAGGCAGCATACCAAACGACACGCCGTCGTCCCGCGCGCTTCTAACAATAGCGCTACTCCCCGCCGTCGACCCTCGAACTCACCTCCGTGCCCAGGCACCATATTAATTGCACACCCACCAATCCCAATCCTGGAGTCTGAGTGAATCCCGCGAAAGGCCCTCGACGTGCTCCCTTTTGGAGCCAGGCATGCTTTTGCGCCTATTCACGACCACGTTTGCGACTCGAGCTACGCCTGGAGACCCTTCTATTGCACTATCACGCTGGCTATAGCAGCTAGCTATCCTCTGGCATGGGGGCCGTCAGTAGCAGACCTGGTGATGGAGTGACCTTGTATCTCCGGGACCAGACTCGATGTACGTAAATTCCTATCCATAGTTCTGGAGGCCTCAGTCACTGACGCACTGCAGTTTCCGTTGGTAACCTCTCAATCACGAACAGCCGCGGACGTACCCTTCTGAACATTTCGCCGAACTCGTTTCCTTCCACGAGATACAACGCAAAGAGAGATTCAGGAGACGAGAGTGTGGTCGAATATATTCAGGTACGTTTCGAACAGTGCGGGGAAAGCTCAATTGCTAAACAGTGTTTGTAGGACCCTGAGTCCGTTTCTTCCGGTGGACCGCCATCTTTCCTCATACGCTTAACCAACGACGACGAACTTACCTTCAATTTCACTTTCATTATTCGGCAAGCACAGGCGCCGCAGAGCATATACAATGTCAACAACGCTTCAAATATAAAGCCAAATAGTGTGGTGGACTCCGTCATCAATGGCCTGACGTTTGTCTTTGCACCGAGTTCAAAGGAATTGGAAAATCTGGTGACTCGGGAGTTTCATGCCAACCCAAACCTCCACAAGAATCCATTGGTTGAACTCGTTGGAGATTACTCAACCGGTGGAAGCCCCTCGGTACAGTTTCAGTGGTCTTGGAAATGGACTCCTCCTAAGTCCAACGAGGACAGGGGTGGAGGTTGGCGAACAAGCTGCAGTGTTGGTCTTCCGTTTTCCCTATATTGAACAACTACTGACATAATGAAGTTCGTGGAATATGACCAGCGAGCACACAAATTAGAGACACTTGCGAGCTTTTCTTTCTGGGTCCAGAGTACGTACAACCCGGCGCAAACTAAAACTCGCAGCTAATGTGTCTAGATACCTCGCGTCTCCTTCAGAGTCCAAAGTCACCCTCTCCGCGATTGGAGCTAGGTGTTCCTCCACGGCTTAGAGTTCCCTCTAACCAGTCTATCGAATCACGTGTCAGCGATCTTGAAAATGACACCTGGAGAGATGTTCCTGAACCTCAGCCACCGAAGTCCCCGATTCTTGATACAATGCCTGAGTACGGACTTGGTTTGGTCCCTAGCCAAACTACGACGTTGACGGGCAACACTGTCAAAGTTGACGTGTGTTCACGGCCGGGAGAGGATCTAAGTCAAACCGATGATGGACCCTTATTCCGAGCTACTATGAAGTCTCTCGAGCAAAAGACGGGCAATATGCGTTCTAGATGGAAGAAGGTTCTCAAGCGAGCCGAGGCAGCACTTGAAGCTCAGGCTCAGTGCAACACCGCAGTAGCCGACTTGATGGATGCGCTACGAGAGGCATCTTCGTCGAATGCAAATGCAGTGCAGCCTGCTATCGACCATTATTTCGACAAGATCGCCAAAGAAATCTTAACGTACGAGCGATCGAATACTACGAATATTCAGAAACTCATCATTGATCCCATCTATAAGTTGTACAACATCGACATTAAACAGGCCGAAACGAAGAGAAAAGACTTCGAGGAAGAGAGCAAAGAATATTACTCGTATGTTGGCAGGTACCTTGGCCAACGACAAGACTCTCTCAAGGAGAAGAAGCGTGCAGAGACCGATTCGAAGTACCAGACAAAGCGCCGAAACTTTGAGCTTCGGCGATTCGACTATTCTTCCTTCATGCAGGATCTCCATGGTGGGCGAAAGGACCAAGAAGTGTTATCACATCTTACTAGATACGCCGATATCCAAGCTAAGAATTATCTTGCTACAGCGAAGAAGATCGAAACCATGATTCCTCAACTCGAAGCGCTGAGTTTCGAGGTCAAGGAGGTGGATAAAGAATTCCAGCTCCAGAGGATCGAAAGAGAGGAGAAGAGACGAGCACTAGAGAAGAGCCAGAAGCCTTTTGATGAGCCACCACCGTCCCAGGTCCTGCCAACAACTCCTTCAAACACAAGTGTGCCGCGGATCACCACGACCTCAGATTCGGAGCCGATGCCTGGCCGGAAAGCTAGCGTTGCGCCCCTGTTCCAAAGTGCTGTCAGCGCTCCGCCAGTAACCCCACTGTCAAGCGTCCCGTCAGTCATGTCTCCTCAAAGCCCGGAGGCTTCTCAACCATCTCTATCTATGGGAAGCCCGAAACCAAACAAGTTCAAAGGAATCCGAGATCTAGAAGAAAAGGATTATAGTTTGGGTGCGGGTCTTGAGCCTGGCTCGGGAACATTCAGGAAAGAAGGCCTTCTATGGGCCCTAAGTAGACCAGGAAGTCATGCTGATCCCAAGGGTCTAAACAAAACGGCATGGCACAAGTGAGTTGCGTTGTGCTTAATGTAAATTTGTAACTAACATTCTTAGATTTTGGATTGTTCTCGACCAAGGCAAACTCTCAGAGTACACAAACTGGAAGCAAAAGTTAGACCTGCATATGGAACCAATCGACCTTCGTATGGCATCCGTTCGAGAGGCTCGCAATGCAGATCGACGATTCTGTTTCGAGGTTATTACACCTCAATTCACTCGAGTCTACCAGGCGACATCTGAAGATGACATGAAGACATGGATTGCTGCGGTAAACAATGCTCTCCAGAGCGCCGTCGAGGGAACAGGGAAGACCGACCGCATGTCGACCGACTCACTACCTGGATCAGCTCGAAGAGACATTGCTTCTGTTCTTACCGGAAAGAGCTCATCTGTCTCAGGCCATCGAAACCATCCCTATAGCTCCAAAACCCCTGCTCGACATGCTACCGTTGGTGAGCGACCTGCATATCGGAGAGACGAGAGTACTGGAGATGATGGGAAGCTCCTGCAGCTTATCCGCGATGCTGACGCTGGCAATAAGTACTGCGCTGATTGTGGGTCCGAGAGCAAGGTTGATTGGGTGTCTATTAACTTGGGAATTGTAATTTGTATTGAGTGCAGCGGTATTCATCGGTCCCTTGGAACGCACATCTCGAAAGTCCGATCTCTTACACTCGACACTAATTCCTTCACCCCCGACATCATTGAGATACTCCTCAGGATCGGCAATCGTGTCAGTAACATGATATGGGAGTCCAAGCCTGAGCGGATGACAAAGCCAACGCCAACCTCAACACGGGAGCAGAGGCTCCATTTCATTACGCTGAAGTATTCGGATCGTGCTTTTGTTGCTCCAATATCATCGACCCTTTCTCACTACACAACTCCTGAGGAGACTCTTCTGGCCTCTATCAAGAAGAATGATATTCAGAACGTTCTTTATGCTCTCGCCTTGAGAGCAGATCCGAACTCAAAGGATCGATCACGCGGAACCCATGCGGTGTTCTTAGCTCTTGCCGCGGCTGATCCAGCATCGCCGTCGGCCTCCGCATCGCCTGCGAGCTCTCCTCGTCCTGATGCTCGGCCATCCACACCCCAACCAGCACGAAAAGCGTTCTCTGTTGCAGAGTTTCTTCTGCAGAACGGAGCCGATCTACCGATGACTCAACCGCCAATTCCGCTTAGCTCGTCTGCACGAATGTATCTCGATCATAAGGCCGAGCAGCGATCTGGGAAGAGACCGGCAGCCTTTGTTGGGAGTCAGCCAAACCCAGCCGGTGACACTATTTCCGCTCTGCCATCCATTACGGCTGGCAACGGTAGCACTCCCAGTGAGAGAGCGCGTGAGCGTGAGTCTAGGCTACAGAAGAGAGTGAGTGCAGGTGGAAGGTTGGTCAAGAATTTCTCCGACAACGTCACCGAAGGTAGGCGAGGCCTATAGTATTAGCATCGCTCACACCTTGCGTCTTTCTAGTTCATATTTACCTTGGGCCGCCTGCGGAATTGTGTGGACTTCGGCAGCCACTGTAACAGGTTAGTCATTGGCGTTTTGTTGGAGACGAATGAGAAATTCTCATCTTTCTGGACGGGCTTGGACTGAGCGCTTGCTACTGCCTTGGATAGCGGATCTGCAAGGCATGTTTCATTGATGGTTGATGATGAATGTATCAGCATGGGTAGCGGGCTTCACAGCATTTCACTGGGTGCGTTTGAGGGGACTACTTGATCCTTGTCTTTGTTTGGAGCTCAAGTTTATGGGCGAGACGGATCGGGATTCTATGACTCCTTGGATTCTTTTCAGGGAGTCACTTCATGTGCTCTCCTTGGGCGTATGGGTGAATTATGATAATCTGTAATGAGTAATGGGCAGCACTGCACATAGGTTTCCGATTGACTATTGAAAATGTTGGTTGATAGTTCATTGAGTCAGAGAAATTGACTCAAGTCTGTTCACTATGAACCCCGTCGTCGACATAGCCTCAACGCGACCACAACACCATTCTGTAGCCGTGGCGCTAGTACTAATGCGGCTAGTACTCTCGCACACGATTATCGCAGATTCTTGGACTTAAACGTCCCCGCCTCCCCCCGTCAACAACCACAGCCGCCAAAATGTCACCTTCATACGAAAACCTCCCCAGCGACGACGAAGAATTCGACGAATCTCAAATCGACTTTACCGACATTGAAGAACAATACCAAGTGCGCCTAGATGAGGGGCTCGACGCCTTTGTGGTGGTTGATGGACTGCCTGTGGTGCCCGACGAGAACAAGGCGAAGCTCATAAAGTTCGTGCTTAGGAAGCTGAACACTGTGGGCAAGGTCAAGGAGGACGGCGTATTTATGCCTTTGGGCGACGACGGCAAGACTGAGGGGTTCGTGCCAAGATTTCGCATCATCTCAAAAGTTTACTGATGGTGGCGGCAGATATGCGTTTATCGAGTACAATGCGCCCAGCGAGGCCATCGCAGCCTGCAAGCAACTTAATGGAACCCCGCTCGACAAGAAACACACCATGGCCGTCAACAAACTCACAGATATCGACCGCTATGGACGGGAAGGCCGCGTTGACGAGGAGTATACCCCGCCAACCCAGCAGCCCTTCGAGCAAAAGGAACATTTGCGATCATGGCTGGGTGACAGCGAGGGACGTGATCAGATGGTCATGTTCCGCAGCGACAAGGTTGGCGTGTTCTGGAATGACAAGGAAGATCCGCCAGAGCAGGTCGTTGATCGCGAGAACTGGACCGAGTCATTCGTGCAGTGGTCGCCACAAGGAACTTTCCTCACATCATTACATGCCCAGGGTGTACAACTATGGGGAGGCAAGGCATGGAGCAGGCAGAAGCGTTTCTCACACCCTGGAGTCAACCTTGTTGATTTCTCGCCCAGTGAGAGGTATGTCACCACATGGTCACACCGGCCACTTCAGGTTGACGAGAATCACCCGGTTCCGACACTTACAATCGAGGAAGATGGCAAGAATTACATCATTTGGGATGTCGCAACTGGCAAGCCTCTCCGGTCCTTCACCACTATCGATGTTCCAAGCACAGTTGACGAGGAGGGCAACCCGGTCAAGAAGAAGATGCAGTGGCCGACCTTCAAGTGGTCCTCGGACGACAAGTTTGTTGCGCGCATGACACAGGGCCAGTCTATCTCCATCTACGAACTCCCTAGGATGAATCTGCTCGACAAGGCCTCTATTAAGATTGAGGGCGTCATGGACTTCGAATGGGCACCTGCAACACCCAAGCGCGACGGCATAAAGACATACGAGCAACTTCTCTGCTATTGGACTCCCGAACTCGGAAGCAACCCTGCAAAGGTCGGTCTTATGACCATCCCCACAAAGGAAATTGTCCGCACACGCAACCTCTTCAACGTTTCAGACGCAAAGCTACACTGGCAGTCAGAAGCTGCATACGTCTGTGTCAAGGTTGACCGTCACTCCAAGTCAAAGAAGTCCATGGCCACAAATCTCGAGATTTTCCGTGTCCGGGAGAAGGGTGTACCTGTCGAAGTTGTCGACTCAATCAAAGATACTGTCATCAACTTCGCTTGGGAACCTAAGGGTAGTCGTTTTGTGCTTATTACTACCGGTGAAGTCGTCGCACAGACAGCAGTTCCTCCCAAGACAAGTGTATCTTTCTTCGCCACTGAGAAGATTAAGGGAGGCTCCGTTGGTAACTTCAAGCATGTCCGCACTGTTGAGAAGAAGAACAGCAACGCCATCTATTGGTCTCCTAAGGGTCGCTTCGTCATTGTCGCAACTCTGCAATCACAACAATCCTTCGATCTCGACTTCTGGGATCTCAGCTTCGAGAAGCCGAAGGATGATAAAGACGACAAGGAGAAGGACCTGAACGCCAACCTTCAGCTCATGAACACAGTCGAGCACTACGGTGTAACGGACATCGAGTGGGACCCCACAGGCCGATATGTGGCAACAGTTGCCAGTGCTTTCAGGCATCGCGTAAGTCGTGGATCAGCTTATTAAACAACATCATACTAATTGTTACAGATGGAAAACGGATATCACATGTACGACTTCAAAGGCCAACTCCTCCGCGAAGAGTCCATCGACGGCTTCAAGCAACTTCTCTGGCGCCCACGCCCACCCACGCTCCTCTCCAAAGAAGAACAGGCCGAGATCCGCAAGAACTTGCGCAACTACTCCCGGGTCTTTGATGAGGCAGATCTGGCCAAGAAGAACACAGCTGACAAGCAGGTTGTGGAGTTGAGGAGGAGACTGTTGGCCGAATGGCTTGCGTGGCGCGAGAGCATGATTGAGATGCTGAAGGAGGAGGGCGCGATTATTGAGCTGAATGGCGGCCGGATTGTGAGGGAGGGTGAGGATGAAGATGATGCAGCGGAGGAGATTGAGGAGATCGTGGAGGAGATTATCGAAGAGACGGAGGAGGTTATCGGGTAGATAGGGAGGATTTCTGCGGCACTCATCTGATTTTGGCGGAGGGAGGGAGGGACGAAGACATGATGTCTCCTAGGCGTTCTGGGATCTTGACGACCGGCTCTTTGCATGCATGGACATGTTATCAAGCATAATGACTAGATAGACCCACAATGGATGGCACACGTCGGGCACCCGAAAAAATGTATTCTGGATTGATCAAACTTTTCATTTTCCGTTCCTGTTTACCATGGTGACCTCTGCCAATACCTTCCTTCCATCCAGTTCGCAGATCTGAAAGTTTCAGTCCCAGAAACGCCTTGCTAACTTTGCAGCAGCCACTCATCCATCAAGTCATTCATCCTTCCATCCGAAATCTGTCGAGATCCAATCATCTCCAATCATATCAGCCTCTCACTTCCAACAACCCTAGCGTCTCTACCGCACAGGCCTCAAGACCTCCCACCCCTTCAAAGCCTCCATATCCTCTGGCTCATCATCCAGCAAACTCACATGCTTCCCGCCTCCCCTCCCACCTCCCTGAATCCCAGTATTCAACCCCGTCCCCGTCCGCGGTGGCAAGGGCGGTTTCTCCTCATCCAACAGATTCGGCACTTCTCGTCTCTGCGGTGGAGCAGCCATTGAGCGTCTTGGGGGTGGGGGCAGGGGCTCCCTCCTCCGGTCTTCTTCTTGATCGTCTCTGTAGCGTGAAGGCGGCGGTGATGCCGTCCCAGCTGGGTTGAGTTTCGTGCTTAGCAGCGAGGGCTTCTTCGACGGTATGGGCGGAGCGGGTTTCCTGGAGGACAGGTCTCGAAGGTTTGAGAAGTTAGGTGGTGGTGCCATTTCGCGGCGCGGCGGGTTGGGGAGAGAGTGTGTGGATGTGGTGGATGCGCTTGAAATTTTGCGGTTCAGTTCTGAGTTGGCTTGAGTATTTGCTTTGGTATGGGCGTCGAGGTCGAGGCTGCCGTCGAGGTCGGTGATGGGATTGGGCCCGTTGAGGAAAGGGGGTGGTACGAGTTTGCGTGTTGTTTGCTTTGAGCTGTTACCTGGAGGGAGTGATGTGTTTGACGAAGATGGCGAGTTAAAGTCTAATGTCTGAGCTCTCGTCGTCCCCCTCGCTGGAGGCGGTTCAGGGCGTCCGCTGCTTCCATTGCCCATGCGTTTAACCTCCACCCAATCTGGCTCAGGACTCGGTGTGAATGGATTACTCGGTCGATTAGGGTTCGGGAAGTGGTCAGTGGACGGAGGTTGCATCCTTGAGCGCGCGGGGAGACCTTTTGAATATCAATATACCAGCCACAATAGGAAAGAAGATGAACAAACCGTTATCGAGCCACCACTTCCTCCGATCCGAACTTGCAGGCGGCAGACCTGGTTCAATAGAATCATACCCAATTAGGTCCTCATCATCTGTATCCTCCATAGCCCCAGTAGCCCTCGTGTCCCCCACCACTGTCCTCCTTTGCCTATACATCTCCTGACTCAGCTGTTCTTTCTTCTTCTCGTCAATCTTACTGATGAGGCATTGGAATGTTGCATACACCGGGCGGTGGTCAGAGAACTTGAGGGGCGCAGAGTCGTAGTTGATTTGCCGGATGTTGTCGCCTTTGCGGAGGATACGGTCGCACCACGCGGGGATTCGCGCTTTTTCGGACGTGTCGTAGGTGTCGGTTCCGAGGTCGAATTTGTAGGTGGGTAGGAAAGTTATGCGGGCTTCAGAGTAGTATGGAAATGTTAGGCCGGCGACCATTTGGAGATTGAGCTAGCTATGTCAGTAAAATCTCTCCAGAACGTGGGCATGTATTGGCATACCTGATCGTTTTCATACAAAGTCTCGAGGTCACCAAGATGGCATAGCCTCTGGACCTTGTCGTTGCTTAGGCCGATGCGGTAGTTGAAGTCGCCCAACCAAATGACTGTATCGTGGTCCTCGATTGATCGATTTCTCTGGAATCGTAGGCCGTGGCTGATGGTCTTGTAATCGCGGTTCCGCTCTTCGTAGTTGGCAAAGCCAGCTGCAAGATGGGCTGTGACGAAGACCATGGAAGTATTGTTGTACTCCATTCGAATAGCCACTGCGCCTTTGTTACCAGCCATGCCGGACATTCCCGTCTAGGGCACATATTAGCAACTGAAGTAAAAAGCGCCACAATTTTGCTTACCTTCTTCAAGCTGCCTTCGACATTCTTGATAAATTTCAAGCAGCTCGCCCTCACAAAGACGGACAACGAAGCGCCAACAAGCTGACCACCTCTCAGTAAAACATACTCCTCTTTCCTATGCTTGAACGCATTTTCATTGAGGCATTTCCTGACTTGTGCCTCCCATGCCTGTCGTCTCGCTGGATCCGTGGACATGATCTGCTGAGGGCTAAGATCAACGATCTCCTGAAACCCAACAGCTACAATCTCGGGACATTGTTGGGACGGATCTACATCTGGACATAACCACGGTGATAGATCTTCGTTGATACCATGCGTTTTGCCGTTCAGGTTGAATGTCCCCGCCAATATATGTATGATTTCGCTCCCTGAGAACTCGGCTGCTCTCTTGTTTAGCTCCGATACGACGTAATCGTTGATCGGGTCGTAAAGATGGACTGGCGTTTGACCCATGAGGCGTCCCAGAAGCATGTCGATCGTGTTTTGTCGCCCTTTATCCGCAAAGTTGTTGATGTACATCCGCGTTGCGCTTTTACGTGCGTCCGCCAAAGCTCCAGCAATAGACATCTTTCCATGGCGCGTAAAGGAAGACTTCAGCGCTCCTGTTCCAGCATAAATCCGAGATAGAGCATCGCCATTATCTGCCCACATGCTCGAGTGTCGCATCCAGAAGTCGGGATTCGCAGCCAACCTTTTGTGTGATAAGAATAGCTCCAGCGCCATCTTGCTGATGATAGTTTGAACGAGGTTAGTACGATCCAAACAATCCAGACAGTTCGTCCTGAATACACCCTCTTGTTGTAATATCGCAGCTGAGCGTCTAATGATGTGCTCCTGGCCATTCGCTCTCACAAGCTCTTCCACCTCCTCGGAGAGATAGTATGCGAAGCTGTCTGCAGAATGTTGAATCCACTGAGATATCATACTGGCCGATTCGTAACCGCCAGGCCCTCTTGTCTCAGCATGGAAGTCGTACTCAGTAAGCTTGATGAGTTCATGCTCTATGGAATCTTTTCCGTTTCCGAAGTTCAACGGACTGCTTTTGACATGACGTCTGTATCGGGTCGTCAGTTCTATCTCGTTGCTCTTTTCGTTACTGAGAAGGTTGACGACGTGAATAGCTCCATAACTCAGTTCAAGATTTTCGAAATGCTTGTCGAATGCAGGTTGCGTTGCTTCTGGAGACCGTGTAATTGTGATCTTTTGCTGACCGGGCAGAAGTCCGGTTTGCTGTTCCCAGAAGACAGGCACGCTTCCTCGCACTTGGGTATACGAGAAACAAATTCCAGAAGGTGCCCAATATATGGTCTCCGATTCCACGAAATTGGCCACATTCCCGTCGTCGTCTATGCCGCGCGCATTGAACCTGGTTCCAGCTCTTCTGCAAGACAATCGGGATATCAGGGTCATCGAAGATGGCAATCCAGTCCGCGGTGTCCGAATAGGAGCCGACGCCGAAGGAATAGTAATAGTAAGAGCAAAGCCTCGAATCGCAGACGTCAGAATCCCGGACGCGTCCAGTGCATCTTTCTGGCGTGGCGCCAATCTTGATCTGAAATCGACCAGAGGCTGAATCATATACGAGTTCCATAGGAATCCATCATCCAGGCTGTCTATAGACACAGTCGCAGCATCCGTAGACCTTCAAAGCAAGTTAGTCGTGTACTTAAAAATGGGTATGAAGCCTGCCATACCTTTCCTGCAGCCGTCGCGTAAGATCAAAATCCGAGCTGTAGTAGAATGTGCCACTACTCAGTATCTTCTTCAAAGCTAGACACGGGTGCTCAAGTGGCGATTCGCCCTTCCTTCCCCCAAAACCCATTTCGTAGCCCTCATCATCTATGGTATCCGTAGGGTATGGGTTTACTTCGTCGTTGAGGAGGGAATCGTAGTTGGAGCTGCTCAGACAATCTGCAGAAGTTAGGAAAGTTGTTCTAAAACCATATACTCTTTGCATGGGCGCTCACAGAATCCCACCGAATGTATCCGCTGAATAGTCTCCCCAGGCCGGACCGTCGCAACCTTAGATGCTCCATTCACTACAACTAGGAAGATATGGCCATCAACTGTTATTAGACCCAACGTGCCATGTGCATTGACGCTATTGAGTGCCCTGTAGTCGCTCAGATCTACCTCTTCTATCGTCGAGAACTCCACCATACATCTTGCGGCCACCGATCCGTTCTTCTCAAGTGAAGTATTCGAGCCATTGTGATATCCATTCTGGTCCGTCGAGGTCGAGCTATGACGCAGTACGAGGGCATGCGTTGCGGTCGTGAGCGCGATCGCGCGGTGAGGATAGTCTTTGATTAGGACGCGAATAGACATTGTCTCGGGGTGACAACTCGGGGGTAAGGCGTCGAAGGCGATTCAGGCATATCCAGGGTCGTATATATCCAGTAGGTAGACTTGGTGGGAGGAAGAATGGTATGGGGTGTGTAAGCACGTGTGAGCTTTGTGGTCGCCGTCGAAAGCTAATCGTTGCTCGAAGATCCACCCGCCCACATGCAACCTTGGAAAGACAACCCAATTTTGTGATGTAAACTATTCACACTCTCTAGCGTATCTTGAAGTCAGGAACTGTACTGTAGGGTGCATTGGAAAAATGTCAGGTCACTTTTCTTACATACCACGTCACGTTCAATAGGCTCTGCTTCTCGGGAGTCCGCCCCGCAGGGTTATCATGGGCAAATGAACATCAAAGAATGCGATCCAGGCACGGGCACTTCATAGGCTGGAATCGATCTATTTTGAGAAATCAAGATACATAGAAGAGTCAAATATATTCAAACAGACATCCATCCTCTCCGAAATGGCTCCATCAGGTCGTCGGACGAAATGTAGTTCCACGCTTTGCCAAAGACCGCTTCCAAATCGAATACATAAACACAATCGCAGATGCAAATCGCAAGTACGACACATCTCCCCAAACACCATCTACCTGTAATATGGATTACCCCTCCTCCTCCCATTCCCATCACTAACTGTAATTCTTGTGTTCGTCTCCCTATAACCTCCCCTTGGTTCCTCATACCCATAGTCCCTGGACCTACTCCTCTCCCTCTCCCTCTCCCTCACACGACTCCGACTCCTATCTCTCCTTTCATATCGCTCATACTGCGGCTCTGGTTCCGGTGCACCCACATATCTAAACGTCTCATACTGAGGAGATCGCTCAGGCGAATATGCCCGTTCCCTCCTGTATTCGCGCTCGTGGGTTACATACTCGCTAGCCAGACTCAGACTATGGCTGCTCACACTGCTCCGTGGACTAACTTCAACATAGTGCGGGCCGTTGTGTACGTGGTGACTCGAGATGTGGCTCGCGGGAGGCAGAGGAGGCGGAGGCGGCGCCTGGACGAATACTGGTACGGGCTGCGGCACAGGAATCGGGGCGTATGTTGGAGCAGGGACAGCGACGTAGGTTTGAGAAGGTGGACGAGGAGCCGGAAGATAGGTTAATGAGGGTGGACGAGGAGCTGGAAGATAGGTCGACGAGGCTGGTCGTCTTTCTTGTCTTTCTTCTCGGATTATTTCACGAGAGACGCGGGTTGAGCGGCGCTGACGGGATGGAGAGGGTGCTCGCGCGCGTCGGTATGGAATCACAACGTCTTCTTCCTCTCTAACTTTGACGAGGCACATTGCGCCAGTGGATGGTACCTGATGACTAGTGATGCAATCGGCTATGATTCGCGCGCGGGTTGGATGTGGATTGGGTGTGGGGTATCAATGATCAACGATGGCTGGCGCGAAGGGTAATGATGTGTGAGGAGGAAGTCTGCTTGCACGAAAGTCAGGACGAAAGAAGCAACGATGTCACAGCCCGAAACGAGCGGCGGCTGGAGCTTTGAGAACCAAGGCACAGTGCGAGGTGTTCAAGTGCTGAGGCCGGGCCTTGGAACAGGGATGGGCTTATGGCCCGCCCCCTGTCAGATTAGCCCTCACTACCAAGGAATTGCAGCTGATGTCGTATGTAGAACATTGAGGTCTATATGAAAGTATGCTCATGGATCACATTTCCAAGTAATAAAAACAAAAGAACTAAGACCCAGCACCAGTGGTATTACACTCGCAACCACCCTATCGCTCATCAATCTCCCATACAAGACATCTCTAAAATCGTAGCCAGTGGAGGCATTGCTTTTAGATCTTTGTCCGTTCGTATCCTCACATCTTGTGCCTTTACCTCGCTTGACCGCTGTGGAAAATGCACGCATCCATGAACCCAATAAATCCAGAACCCGCTCAAGCGTAAGTGAAGTGCAGTAGCTGCTTAGTCGTCCATAGGTTTATCTTCCAATGTCACCCCTCGAGACTCTTCCCCAGGTCCTCCCCTCAGACTACCCGTTGAGTCCCTGTTTACACCTCTCGCTAGGCTACCGGTAGCCCCATGCTTCCGTAGGGGCACGCGAGTGCTAGAAGGAGCGGGGTGCTCTACGGCGTTATCAATGCTTCCATTCGTACCGTTACCTTCGCCAACCGGGCTAGCTTCGGAGCTGCCAGGTACCTCCAAGGAGTTGCGAGATCCAGTAGTACCTCTGCGCTCAGCTGTTGGAGAGCCAGTGTTGACTGGGAATCTAGTCCTGCTTGCATCGCGACGGTGAGATCCACGATTGCTTGGGCCGGGGGAGGTAGCACGAGGCGAACGCTGTGCAGCAATAGCACGACTACGTTCCTCAAAATTGGCGCGTCGGTTGCTCTCATCAGTAGAAATGGCTCGGGGACGTTGCGCACCAGATGACGAGTGGGTCAGGGTGCTAGCGCGTTTCAGTTCTCCGAAGATTGAGTCCTTATGGGCGAACAGGTCGCGTATAAGACGGAAACTGTAGCGCTCATTCATCGTCAGACTAGACTCTTGACGCGGTCGAAGGATGCATGGAGCAAGCGTATTTGCGAGGGCTGTGACGTATGCATCATCGGCAGAAGTAAGTTCAATGAGACGGGTGAAATGAGTGGTAATGGCATCGAGAGTCGCAATGTTGGCAAGACGGAGTTGTCCAAGCGTTGACTGGATGACGGAGACACGAGTGTCTTCCGACGCATCTGCGGCGGTGGTTGTGTAGATTGTCTTTATAATTTCGTAGACATGTGAAGAAACAAGAGAGTCTACAAGTAGTTAGTAAATGCAATCTAAATCTGTTGAAAAGGTATAGGTACCAGGGAGCTCAAGAAGATAGAGCTTGAGAACGCTTGCAACAATGGGTATGTCGTATTTCTCAAGAACCTCTTGTGGGAAAGTCTTCCCCGTGTCGATGGCAGCTCGTAGGTCGTGGGTCTGCGCTAGTGGAACGTCCACGAGCCAGATGCTGCGGCGAGCTTCATCACCCTCAAGATCGGGGTAGTGATTGTCCAGGTACATGAGAATTGTGGTGACAATCAGAGGCACGCGTTTGCGGTCAGACCGGGCTCTGGCCTCGAGATCTACACCAAAAGTTTGCTCTGATAACTAGTTAGTATGTTCATACGCAGTGGTTCATCATGTTGACTGACCATCTACAGAATTGTAATAATTCTCATAAGGTGTGACCTTCGGGAGATAAGGCCCTGTCCTGTAGTTCTCAAGCATGTATCTCAGATCGCCTAACGGCTGTACGGTTTCCTGGAACAGCATCATTTTATCCACAGTGCTCTGCAGGCTGGGAATAACGTTACTGACGGCACCGGAGAAGTCTAAAATAACAGCCTTGATTGCTCTCAGTCTGTCCAATTCGCATCGCTCCATGAACTTCAAGTGGTCCACCATGGCTTCCTCAAGATTGCATCGCAATGAGTCGAGCTTCTTCACAGACTGTTTGTAGCGCTCGTCGGCTTCGTGGGCTTCTCGTCTAAGTCTCTCTGAGGGGGTTTCATTGGGATAAGCGTTATTGAGCGGATTCCAGCCGGAAAGATACTCCTGCACAGCGCCCACGGGAGAGTCAACAGTGAAGCTATCGGTAGACATGGCGGTTGAGGCACGTTCCAGGGTCTTCTTCTTCTCTGGAACTCCAGTGATCTGGAAGACCTTGGGTTTCCACTGATAGTTCATGCGGGAGCTATTCGCGAAGGCATTGCCAACGTTGCCAACAAGACGTAGCCATCCATTCGTAACCATGTCTTGGCCTATCCGCTCTGCATAGCTGACACTGGTGGCACCCAAGTGCTTTTGGATGTACCCGGTGATGTCTGCACCATTTGAGCAATTCTGGTACACGCCTATGATGGGAACCTTGACCTCGCCAAGCTTGATGTTATTCAGAGCATGAGTGAGAATCTTCTTAATCTGCTCAGGCTGATATGTCTCGTCGCCCAGTTCCACAGGGTCGTCTGCTCCATCCTCGGCTTCGGTCATCTTGATAGTGGGCACGCGCATCTTTGGGCTCTGAACCGCTTCGCTCTGGGGATCCTGGAAAGCAAGCTTGTCCTCTTCCTCAAGATCCTCCACTAAGCGACACTTGTTGTAGTATTGAGAGCGGAACTTGCGAACAGCTTCAGCTTGTCGGTCATGGAGCTTGATTCGAGATTGGAGGTCATCCTGCGAGTTCTGGACGCGAATAGCGTGCGCCTCGCACCAGCGGCTGAAGGGATTCGTGACCAGCTCTCTGATGTTGTTCGCGATCTTCTTGTGGTTCTGCGCTGCAGATTCCATCTCGGTGCGAATGCCATCGTAGGCCTAGCAGTTGTGAGCCAAAACTCCAAAATACGCATACAATCATCGACTCACCTTGCGCACACTTGCGCCCTCGTCGCGAGAGAAGCCTCCAGTTACGCGCTCCGAGGCAGGCGAGATGGTGCCCAAACTGTTCCCGTAGATCTCCTCCGCGTCAGCTCGCATGCGAGCGACGGTGAGAACCTGCTGGTTTTCTTGAATGCCCTGCTGCAACTTCCCAAATAGTACTCCCAGGCCTGCGGAAGTCAGCAATATGCACACAAAGAGCCGCGCATGGGTCCATACCGCCGGCATAGTCGCTCGACCAGAACGACGCCGCAAAGCCCGTTGAGGACGCCATTGCGAGATCACCCAGGGATCGATAGTCGGTATAAACGCCTCGCTAGTATTTCGTGGAGAAGCTTCGGGCTAGGCAGCGAATTTGGAGGCAGAAGCAGTCGGAGAAGGTGTGGTAGTGAGCGTGGAGAAAGTCTGGGGAACAGGTCGGTAGGCCAGCCCCGGGGATGCAGGTTACGGTACGGTACGGTGTCAGACAGACGTGACACGTTCAGGCGGCGTGTTTGCGGTTGCGGCGAGGCACGGGACCAAGAAGTGCTGGAAGAGCGGTGGTGAGAGGGCGACAGACTCTGCTGGCCGGATTCAAGGTGGATTGGGGGAAAAAGGCTGATGTTCAGGAGAGCCTTTTTCCCTTTCATGCTGCGGCCAGCTGAAGAATGTCCACAGCTCGTCGCATCCCTGCCCGCCTACCGAACCTTGGCCGCCGTTACCCAGTCGCGCCCGGTTCGACATCTGGAACCAACCCTCACACTTCACGCCGCCTTCCTCCTTCGGGCTTGCAAGTGACGAACACATATCTGCGTTCCCATGCTTCCGTGATCTCGCTGGCGTCCATCCTATAAATACCCGCCAGGCCTACTGACCCCCAAGGCCAAGGGCACGGCCACGCGAGCAGAATCACAACATGGCCCCTGGTCTTCTCTCAGTCGCCGGCGACGAGAGCAGCCTCAACTACGCCAGGCATATCAGCTACTGGCGGCGAAACTTGAAGACATACCTGCCACATCACTACACCGGCAATGACTCAAATCGCATGACACTGGCTCTCTTCATACTTTCTGCTCTCGACATTCTGGGAGATTTACAGGCAGCACTGTCAGCCGAAGAGCGCCAAGGATACATTGAGTGGGTCTACCACTGTCAACTTCCAACTGGCTGTTTCCGACCCTCTCCTGGGACCGACCTTGGCGGCTTGAGGAATGCAGAAAACGAAGTATGGGATCCAGCCCACGTGCCAGGCACTTACTTTGCACTTCTCATACTCATACTCCTTGGCGATGACCTGAAAAGAGTGAAAAGAAGGGAAATTTTGCAATGGTTGACCACAGTGCAAAGATCAGACGGAAGCTTCGGGGAGAGTGTTGGGGAGGACGGTGTGGTCGAGGGTGGCAATGATCCCAGATACGGCTACATGAGCACTGGGATCAGATGGATACTCAGAGGCAATGTCGAGGGGCCACTTGACGGTGTCCCTGATATAGACGTGGACAAGTTCGTTGCATGTGTTCGACGATCAGAGACGTACGACGGCGGGATCACTGAAACTGCATCTCACGAAGCCCATGCTGGATTCGCCTGCTGTGCGATCAACGCCCTGTATTTCGTGGACCGCTTGCCTCTCCCTTCGGAACTCTCTGATAAAGCTGATGACCGTATCCGTGGAATCTCTAATCTCCCATTGACTCTTCACTGGCTGGCCTCAAGGCAGACTCTGACACTGGACCACGATGATGCTATTGACACCCTCGGGGACGAAACCGATACCGCAGCAACATGCCACGACGCCCACTCATTCGTTAAACTCAAGAGCTACCCCTCAAAAGCCGGTGAGCTTTCCTTTGCGGCACGCCCATCATCACACATGGAACTGCAATGGGTGGGAATGAACGGCAGATGCAATAAGATTGCGGATACGTGCTACGCGTATTGGGTCTCCACGCCACTGAAACTAATGGGACACCTCGATCTCATTAACAGCAAACCCATCCGACGTTGGCTATTGGACCATACGCAGCACATGGTTGGTGGCTTTGGAAAGCTTCCGGGCGACCCTCCAGATATTCTCCACTCGTATCTTGGCCTGATGGTGCTCTCTATTTTTGGAGAAGTAGGCTTAAAGGATGTTGACCCGGCTCTGTGTATAAGTAACAGAGCAAGGGAGCATCTCGAGTCTTTGCCCTGGAGAAAGGAGATCGTTGGAAATAAAGACTAGAAACTCCAGGAGGAAGCAGAGCAATGATGCACTGACATCCTGGGCATCACGCAGTGATCATCCTCTAAAATACAACTGGGGAATGTAGATACTTTTGAAACCAACAAGGGCACCAATAAAAAAGTCCATCTCTCAATCGTTGCGTCCGCGACCATTTTAATGACGTCTTGAAAGCCTCTAATTTATCTATCACTAGCGCCAACGCTAATGTCACGCCTCAAGCCTCAGCCCTACCGGCGAAAATCCCACCACCTCCGAGCATCTCGAACTTTTTCTCGACTTCCAACATTGACCATTCCGATCATTGCTACTCCAACCCCCAACAATTTGCGTCTGCGCTCTCTAAACCACACCTCGAGCACAAAATGATGAACGTCCGCCCCCGTCCGCGACCCTCGCTCCTTTCCTCAGGCCCACCTCCCAAAAAGCGAAAGACTACCACGCTCACGGAAATTACATTCGACCCCGCTGCGCGTGAGGAATACCTGACGGGCTTTCACAAGAGGAAGGAGGAGAGGAAGAAGCATGCGCAGGCTGAGAACGCGAAAAGGGCTTATGAGGAGAAACTGAAATTCAGGCGGGAAGTATGTCGCATATTCTATTAACTGGGCCAATTTGGGTGCAGATGAGTGAGGAAGTGGAGGAAGATGAAAACAAAGGGAGGAATAGCGGGAAAGGAGAGTGGAGGATAGTTGCTTATGGGATTGGGGTATAATTCAAGGAATGTTTGCTGATTCGATAAATTCAGATTCGCCAACAGCGCAAAGAAGACCTCGAAAAACATGTCTCGGAAGTGAATATGCTCCTGCGTCGCGCAGCTGGTGAAGCTACGGATGTCGAAGACTCTTCAGAATCCGAGTTTGAGGGATTCCCTGACCCGGTCATACCAGAGGAGGTCGATCGCGAGGAAGAATACATCGACGAAGACAAATACACCACCGTAACAATCGAATCGGTTGGCATAAGTAAGGATGGGTTCGAGAAAGCGGGAGGGGAGAAGAAAGAGGTAGCTGAGGCGCCGAAAAAGGAGAAGAGGGTGTGGACGAAAGAGAAACCGAAGTCAGCTAGGCCGACGACGAAGAAGAAGAAGTTTAGATACGAGAGTCCCGCGGACAGGAAGGCGGCGAGGCAGAAGATTGGGGCGAAGAATAGGGCTGCGGCCGCGGCGCGGAAGGGTGATGCGTAGAGAAAGGATGAGTCTTGATGATGAATACATGGATGGGTCATATGACTTGAATGAAGCAACAGATACCCAGCAACCTTGAAATTACACAGTGCGACTTGATGCGTTAACTCATGTGTTGGCTACCTCCTATTGATGGGAGGTAGGAGAGATAGGAGTATAGAATCATAGGGTGTGTTAACTCTTATTAGCAGGATGGAGCGAACATTTCCTTCATCTACTCAAAGTACTCTACTTAGCACTTATTCAAGTTGTGGCATTGCAAGTCCCAATACCTTTCTATCCTGACCTCCGAGAGCCATTGTACTGTGATTCTCGGTAGAAAGAGTTAGTGCACCGTTCTACAGGACCTAATCAAGCGCGACGCGGTAAAGGCGTATTTTGGAAATAGTGCACAAGGACTTCAGGACGCAAGGAAAACATCAGCAAATGTTTCAGGCAACACACGACAACAAGACAGGTCTTGTTTTACTTGAAATATTTCTTGATGTACAGAAGACTAGGTAGAATAACACTGTGTAAGGAAAGGGCAATAAAATACTGTCTTCGCATCAGAGTGTGCAAAGCTGTGATATCCCTGTCTTAAGATTATTGTGCCCTAAAGACCGGCACTTTGCGTTCACAGTTGCGAGGCTTTGCTTTCACTTCACGTAACCGCCGGGCTGTCGTCTCCACCAAAACACCCGTGGACAACAAGTCCATACCACCACCAACCACACCGTTTCAGACGTGAAGTATCTACTCCACCACACGAAACATTAGGCGAAAGCCCTACTTCGGCTAAGGTTCGCTTCTGTCCTTTAAACTTCAGTCACCACTGCTGCCAGGCATCCACTTTGACTGACCAGCATCTCAACAACGAAGGCTTCAGCAACCATGCTACCTCACGGGCATAAAGATCGCGTCCCCACCTCTGATTCTCAGAGTGAAATCTATGGAGACCTTGCAGTTCTCACCCATGGTAGTGCCCAGATTCATGGCCATCCATCGACCGACCCCAGTGTTACTTATGAAATTGGCCGACTTCGAGGAGACCCACCTACTTCAGCGAACAATGAACAAGACATGACAGTTAGTCATTTTTTGGACCTCCCAAGGGAGCTTCGAGACATGGTGTATGGCTATCTCTTGTGCGGCACCAAGATCCTCTTTAGTTTTCAGGGAATAAAAGTACACGCCCTTTACGACGGTGGACTTCGTCACGAAACAGACGTCTCTACCACCCTTCCATCGTGGTGGTTGACCAACAAGATGATGATGACGGAAGGTATTGAGCGCCTCCAGCGTTGCGGTGAGATCGTTGTGGAACTTGAACACGGCGGAATTTTACTCAATACTCCTCGACACCCACCATCTCCGTACAGGGTCTCCACCGTTTCCACCACCCAAACAGCTGCGAGAGTCCCGAAAGAGCAAGCTCTCATCGACTTCGCAAAGTTCCATACTTTTACACTTTACTCCCCATCTCCCACAGCATCCTTCACCGGCGGATCTCAATGCTTCTTCACACGCAAACATCGAACAGCCATCCGCCGTCTTGCCGAATTTCTAGAGAATAAAGGTCAACGCAATGAATTTCGCACGCTCAACATCGAGCTAGTCGGCAATTACAGAGTTGACCAGCGCATGCCGGACGACATAGAACCTCTCAACAAACTAGCTAGTAGGCTATCTACGCTTCAGGCCATGCTCGTCGCTGTCAAGGAATACGATATCCATCCTAATTTCGCCACTTCGTTTGCATGGAGGCTAGATTTAGGATGGTTCCGCCTGATGCGTGAATTGGCCTCCGAAATCTTTGGGGAAGATGGCTGGCAAGAGCAGAGGGTTTTGAATGCGGATGGGGGAAAGAGCATCATGATAGGCGTCTTGGGCATCGAGCCGAAGTCTACGTAGAAGAGCGATTCATTGAAAACTTCACAATTTATGTGGACGGCAAAGACGGTGTATACGTTCAGTGCTATGGAGATACTTCGAACATGGAACTTGCCGTTAAAGGTGGATACGAGTGGTTTGTTGACCATTGAGACGGGCACTGGCGAGGGTCGGAGAAGTTGTATGTAGTATGCCAGGAGTTGAAAGACTGATGTTTGGAGGGCACTTGCAGGGTGTTTGATCCGACAGAAGCGATTTGAGGGATGCACACACGTAGCTCCTTCCCGAGGTCGTATACAAAGTCAATCAGACATGTCTATGGTATAGAAAATTCCAAGAGAAGAAGAGGAGCGTCTGTGCGAATGAGTAAAGCTCAAAGAAAACGATCTCGCAAGCAAAGCCGAGTCGAGTCTCTTGTACCTCTCACTGGATAGTACCGCAGGTACCAGCAAACCTTGACATCTAGAAAAAGCCAGGCTAATATTAGACACAAAATATCTAGGAGTATTCCACACGTTGTGATCGCCAACTGGAAGGCGGCAGAAACTTTGGTGAATTTGTTCAGATATGTAGTACTAGGCATGGATGGTATTTGTTGACGGTCAAGACAACTCAAGGTCTAATTTTATTATCAAAGCCCTAGGCAGCTCTCTAACCATAGAGTTAAAGACTGCCACAGGGTTAGAATGGGTATGCATTTAGTGACAGAACTTACGTGAGTAAGGATCTGGAAGTCAGCTTCAAAGAGAAAAAAAAGTGAAACACATACAGATTGATGATATCTTGAGGCTCTACCATATTTTATAATGCATTTTGAACTTGGGTATCTTTCGCTTTCAACAAAGTAGCCCCCGATGCTTACCGTCGAACCGAAACTGCCAGGGTATGTTCTCATCGAAACATAATCTTTTGCCATCCATCATATGCAAAGACCTGCTGTAATACTTCTCAAATCCTTTCCCTCGAAACTTTCAAGAGTTTGTAGAGAAGACATGACTTGCTCGTGCAAAGACCTCCAGTACCGGGGTACATCGTCAACTGCACAATATCATTCGCCATACATCAATAGTAGATGTTTCTCATGCCCTCCTCTCCTTGCCCACCACAAAGCCATTCCCCTCAATCTTCCCATTAGCTAGCCACCAGCCACCTGTCTCAATCGCCCCGTTCCCCACCGCCTTGCCATTGCCATCAAGCTTTGCTTGTCCCTCAGCCCTCTTGAAACCTATCTCTTTCAAAAAAGCAGCACGTACTAGGAGCGGTAGCCACACAGTCCCAACAGCCAACCAATCCTCCGATCTCCAAACCCAAGGCCTCACAAACACACTCGTGCCCATAACCATCCAACTCGCATACAAATGCAGCACATCGCACGCCAACATCCCCACCATCATAATCTTCCACACTCTCAACTCCTTCACCACCCTCAATACTATACCCTCATTAAAGGCGAAGAGGACGTAAGTAGCCGCGAGCTGGTCAAAGATTACTTGGGATGAAGGTTGGTAGATTGCGGTTCCGGTCATGGTATTTAGGAATCGAGGCGCGTCGAAGTGGCAGAGCATTGCGCCGCCGAAGGCTGCCAGAGGTTCATACCAGAGGAAGAGGAGGATGTAGGGGTAGAAGGGGATATGCGTGAAATCGGAGGTGGCGGACATTGTGGTTGGTGGATGGGGTTCGGGAGTGAGATTGTGGGGCCCGCGGGTGTTTACAGCTGGGATGGCCGCACGTGCTGGGATCAACGGCTCGTGGGATGGAGTTCGTGGACAAGTGGTACTAAAGACAGACAAAGAGTATTAAGGATCAATATATACAACGTGAATAGAATAGTGTAGCTGTTAGAGCTCATTCCAAGCTGGAATTGGTAAGCGTTACGATTGGTGGGACCTTCACCACAGCATTCGACAGCATTCAACGCCAAGCCAGACTGACTACCGTATCTGGAAGAAAGGACCGGAGGACATGGACTTTCGACCCGGCCAAACAGATTCCCGAACCTTTACAGCCTCACCATTCTCGTCGTCAAACGGTCGCTACGTGACTCGTCTCATGTACGTGAGTTTCCAGCTCGGTGCTTCGACCCTTTTCAGTATACAGTTACGACGATCTTCGCCGGCATTTCTCATTCAAAACCACGCCCACCAGTCCTCTAGATCATGCAGCCAGCAACTAGATGCCTCTTTCGGAACCTGCACGCCAAGCTGGGGACTTGGGCGATTTGTCTGGTGATGAAAACATCTTGCGTTCGCATACGCGTTATCCACAACAACGGAAGCGACTGGTCCAAGTTGAAATCTCCCAGATCTACACTCGAGTCAGGAACATCGATTCCCGTGACTAACCTACATATTGCTATTAGCTTGACTATGGCGCAGGCACACCACAGGCGCAACTGTCGCCTGCACCACTATTCGCACTTGCGCCCCCCATATAGACCAAAACGCGAAGTCTTGCTTGTGATTGTCGATATTACAAGTTTCTCGTAACTTTAGGCCTGGGCGATAGCAATTGACCCTGTATGGTTCTCAATCTCGGATTTGAAGGCCGACCTTTCCAACGTCAACCGCTTAACGTGCATATGCCGAAGTTCTGCGAGCCTCCTGCACGCATACCTGATAACACAAGGTAGATAAGCAGGTCGCGCGGAACGGTCAATGTGAGGGGCGACGATAGGTGGGAATCAAGTACACCACATGGCACTATTCAAAGCGCCTTGGTTAAGACACGGCTCTTGAGAATGATCCCACAATGTCAATGGTTTCGAATGCCGAGGAGAGGGCGCTTGAGGACGCAGTGATGATATACATATGATGTAAGGAACTGGAGGATTGATGATCGAGATGCTTTGAGACTTATTGGAGGGCTCATGCGCTTGTGTTCGAATTAGGAAAGGAGAAAGTTGAGCATTGGGAGCCGCAGGTACCCCTCTTTTTAAGAGAATTTCAGCATATTTTCTTCGTTTGATAAAGGTAGCAAATGACCACAGCAGGTGATCATACTCATTCGTCAAGCCCTGAACATAAAGGTGTTGATCTCTTTCTTCTTCCAAATCCCATCCCCCAACATCGAATTCCCTAGAATCCCATTATGAGAAGGCCCTTGTCGACGCTATTGAGAAATTTCTCAACTAACCATTGAAGCAGCCCAATCAGACTAAAGGCTCCACAATTCGAGCCAGGGAGTTGGCAATCGGCACGCTTCCGGATGGGCGGCGGCAGCGGTTTTTCGTGGGACCGAGGATAGTGACAATTTGGAAACCAACGCGGCCCTACTACTTTGGCACTGGACCCTTTGAATATATAATTTACTTGCACCGACAGATGATGTGGATATATCGTAGATTGAGCATCAAGATTATGGAATGAGAATCAAGCTCAAGCTTACTGTCTAAATCGCGAGGACATGGGTATGCGGCCCAAGCTCACCGCGAGCTGTGCCTGATGGTACGTCATGGCGTTGGTGGGGAGCTTGTGAAGGACAAGTCTTCTTGTTGCTTCTGCGCAACCCATCACACAACGAAATCAAGGAAGCTTGGAACATTCGAGAGTATCACAATCGCTCATTCAAGCAGTGCTTCCAGAGTACCAGCTTGCCCTTACTGGAGCCAAGTTGTCGTGTTTCCGCAGTGCTGCATTTCTTGCATCCCAGTTTCGGCTCGACACGCCAAATTGGAGTGGAAACTTTTGTTTCTTTCCCACCAAGCCACCGCCTTTCCTTCACCACGCACCTCTCCCCTCGAGCTACCCGCCACTCTTTTACAACATTCCTCCCCAACTTACACCTAACTTCCATTGCTAAAACTGCATTCTCTCCTTGACGCGCGCAAGCGCCATACCATCTTCCCATCATGACGACCTTCGTCGTGTCCATGTAAGTAATTTACAGCTCTACTATACTCAGAGTAGCAGGTGGTGTGAGATTCAAACTGCAGTGTAAACGTGGTATTTCCCTCATCACACCACTAATACCCCGCAGGTTCCTTCCATACACGATTGATTTCCATGACCTCAAGCAGCCAACACAAGAGGTTGCTCTGGAACCAATCCGCTTGGCTGAAGTCGGTCGACAGAGCTCTACCAACAGCCTACTCACCTCAGCTACTGCACTTAGAGCTGTAACAGCAGCAGTACCGCAAACACCAGCTGCGGCTGACGCGACCGAGTTCTTCAACTCGCTGCAGCCCAGTGCGGCCACCCACTTTCTTCAACCAGCCGACCCCAAGGGTCTAGTACGCAGCGATGCACACATACCCTCATGGAACCTCAGTGGTTTGTTCTTCAATCAGCCTCAGTCCACCGCCGCTCCCGTGCCATCAGACAGTGTTCGCGAATACACAAAGGCACAGGAGCGCGCGCAAACTCGTGAAGAGCGGTTCAAGGCCTTACAGGAGAGCAAGAAGAGCACAGATCCTAGATGGGCTACCGCATGGACTGTTGTTCCTGCTGTCCAGGGCAACGGCGGACTGAACAACGCAATCCAAGCTTCAATCAACCAGGGCTCTCTCCAGAGTGTTCTGAGTGTTGGACTCGTCGGCTTCCCAACTGATGCCTTGGACACACAAAAGAAGCTAGAAATCTCGGAGAAATTGGAGGCCGAACATGATGCTCTTACTGTCTTCGTGAGCGACCGTGATCTTGATGGTCATTATGCCCACTTTTGCAAGAAAATTTTGTGGCCAGTCTTCCACTATGTGGTCCCAGATCACCCCAAGAGCAAGGCATTCATGGATCACTCCTGGGTTTTCTACAAGAATCTCAACCAAGCTTTCGCTGACAAGGTCGTCAAGAACTACAAGCGTGGTGATACCATCTGGATTCACGATTATCATCTTCTCCTAGTGCCGGGTATGATTCGAAAGAAGCTTCCGGATGCGATGATTGGGTTTTTCCTCCACACTGCGTTCCCGTCCTCAGAGGTCTTCCGCTGTTTGGCAGCCCGTAGCGAGCTTCTTGAGGGTATGCTGGGAGCAAACCTAGTCGCTTTCCAAACTCACGAATATGCGCACCATTTCCTACAGACCTGTAGCCGTATTCTCGCGATCGAGGCCACCGAAGATGGTGTTCAGCTAGAGAACCACTTTGTCAATGTGTGGTCTTCCCCTATTGGAATTGACCCACAAGCGCTAGCCACTGCGCGAGATGAGCCAGAAGTCCTGACCTGGATCAAAACGATCAAGGACCGCTACAAAGGAAAGCGACTGATCGTTGCACGAGACAAGTTGGACAGCATTCGCGGAGTGAGGCAAAAGCTCCTCGCGTTTGAATTGTTCTTGAAAAAGAACCCTGACTGGAAAGACAAGGTAAAAATAGTTGTCTACTACATACTATGGAATTACTAACAGTATGATAGGTTGTCTTGATCCAAGTCGCAACCTCGACACAGGATGACCAGGAGCTTTCGTCGACGGTTGCTGAGATCGTCACTCGAATTGACGCCAATCATTCCACTTTGTCGCACCAACCGCTAGTCTTCTTGAGACAGGATATCGCGTTCTCGCAGTACCTTGCCCTGCTTTCAGTCGCCGACGCGCTTGTGATAACTAGTCTTCGCGAAGGTATGAACCTCACTTGCCATGAGTTCGTCATCTGTCAGGACGGCAAGAACAGCGACAGGAAGCATGGTCCCGTCATTCTCAGCGAGTTTACCGGGAGTGCTTCCCTCTTCCAAGGCGCTGATCTTGCGTGTAATCCTTGGGACTACCAGAGCATTGCCAATGCGATCAAGGTGTCATTAGAGATGGGCGAAGAGGAGAAAGAACGTCGGTACAACAAGCTGCGTAACATTGTGATGCACCAGACTGGTGACTTCTGGATCAGCAATCTGAGCGGCCACTTGGCGAAGGTTCACGATGAGCACTATCGTCGCGACAACATGTCAATTCCGCGACTAAATCTCCAAAATGTCATCCAGCGGTACAAGGCTTCTCATCAGCGTTTGTTCGTTCTCGACTACGAAGGTACACTGGCCTCGTACGGCGCGGTCGACAACACAATTATCACCAATATTGAGAGGGTCACTGAAACTCTCAACGACCTCATAGCGGAAGAGAAGAACACCGTCTACGTAATGAGTGGCCGCACCGTCGATGAAATTGAGATGCTCTTTGGCCGGGTTCCTGGACTCGGCCTTATCGCAGAAAATGGATGCTTTCTCCGGGAAGCCAAGGCAGACGAATGGCACCAATTCCCTAACGAGGAGGCAACACAGAGCTGGAAGGAAGGCATCAAGACCATGCTTCAATACTATGTCGAACGTGTCGAGGGCAGCTGGGTTGAAGAGAAGCACTGCTCGCTGATCTTCCATTACGATAAGGCTGACGACAACGCGTCTGCCAACCGCCATGCTGGTGATTGCGCCAACCATATCAACGATGCTTGTCAGAACCAGCGTGTCAAGGCTGTACCTACCCCAAACTCTGTCATCATCGAGCCGATTGACTTCGACAAGAGCACGGCGATACAGCACGTCTATGGCAAGTATCCTGAATCAGACCGTCCGGACTTTCTCATGGTTGCGGGAAATGATCGCGATGATGAGGTTATCTTCAAGTGGGCGAAGGATATGAGTGATGGTGGGACCATTGCTAATGTGACGACTGTCACGGTGGGCGACAGGAACTCGGTGGCTATGGCTACGCTTACGCAAGGTACGACTGGTAAGTATACCTCCTTTGTACAGTCAGTCTTCCCCATGCTAACATGATCAGGCCTTCTCAAGGTCCTCAACTCTCTTGCCAAGCTCAAGTAGGCAATATCATTGTCTACTTCTTTCAACATCCCTTAGAATGTACAAAACTTTTGGAGGTTACGGACACGTATCTCCTATTTCAACTTCGGATTGCATGGCGTAGGGCATTCATAGCACTTAACGTTTGCAGTGAGATACTTTCACAGCACACAACACTTCAGTACGGCACGATACCCTCTACGCGATATGATACGGTTACGGCACGGAAGCGGAGCGGGCGCAGGCATAGAGAATAGGAGTGATGGTAGTGCTTACACATGCCGGAGTCGGGCTTTTTCCTTTTCGATTTCTTACAAGCGTGGCGCTGTCCGAGGACACGCGCGCATCCAAAGTCGTAGACTTCTTTTCTCGACCACGAGCGCAGCCTACGGGTCTGCGTTTACTACCTAGGGTAGATCTCTTCTTCCACCTAGGACAATGAGAGCATGTAAAATCTTCCTTTGGACATGAGCGTGATATTTGCATACCATTTGGCTATCTCTCCCACACCATACACTAACTTTTGGATTGTCTTTCGAGGTAAATGCAACATAGTAGCCTAAGTCTGGTACAGTCGCTTGCCTCCAAGACACATTACGCTGCATGGCGTCTTTAAAACAGATGCTCGGCTTAACTGACGTCTGAAATATTGTTTTTGGCAGAAGGAGTTGCACGGTCCATATGGAAGTTCACAAGACCACTTATCTCAACTCAACAACACGCTCATATTCCTTCCAAAAGGGGTTGACTGCAATGCCAATTATGCACGTTACGTAGGAGACTGTTTACACAGAACGGCAAAACCGCAGTTTAAGCGCCCGTTCCAACCCAGCAGATTACAATTTTACCTAAACGCCTGCCCGTCCGTAATTACACGCTGTTGCTTTGCTTGTTACTCCCAATTCCAATATATACACTTCACAGCTCCTCAATTTCCTTGGTGCCCTCAACAACTTCGTTCTCATTCCCATCTGCATGCTTTGGGTACTTTCTATACCAGTCCCTCGGATCACCGCCAGGCACACACAAGCCTAGCCTCCAGAAATAGTCCCTGTGAGCAAAAAAGAGCTCCCAGAACTTGAACCGTGCCGGTATTCCCCACCCCTCGTTTTCCCCGTCCGTGCCCGTGATACACTTTGGATCCTCATCTCCCTCACAATGCCGAAGATCTGCGACGGAGGGTGGTAGCGAAGGGGCGGAAATGAAGATTTCTTCGCTGTGCATGTTGTACCCCCATTCGGATAATGGCAAGAGCGGCACTGGATCGTTTACGTGCGTTACGCGGTGGAATCTATTGTCGTTCCTGTGCGTGGGTGAGGTGATATTAAACTGAGCATTCGTGTAGGCCATCAATTGGGCGTTGCCGATTCGAGGTTCGCCGAAGGTGGTGACGCGTGGGTTCCAGCCACGAGCTAGGAAATCGAGACCTGCGAGTGCGGCTACGGCGCCGCCGAGAGAGTGTCCGACGAGTACGAGTTGGTAGTCTGGGTATTGATCGATGGCGGCTGTGAGATCTGGGAGGATGACGGAACGGGTGTTGAGCCAGGAGCTGTAGAATCCCATATGTACGGTGCAATTTTCGCATTTTGGGGGGTCGGCTGGGGGTGGGTCTTCATTGATTTTCTCATTCACGATTTTGTCTTTGTCCGAGGAAGTTGAAGGCTGACGAGGAGACATGAAGTCTGATGGAAGGTTGTCGTCGCCATCATTGTCGTCACCGGGGTATGGAACGTAGGCTTGAGGAACAGTGGAGAGGTCGACAATGGTGTTCGTGAGCGAGTAGGTGCCGCGAAAGGCGAGGATGATGCGTGGTGGACTGGGTAAGTGCGAGAGGGCAATGTAGCCGCAGGAGTCAGCCAACAATGGTCCCGTATTCCATGTCTGCGATGCACTGGTCAGCTTGCTTGAGACTACTTGAAGCCTCATGGCTGCTTCTGGAAAGTGTCATACTTGGACTAGCTCAAAGTTCTCGAATTCAGAGCATCGACTGAGACATTGGAAGGGCTTCTGGATGCCCAGACCCGTGCTTCCTACGCAGTAGGATATGTCGACGATGCGGGCAAGTTCTTCGAGCTCAGCGAAGAGTTCCACGGATAGGGAGCTGTCATTGTTGGAGCTCGCGTGTGGTCGCTGTAATGGGACCTGCTGTGCCCCATGGCTTTCAGGTATACATAGGACAAAGGCGAGGAGGGTGCTGAAGATGAGGCCGAGGAACGGCATCGATACGGCTGTCACATATCCCGGGGGTGGGTCGAAAGTGAGGTCAGAGGATGCGGAGGTGATGGATGCGGTTAGATGATAATTACCTCGGGTGCAGTGTAGGCCCGATCGTGATTCATGATCAGTGCCAAACAGCCAAGGGCATTATCCTTGGCGCCAATGATGTGATGTCATGTTATAATCGTTGTGAATGGGTGAGTTCTTTGCAAGCTTGCCTTGCCGCGCAATGCAACCTGCTTATACATTGCGCACACCCTTCCCACCTCTTTCCACACCCATTCATCGCTCCTGCCCTACAAGTACACCATCCGCTGCCATCCGAACACAACACCTTAAACCCCCATCCCTTGTTTTTTTCGACTGGAGCAATCGCATTTTTTCACCATGGCGTCCAACACGTCGCCTTCGACGGAGCCCTTGAGGCCTGAGACGCAAACAGAACACGCAAATCACGACTTCGCAGCACAAAATACACAAAGCTTGACAGCATCGCCACCACAACAACTACACACCCAGCCGTCAGCGACCCTCATGGTACCGGGACAAGCTATGGGCATCGATGGCACGAGCGAGCAGAACCCCACAGGCACACGACCCACAACCCCAGCAACGGGTGGCAATGCCAGCCATGCGCCATCGCTCCGGAATGCAGCCTTCCCTCACACCCAAGTTGTATTTACGGACGTCGACTTCAATCAGCCGCCGCCCCTGAACTATTCGTTGCGCACGCGGAAGAAGGCTATCTTTTGGTTTTGGTTGTTGATCATACTGGACTGCGTCTTCATGCCAATTGGCCTGTACTTCGGAATGTGGTATGGCCTTACGCGGGATCAGCTTTCTGCGAACGCCGTGTTCAGCATTAGCACTGCCCTGCTCGGAACCGTTTCGATCGTGGAGTACATCATTCGGTTCATTAGGTTGTGGAGGAAGAACTCAAATTGCCGTGTGATAGGCGCGGAGAGGCATTATGTGCGTAGACTCTGTCCATCTATCATCTATCGTGATGTGCATAAACTGACGTGCTATAGCTCGATTGGTTCCACTGGAATCTTTCTGTCGGATGGTTCTTCGTTATGATCGAACTCATCGTGTACGTACCCTATATCTGTCTATTCACCATCCCAGCTAATCCTCCCTCAGTGGTACATGTCCTCACAACCCTCCCATTCGTCTTCTCGCTATGCCCGCCCCTACTATGGCCTTTGCCATCGGATGTGAACTGCTCCTCGTCGACCTCCTCCGTTACCTCAAGGTCCCAGCACCGTGCAGAATCTCCTCCCTTCCAATGGGTGCTCCTCTCCGTCCTGGAATCTACGCCTATATTGAAGACATCTGCGCTGTTGATGGATCTGGGGGAACAGAGTTTAGACAAAGACTCAACCTGAGATATCAGGCTAGCAAGGAGTTCCGCGAAATGCTCCACCGCTTGACGTTATTCTGGGGCTTCGGGGCTATTGCAATTGCTGCGGCTAGTACTGTGATTATCTTTACGATTCAGAGGGATGCTGCTTATGTCGTAAGTGCCACTGTCCCGCTATTTCATGTTCAAAATATTAATCTTGTCAGGTTGGTTGGACCGTACCCTTCATCTGGGCTGGCGTATGGACTGCTATCACCATTCCCTGGGTGCAGAGGAGCCTCAAGCACGAATACACTCAATGGACTGAGGCCAAGTGGAAGGCTTGAGCTCTTTCGCCAACCATTTTTAATTTCTTTACAAACATGATTAATACATAGCGGCGGCGTTGAGTTCGAATGAAGTCTTGAGATCGAGTCATATACCATAAGCAGACTGTAAGATCAAAATCATAAACTGTAAAATTCACCATCAATTCTCCTTAATCGATGTTGATGCATTTCGCCATTTCTGGTCTGATTATTACAAAATATCACACCATAGACGTAAGGTTGTGGGATGGACCTTGCGTAGAAGCACGGTCTTTTTTTCTTACATCATATCAGAGCATTCTTTTCCTTTATTCCTTCATGATGTCACCGTAATCCAAGACTGCTGATCTCCTTGGGAGAACTTGGGAGTCTTGGATGATGCATGACGCTCGAACGGGCCAGAGCCAAGAGATCTCACTCAAAGAGAGTCTTGTTCGGCAACAACACACAGTGCTCATTTTCCCTCTTCATAATTCTTCTCGCAATCTACAAATTTATCTTGATATTAATTGTGCCTAATAGAACCATTAGTATCGTTAATCATTTCCCTGGGTACTAATATTTCTTTAGATCTCCTTGTAAGCTCTACTTCTGCCCTGCAAAGAACTCGAGCACAGCAAGACGCAATAGGTATACAGGAAAACACGCTGTATACATTAGAAGCGCCATCAAAAATGACGCGCACGCCGATGTGGTGTAGTCTCTTTCGGCGGTGTGCTGTTTCGTCCCATGTAACTACAGATTAATAAACTTCTCAGCAGGCCCCCTCCATACAGAAATCTCACGGGAGTGTGATCTTCCACTTCGGATAACACACCCAAATGGGGCTTACTGATCCCACTTCACGGGTATCTAAGTACCAAATTCGACATCTTCAGGTGGGGTACCTAGAGGTCACTTCCTCTTTCGGAAATGTGACGACACCATTGTACTACGTTTTGGAGTGCACGAGATTTAGAATTAAGGACATCACTAATCGGCCCTGCACAGGGTTAAAAGCTCAAGACCTCGAGTACACTTCACATTGACAGTACTCCTATTACTAGTGCTTCAATTAGTCTTTGCAACAACCTCTCAATCCAAATTATAGAAAAACCGCCAAATCTCCAATCACAACATTCAAGATGTCAACAGGCGTAGGAGTCTCATCGTGCTGTCTCTCTGGCAAACTCCAAAATGGGACACCAAAGGGCCGTGAAACTACCATTGGTATACTTCGCTCCCACTTCCTCCCTCCTTCACACCTCAATCTAACGCCAAAGCAGGCGGCATCTCAACTTACGTTTCCGAGCCCTCGGACGAATCCAGCACCAAATCCAAAGCAATCATCTTCCTCGTCGACATCTTCGGCTGGCAACTCCCCAACGTCCGCCTACTAGCCGACAGCTACGCCAAAGCCGGCTTCACAGCATACAGTACGTCTAACCCTCTCCTCCCCTCCAATCTCCCACCAACTCGCACCTAGTCCCCGACGCCCACTCCGGCGACTCTCTCCCCTTCTCCTTCCTACAAGACGTCGAGCCCCCACTCCCCACGCGCGAAAAAATGGGCGTCCTCGAAAAGGGCACCGCGACGGCAAAGGTAGGCGCCACGTTGGGCCCCTGGCTTGTTAAGCACCGTGAAGCTGTTGCTAAACCGCTCATCGACGGCTTCATCCGCGAGATCCGCAAGACGCCCGGCGTCGACAAGGTCGGAACTATCGGGTTTTGCTGGGGCGGCCGGTATGCCATCCTCTCCGCTCACGAGACGGACCCCGGTCTTGCGGTCGATGCGGCGTATGCGTGCCATCCTTCGCTTGTGGCTATTCCGGGGGACTTTGAACCAGTTAAGCGACCGCTGGCTCTTGCGCTTGGGGCGGAAGATAGCTTGCTGGGCGAGAAGGAGATTGCGCAGATTAAGGAGATTATGGAGAAGAAGACGGATGTGGAGAGTGAGGTGAGGGTGTATGAGGATCAGGTGCATGGGTTTGCGCTTCGTGGCGATTGGAGCTCCGAGAAGGATAGGAAGGCTATGGATGATGCGGAGAAGCAGGGGATTGAGTGGTTTAGGAAGTTTTTGGGCTAGGCGAGAAGGATGAACAAAAAGCACGGAGGTGGAAGAGGGATGGCAGAGGTGAGAGTGGACAGTATGGGAAGAACGACTGCTGTTGATGAGACGGATCAACAGCTCTGAGGATAGAACTAGTGAAAAGATTGAGGTAGATATGGAATAAAAACTGTGTACTATGTGTTTCGTCGTAATGAGATCATGTGGATCAAGAAAGGTGTATTTTGATATTGGACAGTATATGATATCAATGGAACTGCAAGCGGAAATAACATTATAGCAAGAAACTTGAGCATATATCGAAAAGATGCATTAGCCTTCTCAGATCAAAATTTATATTCAACATAAAAGCGCCCGTTCCAGACGAGACATGTATATCCGATATGAGATGACAGTTGTTTCCTCCGACGCCCGCAGACGACAGCAGCGTCTATGTATCCAACCTGTATATCTACGTAGTTTAAATAACCCATCACACCATAACACAGAGCCACAGGCCCTCATCCAAGAAGGTATATTCTGCCCTCAAACGCCTTCAGCGTCCTCTCCTCCACCGCCTCATAACTCGAGACCAGCAACTCCGTCTTCCCCGTACCCTCAGGAGCCCTCCACTCCTTAGTATCTTTAGTGAAATTGCAAACCACCAGCGCCTTCCTGTGCTGCCACGTCTTGGTGAACGTGAAAAGCTCCTTGTCATCCAAGTCCACGACGTCGAAATCCCCGTGGACGAGAAGGTCGTTGTACTCCTTCCTCACTGCCAACATGCGTTTCCAGAATGCAAGCACGGACGTCTTGTCGGATTGTTGTTGCTTTGCATTGCAAGTCTTCGTATCCTCGAGCGCGCGCATCCACGGCTTCACCGTCGAGAACCCTGCGTTCGGAGCATCGGCCCACGACATGGGGACGCGAGCATGGTCGCGCGCAAGATGCTGGAGGGAGGCTTTCGCCGCCGCAAGGGCTTTTGGATCGTTGCCGCTCCTCTCAGCAACCATCTTGTAGTAGTTTGTGGAATCGACGTCCTTGTACTCGCTCATGTCCCACTCGATTGGGAAATTCACCATGCCGATTTCCTGACCCTGGTAGATGAACATGGTGCCGCTCAAGCCGGCCATCATGAGGGCCAGCATTTTCCCGCTCGCGACGCGGAACTCGGGCGCGTCGCTCGCAAACCGCGAGATGGAGCGCGACTGGTCGTGGTTCTCGAGGAAGACGGTGGTCCAACCGTCGTTACCCCGGATCAAATCCTGCGTTGTCTTGATGGCTTTCTTGAACTGTGGCAGTGTCCAGTTGAAGGGCATGGTCTGGAATTTGTACGGACCCTGGCCGACGTCCACGACGTCGAATTGGAAGACCATGTTTAGCTGCTTCTCTTTTGCCGAAACGTATTTCAGGACCCGGGACATCTCGGGGGTGTGGGGGCATTCGCCGACTGTCATCGCATCGTAGCGTTCGAGGATGGCGTTCATTTCGGCGAGGAACTCGTCCATCCTGGGCCCATTGCAGTATTGGAAGCCAGCAAACTGCCACTCGCTCCCCTCGTCTGTGATCGGTGCGTTCACCATGGTCCCTTTCGAGTACATGTTCACGGTGTCGACTCGGAAGCCGTCGACCCCTTTTTCCAGCCAGAAAACCATCGCGTCGTTGTATATGGCTTTTCGCGTCTCTTCGTTCTCCCAGTTTAGATCCGGCTGCTCGGGACAGAAGAGATGGAGGTAGTATTCTTCCGTAGCTTCATCCCATTGCCACACGCTGCCGCCGAAGTTCCCGAGCCAGTTGTTTGGGGGTTTGCGTACGCCGTCGACGAAGCGGGCTGGACGCCATATGTACCAATCGCGCTTGGGGTTCGTCTTCGACGAGCGAGATTCTTGGAACCATTTGTGCTATCCCTATATTAGAAAGAGCTCGAATGAAGCATAATAAAGGGAGGGAGTACCTGGTCGGACGTATGGTTGACGACTAAGTCCAAAATGATCCTCACACCTCGAGTATGGCATTCGGCAATCAACTTCTCCATGTCTTGGACCGTTCCATATGGGGGGTAAACGTTCTGGTAATCGGAGATGTCGTATCCCATGTCGACTTGAGGGCTATCGTACATTGGGCAAATCCAGACAATGTTTACTCCAATTGATTTGATGTAGTCCAGCTCCGAGATGATACCACCCAAGTCACCGATTCCATCTCCATTGGAGTCTTTGAAGCTGGCAGGGTAGATCTGATAGACGACGCCATCCTTCCACCACTTTCGCTCTACGACTGTCATGGTGAACCGGCTGGGTAAGTGAAGAATTGGAAGTTGGAGTGGTGTGTGGGAGTGAGTGAGGGCGTAAAAGATTGTTCTAGGACGTCTGTGGCTTGCAGAGGACCCTGAAAGCTATCTTATACCCCTCGTGTTGCGCTCATGGTGGGGGATGGTGGGGACATGTCTATCTCAGCTGTCCAACCACACATCAATACCACGAAGAATCGCTCAAGACAACGACCCTCGATGGTGAGAGTGCTGATCATCTGCCCATGACTCGTTTGAAGTCGGGACGATGGAAGGCGGAATAGAATTCGGAACGAAGAAGCTAAGAAGCGGGAGATGCACAGACGAAGTTTCCTACCCGGGTGTTGAGTTCATGTGTACGCGACATGTAATCAACGGCCCGACTTCAAATCAACCATGATGCCTGCATGCTATCTCATTAGAATTCTCGGGGCTTCTTCTAGATGCGAGACGACGCTAGAGAGTGTGCATGACTTTGTTCGCTTACAACCACTCTATCCAACACCTCAACATCGATAGCTAGGTAGAGAGGAGAAGGCCGCAGCATGGACGCCAGTACTGCCACTGTTACAACAAACGAGCGGCACGATTGCGAAAGTTCTTCGGTCTTCTCGCAAGACCTGCGTTCGCGGGACGAAGAATCATGAACACATCACGCACGGCCGCACAACCAGGTTCGTCGCCTTGCAGGACATGTGATGGACGGGTGGCTCGACCTTTCGAACCACGGTCCGACAGCCAATCAATCACATGTCGTATCGATTCTGATAGCTGCACAGCTTCCCCAGATCCAATTCCCAGGGGCGAGTTGGCTATTGCGGAGCTGCAAGGGGTGCAAGGGGAGCATGGCGGGGAAGATTTGCGCTATTTCACAGTCTCTCCACACCATCACCGTGCATCGCTGCCTTCCCTCCTCTCCTTGGCATCTTTCCTTGTCGGAGCTTGGACCTCTTTACGGTTGCGCGCCCTAGTTGCCATTCATTGTATAAGAGTGGACGTGGTTCCGGCTTCAAAAGAGCAGCATCGAGCGCACTACGAGCATCTCATCGATAAGAGGTGGTTGTCTTCTAAAGAACCTCAGACTTTGTCCTTCTTCGAGAATCTCTGAATCCTAGTTGAACTTCCCGTCCTTTGACACCATGGACGCCACGCGCCGAAATAGCAGCATCGTCGCTGCCGACACCGAACATGTGCGCAAGATGTCTTTCGCAAATCCAGACATGAAGACCTTGTCTGAAGATGCCGCGAGGGCCACCAAAGCTGAGCAGAACATGACCCTCATGGAAGGCTTGAGGCTCTACCCCAAGGCCGTGGGCTGGTCTGTCCTTCTATCTGCAGCAATCATCATGGAGGGCTTCGACATCGTCCTGATCGCCAATTTGCTTGCTCTCCCAGCATTCAAGCGCGCCTTTGGAGAACAGCTCCCCGATGGCTCATACGAAGTAACTCCCGCCTGGCAATCGGGCCTCACAAACGGGGCGTACGTGGGAGAGATCCTTGGTCTGATGATCAACGGTATCGTTGCTGAACGCTACGGCTTCAGGAAGACCATGATCGGTGCCCTCAGCGCCGTCACATGCCTGATCTTCATCGTCTTCTTCGTCCAGAGCATCCAACAACTGCTCGTGGGCCTGATTCTGATGGGCATCCCATGGGGTGTTTTCCAGACCCTCACTTGCACCTACGCCGCCGAAGTCACACCTGTCCCACTCCGCGCATACCTGACAACTTACGTCAACCTCTGCTGGGTCATCGGCCAGTTCCTCGCTTCCGGCGTGCTGAAGGGCGTATCTGAGATGGAGGGCGAGTGGGCTTATCGCATCCCATATGCTTTGCAGTGGATCTGGCCCGTTCCTCTCATCATCGGCATCTTCTTCGCTCCTGAGTCACCTTGGTGGCTTGTGCGGAAGGAGAGATATGACGAGGCAAAGATTATGCTGAATCGCCTCACATCTCGCAATCGGGACACCAATTTCAACGCGGACGAGACAATCTCCATGATGAAGCACACCAACGAGTTGGAGAAAGCCGTATCTGAAGGTGGATCGTATCTCGACTGCTTCAAAGGCACTGATCTCCGCCGCACAGAAATCGCCGCCATGACTTGGTTCGTGCAAGCCTTCTGCGGCTCCAGCTTCATGGGTTTCTCAACATACTTTTTTGAGCAAGCTGGTCTAGACATTTCAAACGCTTTCAGCATGAGCTTGGGTCAGTACTCACTCGGCGCCGTCGGTGTCTTCATGGCCTGGTTCCTGATGGGCCGTGCTGGCCGTCGTACGCTGTATCTCTGGGGTCAAGTCATCATGTGCTGCTTGCTCCTGATAATTGGCTTCATTGGCATTGCGCCTGGCGAGAACTCGGGTGCCCAGTGGGGAATTGGAGCTATGTTGCTGATCTTTACTGCCGTGTACAACTCCACCGTTGGCCCGGTCTGCTACTCGCTCGTTGCTGAGATGCCCTCAACTCGTCTGCGTCAGAAAACCGTCGTCCTAGCTCGCAATTTCTACAACGTTGCCTCCATCATCGGCAACATCCTCACGCCGCGCATGTTGAATCCGGGTGCCTGGAATTGGGGTGCAAAATCTGCCTTCTTCTGGGCCGGAACTTGCTTCGCATGCCTGGTCTGGACCTATTTCCGACTCCCAGAACCAAAAGGCCGCACATATGGTGAGCTCGACATTCTGTTCGAGCAGCGCGTGCCGGCGAGGAAGTTCGCCGAGACCATCGTTCAGGGATTGCATGTTGATTCGGCGAGCGAGTACGGAAACGAGAAGACGGATGTGTCTACACATTTGGAAACGGTAAATTCGAAGTTTAACCAGTAAGAGGGTGGGAATGTGGAGTGTAAGGGATGCGAGGTGTCAGAATATGGACTGAGATGTATAGATTTACCAGACTTTGTATGCCCGTTTGATGACCTTTTTGCATTGCAATTGTTGTACAGTACATAGAGCAAAATACTTGCATGATGAACGAATTCCATATCATACCAGCCTTTCCCGAAATGATGACCATAGTAACGCCTATTTGTATCGAGTTGCAAGATCAACTTCTGCGAGCGAGCAGCTTAAACGGTCGCAAAGTTGGCCATCGAGAGTCGTCTCGAAATATGGTTGTAAGTCACTCGCTGAAGTGACCTGGACTCGGGTTCATGTTGACTAAGATGCTGATGGGGTGTCAGACCTGGCACATCCTCAACGCCTGCAGCGTCGGTAAACGTATCAGGCCCAATCTTGGACTGAGTGACGTTATACCAGGGGTCTGATGGTGGGGATTGCATATCGTACGGAACATTCGGCGAGCTGGACGCGCTGTATACTTCGGGAAATTGAGCCTGTAACCGTTCTAGCTTCTCGATTAATATGTTGCGGCGTGTTGGGTCGAGCTCCGGTAGCAGAAGCACAAACTCGAGAATGAATAGGAAATCTTCAATCCGCAGTGCAGTCTCTTCCAGAGTAGCTGCTGGTACATGGACCAGGACGTCGGCAATTGTGTCGGTGATTTCGAAGAGCTTGTGCACGATGCTGCTTCCGTGCGCTTCGATGTCTTCGCGCGACATGCTAGAAACCTGTTGACGCAAGTTTGTTGATAGTCGTACTGGGAAGAGGAGAGATAAACAATCTTTCGACGTGCGAGATGAGAGTAGCGCTTGCGACATTGCGAGCCGCCAGACCAGCGTTCGGAGCCATTCTCGAGTGATGATAAGGTCTGCGCGCTGCATCATAGACAGGGCAACAGAGTTGATTTCGGCATCGCCCTCCAATATTTCGCGACTCTTGGCTTCGACCCACTCACAGGTAACACCGCTAGTTTGATTCTGGTTGCCGAGCCAATTCTTCAGAAAGTCGGCATCCAAGAGTCGAAATAGCTTGATAATTTGATTAAAGCCTTCGTGCACTGAGAGTGGTATCGTCGGGTCATCTTCTGGCAGACTGTCGAGCGGGGGTAAGATTGCTTGTCGATAGTCCAGGATAGCGACAAAACGCTCGTGTATATAGGCTTGCCAGTACAAACGTTGCCGTCGTGATCGCTCATGGGCAGGCAATGGGTCTACAGCGTCTGCGCAGTCAATGCGCAAGAGTTGGATCCCAGATATCGCATCGCGCATGTAATGAAAAGCTGCGTCGCTTGCTTGCATTGACATCAAGCAGTTGTGAATGAACATAGATTGCATAGCTTTCATAACTGAAGACCTGAAGCCTGCCATAGGTGGTCGAAGAGTCTCTATTGAACGGTTCATCAAGGTTTCGATGGTGTGGAGGACCTCTTCTGTTCGTTTGTCGCCAAAGCGGGTCAGGTTGAGTGTGCAAGCTGCAAAGGCGTACAAGAAAGAACGAATATCCTGGTCGGTATCCATTACTGAGATATACTGTCGAAGCTCAAGTTCGGTGATCACTGGCTGAACTGGATAGACACCTTCCATGTACTCGGGAATTAAGTCGTGAAAGAACTGTTGGCCATAGGGCATTCTGGGTACGACAGGGGATACTGGGACCTTGTCAATTTCCTTGCTCGAGTTCCGAAGCTTCGGGCGATGGGACGACTCACATGGTTCTAACTCCAGTTGCCCATAAGGTGACTGGTAGCCTGCCGAAGATGGACTTGCAGGCAAGATCGGAGGCGCTGCTGCAGTAACGTTCGCTGTCTTGTTCTTATACTCGGAAATAAGGTGACCACGCTTTCCGTACTGGACCCTTTGCTTTGCCGAAACTGTGTATACGCAGCGCAGGCCAAGGTGAGCGCATTGTTGACATCTTTCCTGTCCGTTACACTTCACCTTGCGCAATTTGCAGGCGTCGCAGGCCTTAGCCACTCGTTTTGGGGTTTGTGACTCCATTGGATTTGCTGGTGGATTGATGTTGTCGCGAGGGAGCTGGGTTTTGACGGTGGAGGTTGACTCGCTGAGTGCTGACAAGAGGGGTTAGCGCTGAAACATGGCGCGCCAACTTAGTTCAATTGAGCAAATGTGGAAGGAAGACGTTGAAAGAACTTGTGTATGGAGAGCTCATAAAATATCTATATCCTTGGTGTCTGCTATCAGCGCATGAGGACATCACGTTCACTCTCTAGGCACGCGGGGAAGATCTCGGGCCGACTCTCACAATCATCGTTGCAAAGCTCTGACAAGGTCAAGGCAAATGGGACCATTTTAGAAAGCATATATGGTTATTTCTGTAGATCAAAAGACTTAGCGATTTCTGTTAATATACTCACACATAACGCAGACCTCCAATATCATGTTGTATAGTAACACTTCCGGCATTGGAAAACGCATAACCATCTTGATGCTAGCACTGAGAATGTAGCCTCTCCTTTTCGAAATTGACAACGATCTGTGTCCTCCTTCAATTAGGCCGTTCCCGGGGTCCAAATAATGGAGTAAGGTGCTATGTTAGAGGAAAGTCCACCGGTGCACCAGGTCACAACGGCATCGAGAGAAATTGTGATTGTGACGGTCTTATTTCGTAAGATGCCGAAGGTACTCAAAGCCACGCCTCAGCCATGAAAGAAAATCCGTGGTAATGCAGAAGACCGGTCCGCGCCAGAACATTTTCCATTCCCGGTATCATTCCTCAATCGTTGCATCATCGCCCCTACTGCCACTCTCTATCTCAGCCTTCGGGCCTCACGCTCGGATTCGAGTAGGCAGAGAATGTCGTTCTCGCGGACTGCAGGTTGTCAGCTTCCTTGTCCACCTCGAGTTGTCCAATTTCAGGTAACCGTACCTGGGCCCTTAACGTTGCGGATAATGCTTCGTGTGGTATCGTCCATGAACTCCACGCGCACCTGGGTAACACCACCACGGGAGCCTGTGCCAGGTTAGAATGTGTCCTCAATTACTGCCTCACGCGTTTCGCAGTATAGGTTCGTCGGGGCTACACGTACCGGTACGGCCGAGAACTAGAAAATAATGTCAGTATAAAAACAAATGCGACAGATATTCCTACACATACCGCGGGTGACCTTGACGAGCTTGACGGGGACCTTTGTGGTATCCATGTCTGCGGTCTGCATCCGTTAGCGACTGTATTCTTTCCAGCGGGTCCTTTCGCACGCACTTTGGATTGAGTTCAGTTGGGGGACTGGTAGTTTCTCGAATCGGCCGGTATCGTGTCGTGGAAGCGTCGGGCGTGAAGGTGGTAAATTCGGCGGCGGCGAGTGTCGGGAGTTCGGAGTGTCAAAAATCGATGTGGGCGAAGCGAAACGAGCACGTTTTGTGCCACCGCTCTCCGCCTTTCAGAACAGCTTTAGCCACATGTGGCTGGAAATCTTTGGTGCGTCATGCTCG